>CM025789.1:125223280-125697828 GCA_014635995.1 Sarcophaga peregrina
AGGCCGCATACAATTGCCTGGCCTTAATGTTCAAGAGCACACAGATGAAGTGAAACGCTTAGCATTGCCCTTATTCACCATGAGATCATGGGCCATCGATATGGCAGCAGCTTTAGGTGCCATGGCTGTTTTATTGGTAGTAGGCGATACCTGGTGTGCTGTTACCGATCCCCTACGCTATCATAGCCGTATATCGGGTAGTAAAGTCTTGGGTCCTAATTGCCATTACCTGGTCTATGGGTATATTGTTTGGTGCCCTTTCCGCTTTCAGAGAAATTGATTTTGAATCTGAAACGATTGTCAGCAAACAAAGACGTTTTGCCGAATCCAGCACTACCTTCTTCAGTCTCAACTCGGTGAATAACATCTTTAGTGTGGTGTTTTCCTGTTTATATTTCCTGCTTATTATTCTGCTGCCATTTGGCTTTGTATGCGGCATGTATTGGCGCATCTTCAGTGAGGCACGTGAGAATGGCTTGAGAATGCGTCAGAATGGTTCCTCGCCTTTGCTACAAAGTGCTTTGAATCTTACGCACAGTTCTCAAGCTGGCAATCAACAGTATTCGAATAGTTTATGTGTACATAGAAATTCGATTTCTTCGACCTCCTCACAATGTGGAGGTTTACAAATGCAAATCGACAGTAACCAGAAGAGGGGCTCACCTGCCTGTTTGAGACGGGATTCAGCGGCCAAAGTGCTTTTGCCACCCATTTCGGATGATGGCATGTCCGATGAGGCTGATAATTGCAGTACAAACGATCAATTGATCGTAATACCCACCACCCAGGACACCTACAAATACTCAATCGCAACAGCAGAATATTATTCTTACATTGCAAACGGCAAGTGGAGAGATAAAACGCAATTACTCTACCCGCCAATTAGAGTTGTTGGCAACATCTTCGCAAGATTTGTGTGATAACAATAGATTGCAGGGCATACGCCAAGTCCATTCATCGCCAAATCTACAAAGAAGTGTTACACTGCCACAGCCGTTAAGTGAGAACACTTGCTTCACCACACCTTTTGGGTGGACATTTGCCACAAAATTTGCCCAGTATTCATTTGAATCGCCATTCATTTCAACAGAATCCCAATAACAATAGAAGCTCTCATCAAAACCATCAGCATTTGCATCATCATCCTCATCATCAGTCGCTGCAAATACCTACCATACATGCCTCACCGAAGGCTCTCAGCTATATGTCATCACTGCGCCATAGGCTGTCCAATGCCTCATCGCTTTTCAAGTATCGTGATGAGTCAAGAGCTGCCCGTATTAGCATATTGGTGGTAATAATGTTCCTGGTTTCCTATTTACCATTCGGTTTCCTAGTATTGTTGCAGAGTCGTGTGCCAGCGGCCAACTTTGAAGAATCTAGCCAATTGGCCATTTTCATGATCCTATTGGCCAATATGAGTTCTCCTTTCATATTTGCCTATCGCAATAAGCGTGTACGAAGGGGCGTGAAAAGACTTTTGGGTGTTGATGCATTGTGTCGAGATACACAATTGCATAGGCAGAATAGTTCTAGTTGCCGTATGAGTAGCTCTAGATATGGCAATACGAACTTGAAAAGAAACAGCAGCCGTGTTTCAACATACTCAACAAATTCCGCCAAATATCTTACGCCACAAAGTTCGCTTGTTAGTAATGGTACGACAAGTAATAACAACAATAACAATAACAATTGCTCTTCAATGCCGTTAAGACCGAACAGCAGTTGCAGCACTATCATTAATTTTACGCTCAACAAAAGCCATCCGAACTATGAGAAATCCTTAATAGAGACTGAGGAACGAAGGGAATGTGAAAGGGAACGGGAACGGGAACACAATGTTCAATATCCTGGTACAAATAAAAAACCACGTCCGGTATTACAGAGAGGCATAACAATAATTGAACAAGTGCCGCTAAATGGCTGTGCTAATGGGGCTGCTACAGCTGCTGGTGGCTATGATGGTGGCAGCAGTATTAGCATACATGGCAACAACACGAATAACAGTAACAGTAACAATGCAGCAAAGTTGCCAGTCAAATATAAATTGTATCAATTGCTATTTAAAAGTTCCAAGAATTTTAGTTGTGCCGCAGCCGCAGTAGCAGCAACACAATCGTGTGCACACAGCTCTTCAGATGCTGAGCCAACGGAAGTTTAAATTTTAAGTTAAATCAAGCCAGTCTATACGAGTTTAAGTGTGTGTTTATAAAACTAAACTTAACTAAAGTAAGTTTAAATTCGAGATAAAAATATATTTGAATTGTATGTACATATTGTATATAAATTATTAGCATATAGTATAGCGTATAGCACGTATATAGTGAAGTATGTGAAGTATTATTAAGAAAAAACTAAACTAAAACTAAACCAAACCAAAACGAAACGAAATGAAAAACAAAGAAATAAATTATTAAATTATTGAATAAAAACAATTGATTGTTAAAAGTACAATAGAAAAACGGTTTTCAAGAAATAAAAAAAAAATAATAAAAAAAATATGAAGATGATAATAAGAAGATAGAAAGTCAAGGTTTTTATTAGAAAATGAAAGAAAAATGAATTACAATTTAATTAATAACGAAAAAAGAAAAAGAAAAATTAAATTAAATTAAATTCCAAGTGATATGAATCTCAAATAGAGAATGAAAAAGCAAAAAATAATTTTCATTTTAAAATTTTTTTTTATTTTGTACTGTTTGTTTCCAATGACATGATTAATTTCAAAAGTTCTCTTTTATTATTTGTGTATTTGTGTGTCTGGCACAATTAAAAATTGATAATTTCGTCTGTTCGACAATTTATTTAATTTAATTATTGATTATTTATTTATTTAAAATACTTTTGTTCATTCCATTTAATTTAATTTCATTTTTTTCGTTTTTTTTGTGCAAATATTTAAATTAGAACGTGATCAATAAATGATAATGTTAATAATTTCAACATGGCTCTAGAGAATTATATAATTCTGTGATTCAAAAAAACACTTTTAAAAATATATAGAAAAGCTTTGTATAAAATTTAAAAATAAACTGGAACTGGTCATGACTTTAATTTTTTGTTAATTGTTAAAACATTTTTCCTACTTTAATTAAAATTTTATAAACAATACTTCATTATTGTTTTATATTACAACTCAAGTACCTAAATGAATAAAAAAAAAACAAAAAGAAGAAAAGAAAATAAAAAAAAATCAAGGGAATGAAAATATAAAAAGAAAAAAAAAAATAAAAAATACTTTTAAAAATATAAACAAAAAATTTTATTATTAAACATATGTTATGCACTTGTTGTAATACACAAACAGCCAAGCAGACAGACATTTAGACAGACATTTACACTAAATAGTTTAACATGTTAAAATTTTAAAAAAAAATTTTTTTAATAGCATTAATTTTTATTAAATTTTTTTTCTACAAAATCCTATACAAAAAATATAAAAAAAAATTTTTTTAAAAAAATTATTGTTTTGAAAAGAAAACATTTTTTTTAAAGTAAAGACCTTACAAAAAAATTTTGTAATATTTTTTTTTGTATGTTTTTTAACACAAAAATGTTATTGTTTTGAAAATTAAAGTTTTTTATTTTTTAAATTATTGAAAATATTTGTTTATTTTTGTTATTGTTTGTGTGAAAGGAAAACTTAAAGAAAAATAAAAATATTTAAGAAAACAGTATTAAATTTAAACATTTAAAAAACAAAACATTTTTTTTTTTAATATTAATTAAATTTCTATTCTTCTAAGGTTTAATTTTGTTTGGAATTTAAAATTTATTTCTAAAATATGTTAACTTTTAATAAAAAAAAAAAACAAGAAAAAAAACCTAAACATTCTCAATCAACTGATAGTCTTTTAAATATAAATTTAATTCTTTTTTATGTTTTTTTTTTATAACACTTCTAATTCTTAAAAATGAATTTTTTTTTTCAATATTTTATTTTCTTTTAAAAAATTAAAAAAATTTTTTTTTTATTATTATTTAATTTAATTTAATAAAAAACAAAGAATATAACACAAAACTAAAAGCCAAATGAGTATAATTTATTATTAAACAGGTTTTCATATTGAAAACTTTAAACTACAAAAGAATTTAGACACTAAAACTAAATTAATAAAAAAAAACACAAGATTACTTGTAATTAAAGTCAATTTACTGAATTCAATGATTGCGTGCTAACAAACAAAATAAAAAAATAAATAAAAATACATTCATGAGTATAAAACAAAAAAAAAATCTATTTTATTTAATTGTTTTAAAAATAAAAAAATAAATGTTAAGAGAAATACATACCTCATTAGCTTTTAATTAATACTACCCCCCCAAAAACAAAGAACATGGAAACTATAAAGAAAAGAAAAAACAAAAAAATTAATTAAAAATTCAATTTATTTACAATTCATATAGCAAATGAACAAAACAGTATTTCTTTTTTTTTATTTTATATACAAAATATTTTAAATCATATTACCAGTAACAGAAAATACTTATTGTGGCTATCTCTAAGTAAACGAATTTTATTTTTTTTTAGTTTAAAACAATGTCCTTAATTATAAAATATTTATCCAATAAATATTCAAATCAAAACCAAATTATAAACAAACAAAAAAAGCTTTATAATTATTTAAAAAATAAATAAATTTTAAAGAATTAAAAAAAAAAGAAGTAAAACTTTAAGATTTGCTTTGTTTAAAACAAAAAAACAAAAAAAAAAATTTAAATAAAATAGTTTTTATTAGAAAAACAATAAAAATAAAAAAGCAGAAATTAAAATCATTGTTTTTAGTAGCTTTAATTGGCAAAAAAAAAACAACAAAGGCAAAAATTAAATAAAAAAAAAAAAATACCACGCCCCCCTCCCCAAATAACTTTGTGTCTAAAACTCGAATTTATTCTGTTGCTGTGTATAATTACAATTTAGAATGTAAAATTTATATTTCAATAACATTCTATATATACAATACAAAAATAAATTAATTTAATTATATTTATAAAATATATTTAAACAGAAAACCTGTAGTTAATTTAATTACAATTACAAAAACAACAACTATAAAATACAATACAATAAACTTTGTAAAACTACCAAAAATATGTGATGTTTGCTGAAAAAAAAACTAAAAAAAAGCTAAAAAAATACATTATTTTTCTATAAAAAATTTACTTATTTTTTTTCTTGTTTTATTAATTAAATAAATAGTTTAAAATACAAATAAAAAAAAATACACATTCTAATTATTATTATTAAATAAAATTCATTAATTACTTAGTGTAATAGCTAATCCCAAAGGAAATCATCATTATTAGAGAAGAAAATAAAAAAAAAATTTAGTAACAAAAAAATCTAAAAAATCATGTTAGAAAATACAACAACAACAATAATAAAACAATTTAAATTAATACTAAACAACAACAATTAAATGTGGCTTAAAAAAAATAAATAACAAGAGAAATAAATATTTGAAAATTAATTACAAACTTAAATGTTTTAATGAAATCGTATTTAATTATCGCTGTAAGTATACCTTCGATTAGCATTAATTACATGGGAAGTAATGCCAATAGTCATTGTTCTTCTTAGCTAGTCTTGCCTAACATGGCACATACATTCATACATACATAATTGGCCATTATAACGTTTCAGTCAGTTTTATGGCCTAGCTCCTCACACCACTCATGTATAGTTGCCAGATAAATGAAGCATCAAATCCTTAAATGTTTAAGAAAAAATCGTCAAAATTGTTAAAGACGTTCACTGAAATCGTAAAAAAAATCGTCAAACTGCTTCATCTATACCCATGTTTGGTGTAAATATTAGGGAGTCAGAAAATTTTGATGTTATGGGCCTGAAAATTCAGTTTGATATTCGCTAGAACTGACAGATTTTTCTGTGTCTTTCTGTGGTTTCTTAAGACGGTACAATAAATACTTCACTTTGTAATACAACTCTCATGTATGGGTTGGCCCTTAACGTCTACTTTGAGACTTCTCGAGACCGTAGTAGTTCGTTAATCACGTTAGTGGGTCGCCGTGGTCTGGTAGGTAGTGTGCTGGCCAGGCCAGACATCAAAAATAAAAAAATATGATTTCGACGATTTCTTCTCTTTCTCTTCTTAAAAAGTTTCTCAAAAATCTGTCGTTCGGAGTCGACTTTAAACTGTAGGTCCCGCCACTTCTGTATAAAATTAACACACACGACATAAGTGGTGTGAAAAACTGCGGGCTTCTTGGGGACAATTGCTGTAGACTGTCTAATGCTGAAGGCAAAGCACTGGCCACTTTATAGTCACCAGCAGCAACCCTTCCTTCCTTACCGTTCGCATCTTCTCTCTCTCTCACTCTTTCCACCTTTCCTAAACCTGCACAATGCACTGCATGAAAAGGGGTCATCCCCTGAGTGCTGGTTTTATTAAAAAAAAAAAAACTCCATAGATTCATTGGAACATCGTTGCAATGTGACTTGTGTTTAACTGTTCTATCGCTACTACAACGCATATTCCTTGGGCGAAATAAGGGGACTTGCTTATGAAAATTATGTAGTTCCTACGTAACACTCGTCTTTCTCGCCCAGCACATCCGTATGTGGTCAATTGGCCAGTGCATCACACATTGCATTGCAGACGAAGTTCGTTTGTTAGACGGACTATTCATAAGTGGAATCCCCTTCCTGCAGAGATCTTATCTGTTAGTTATGATATAAAAATATTCAAATTTAGTGTCCATAAACACTGCTCCCTCTTTTCTCATTTCAATAATATATTTTCCTAGTTTCAAAAACAATGCCAACCAAAAAAATAATAATGGCATGCGCTATTGTTCTTCCGATGGTAATATTTGGATCTATAATCGAATTTTTAAAATTGTCTGTAAGGGCATATGATAATTTATCAACTACGATGTTATTTAGAAGTTGAAATTTATTAGCTTTTAATTAAACCGGCATAAAATACAGAAAAATCATTACAGATATTCGAAAATAACTTGAAAGTATAATACTTTACACTCGATTGTTACAATAGCATACATTTCCGATAGTACCAATGAAAAAAAAAAATACCAAGCTTAAGGAAGTGTTTAATTTTTAATTGCTAAAAATTATCAAAATAAGCAACTAAATCGTCATGCCGTCAAA
The DNA here is from genome assembly GCA_014635995.1 of Sarcophaga peregrina. Classification (NCBI taxonomy): domain Eukaryota; kingdom Metazoa; phylum Arthropoda; class Insecta; order Diptera; family Sarcophagidae; genus Sarcophaga; species Sarcophaga peregrina. Next base: position 125,230,413 of record CM025789.1, read on the forward strand.
ATGACAGTTTTGAAAGTCAAAATCGTCAAATCTGGCAGTTATGATTAAAGGTTGTAGTGGATACGAATGAATCATCGTGATAGTAGTTAAATAGCAATATTGTTGACCCACTTCAATATACTCAGAATTTCATGAATGCTTAACAAATGTAATGTACAATTTCTTTTGACGCTTACTGTATGTATTGTCGTATCTTTTAAATATTGATGATTGGTGATTAGTAGCGAAATACTTTAATGCATTGTATAAACGATAAATTAAGTTTTCCATGACATTTTAACAAAACAAAAAAAAACCTCTTTCTATGAAATACCCCGCCCAAGGTAAAATATACTCTTTGACAAAAATTTTCCATTGCAACCAGTTTGTGGCCAACTGTCAATATAAAAAAAAGAAAAAACAAAACAAAATATTGGCGCTTGTTAACTGGTTATTAAAAGAGTAGGGGAAAAAAAATGAAAATTCATTTCATTTGTAATACAATAAAAAACAAAAAATAATACAAAGTCTGATGAAATTCAGTGATCTATCGGTGTATGGTTTTCTTTTTTCGATTATAAATACTCTTAAAATTAAAATCTATACATACATACGTACATATGTACATACATATGTAATTATGCTATACTTTATCTAAAAAAAAACTCATAAAATTGTCCCCCTTTTTTTTATCAGACAGAACTTTTACTACTACTCCAGTATTCATAATGTGTGTCAAGCTTAATTTTTTTTTGGCAAAATTTTTATTTTTTAATTATTTGTGGGCGAAAGTTAGAGAACAATGAGTATTTTTTTCTTTATCTCTTTTCATTTGACATTTATTTGGGCACGTAAGTTATTACCGTTATGACTGGACGATTAAAATGAATATATGGCAGCTCATTTCATTCATTAAACGTTAGTCAGAACGACTAACTAACTAACTAACTACCTAACGTTTAAAATTATTTATTAAAATGATGGCACATGTCATTATCATAATTAGCATTGTTAATTAACTTAACTGGTGTTGTATTCTATTTTATGAACTGATTTTGAATCAAAATGCCTATGGAATGTAATCGAATGATTTTGTCTATTTCTGTCTATTTCTGTAAATTATAATTATCAGTTGAAATATTACACAATTCCAATGGAATTGTTTCCCAGATTCCGACATTAGTTGCTGGGTGAAAATATCGCCATTAGAATTTTTAATGGATCTTATTTGTTTATGGGAAAATGTATCAATTTCAAGTTTGAGCGATCACCAGAAGTTGACCAATGTTTGTGCTAAGAGAAATAATAATATTTGCAAAAAACACAAATATTAGCCGGCTCCTGGAAGTCTTGCAAACGTAAAATTGATAGATTTTGTGATAATCAATCAAGATTTACCAATCAAGTCGCCGTGGTTTAGTGGGTAGTGTGTTGGCTGATTAGACAGAAGGCCCGGGTTCGTATCCCAGGTCAGACATCAAAACGAAAAATATTTCTTCGGCGACTTCCTCTCAGCAAATTTCTGGCAAAGACTCGGAGAGTAAAAATTGCCATGGAAAAGCTTCTCAAAAATCTGTCGTTCGGAGTCGACTTTAAACTGTAGATCCCGCCACTCATGTATAAAATTAACGCACACAACATAAGTGGTGTGAGAAGCTAGGTCGTAATCCTGACTGAATGGTTGTAATGGCCAATTATGTATGTCTGTACGTATAATCAAGATTCATTAAATATTTTTCAAATTTTTCAAATAAAAGTTCATTTGTTGAGATGACATACAGTGGGTGACAAAATAATGCAAACTATTTCAAAAGAAAATTAGAAATTGAAAAGAAGTAAATTAGAAATTGCATTTCATTAGTATGCATAAAAATATAAAAAAGCAATCATCAATCCAAAATGATAAGTGTTTACAGTTCTTGACTCAAAAATTTTTTTTAATAATTTTTGTAAAGTTCTAGTTTGATTAAGTCCATCATTATCACATATTGTTGTTTATTTTTTCGCTGAAATTTACCATTGTAATCGTTTTTTATTAATAAATAGTACAAATATTTTGTGAATTTCTTAAGAATTATTTTGAATTTTTAAGTGCAATTTTGTTAATAGTTTCCATTCTTTTGTCACCCACTGTATATAAAAACTATCACTCGACTATTAGACTCTTCAAATAATAACTACGGCAATTTTTGCCCGATTTAATCAAATGATGATTCAATCTCTTCACAAGAGTACAGGCTTTAAGAATATTATCACTTATCCCCCATCTTTTTATTAAAATTTTCTACTATGAATGAACAAACTTGAAAAAATATGAAAAAAATTCCTATTTTCCAAGTTTATCTCATCAAACTCCATAACATATTAAGTCAAATAATAGCTATATGTATACCGTTTTAAAGCTCCATTACTCTCCCCTTTCCAACAAGGTTTAAATTTTGGAAATCGGCTCAGAAATGTTTAAGTAATCCTGAAATTTGTGCTTAAAGTCAAGAAAAAACAAACAGTTTTTGTCAAATAAAACAAGTTTGGAGGGTTTGAGGAATAAAAAAAAATGTATTTTTTAGTTTTACTCAGCTAACTGAACAACTTAGACTTAGAGTAGTTACTCGGGTATATTTTTACTTTCGCACTGTGTAACTATTTTATTAAGCATACCCTTAAATGCTTGGGCGATGTTATGAGGATTCATTAATCTTTGTAATTAATATTTGATGATTAATGGTTCACTAGGTTCTTTCAAATGTTTGTAGGTAGTTATCCATTTCGTGGTTTCAAAAGTAAACGTAAATAAATTACAAAATAAAATATTATTTTCATGGCATTTCTTTTTTATTGTAAAGCTTTAACGTTGACATTATGTGTGAAACACTACATCATTTAAATGACCTCCATGTGAAGTGTTGCAAGCATTGATTCTTTTGAAGTAATTTCCTACCACATTTTGACACATATTGCGCGGGCGGTATCTTAGCCATAACTTGACGAATGTTGTCTAATGGTGTCAAATTGCTTGATCTTGGTGACCAATTGATATAGCACGACGTGAAAATACGCAACCAGGAAATGTGTCTTGCAATAAAACCATATTCGCTCGAGTTGTGTGGCATATATGGACCGTTATTTTGTGGCAAATAAGATGGCTCTAGGTGTTTCCAAAGGTATTTTGTGCGCTAAACACGAATGTGAGTTCAAAAACTTTCCATCACGTCAGGTTTTAGAGAAAAAATAACGTTTTTGCTAGAACCACGCTATTATCGGAAAAGCCAATTTGATTGCATACATCCTTAAAATAGCGGGTGGGTTTATATCAAGGGGTGCAGGAGAAAAAGAAACATAGTACGGAGGTCATTAAAAATTAACCAGATTTACTTGAAAATTGTTACTTAGGGGGTTTTGGGTACGCTGATTAGCAGATCTGCATTCTGATTTAAAAAAATTCAAAATGCCGGATCCAATATGGCGTTAATAAATTTCAAGTATATCCAATTAATTTCTATAAACCTCGACCGTCATATTGGATAAGCCATTTGGAATTCTTTAAATTCAAACGCCTCGAAAACCAGACGTGATGGAAAAGGTTTGAAACTAAATTAGTATTCAGCGCGCAAAATGCCTGCGGAAACACCTGCCTGCAAAACCCATGCTGGGCTGTGTTGTGGACCTCATGGATTTAACATACTTAATCAATTACTTTATGCAACCCTTTAGTCAGGATTACGAACTAGTTTGTTACACTATCATGCCTTGTGTGTTAATTTTATTCAATGAAAGGCGGAAGCTACAGATTCCAAACCGCAGATTTTTAAGAAACTTTTCGTGGCCATTTTAATTACTTGCCAAAGAAATGTTTTTTTTTTTGTTTATATTTCATTTTGTTCCATATGAAGTCGTTGTAGTCTTGTAGGTAGTGTACACTTATTAAGAGTACACACATCCAAATGAAATATGAAACCAAAAAAAATATTTCTTCGGCGTCTTTCTCTCAGAAAATTTCTGGCAAAAACTCTGAGAGTAAATGAAACTGTCATGAAAAGTTTTTCAAAAATCTGTCGATCGGAATCGATTTTAAACTATAGGTCCGGTCCCGGACATGCATGATGTGACAAACTAGGCCATAATTCTGACTGAAGGGTTGTACTGACCAATTATGAATGTTTGTGTGTTATGCCTGAAGTACGGCCTTATGTCTAAAGAGTCAACACATTACCTACTAAACTACGGCGATATTGTCCCAATACTTCAAGTAGTTTGTGCTAGTTTTTCGGTTTTTATTTCGTTTTCTTTTTGATAAGTCTTGTCTGGGGTTGGAAGAACTACTAGACTACAGCGACTTCTTAGCCACGGCACTGAAACTAGCTTAAAACTGCAAATAAAAGTGGCAGTTGAAGCAAATTTTGAATGTTTTGGAATAATTTTTAAAAAAATATCGAATTTTTATTATTTTTATTAAAGAAACACTGTTGTAAAGAAATTATAGCAGGGAAAAACAAAAACTATGTTAAACAAAATAATAAAAAAAAATGTAAAGTACCAGAAAAATTAAAAAAAAATAAATAAAATAAACTAAGATTTAAAAAGATTACAATCATGACATGAATGTCAAATCCACTGTGAATGGGTAGACAGGGTAATTTACACTTCCAATTGATGGAGTAAGTCACAGCGTAATGTTATGTTTGTATTGAAAGACGGCTTCTTAATTAAAACGAAATAAAATCACATAGAAAAAGTACGCAATTTCAAACTGACACCAATTTTGCAACAAATTATAGAATTTATTTTAAAAATAAATACTAATCAAGTATCAGTATGAGTATGGTTGGCTACATATAAAGGGCTATCCATTTTGTGGTTTTAAAATTATGAATGGGACTGGAATTCGACATCAAGTTGTGAAACTAAGTTTTTTCTTTCCAGTTGAAAGTCTGACATTGACGAAAATGGATCGCTTAACTATCATGCAACGCATAAAAATTATAAAAACCTACTACAAAAATGGTGATTCTGCCACAGCCACATATCGTGCTTTAAGAGGAGTTTATAGTAATCGCCCAACTACGCAAGAAATTGACAAAATTCTGAAGAAATTTAAAACGGGAGACTGGAGTGGTTACAAATATTTAAAGGCTTGTACAAATATCGTTTCGCTCGGTTTGATGAAAATATTGCTACTGAAGTGAAAGTGTTGCCGAAGACACGAATGTGTCGATTCCTCGCCGTTCTAAAGAATTAGGACTGTCTTACGACACATTACGGCGTATTTTGCATTTAGATCTACATCTACATCCATATAAAGTCCAGCTCTGAACTGAAGCTCAACAACTGAAGCCAACTGACCATTTACAACGTCATAGAGACGTGGAATGGGTGTTTGAACAACAGGACGGTGGACTTAAATTTTTCAAACAAAATTTTCTTCAGCGATGAAGCACAATTCATACTCAGTGGGTATGTTAGTAAACAAAATTGTTGTACTTGGAGTTCTGAGAATCCTCAAGTAATTGAAGAGAGGCTATTACATCCAGAAAAAGTCACTGTTTGGAGCGCTTCGAAGGTCCGAAGGTGTGATTGGACCTTACTTCTTCGAAAACGACAATGGAACGACTGGTCACCGTCAATTCGAGGCGTTATGGTCATATGATAACCGACTTTTTTTGTCTTCCAACAAGACGGTGCCACATGCCACACAAATCGAGAAAATATGGCATTATTGCAACAAACATTTCCTGGCCGCGTAATTTCTCGTCGTGGCGATATCAACTGGTCACCAAGATCATGCAATTTGGCACCATTAGACATATTTTGTGAGGCTACGCAAAAGACAGTGTTTTTGCAGATAAATCTTCAACTCTTGCACACTTAAAAACCAACATTCGTCAAGTTATGGCTGAGACACCGCTCAATATGTGTCAAAAAGTGGTCAAAAATACTTCAAAAGAATCAATGCTGGCAACACTCCGCGTGGAGGTTATTTAAATGATGTAGTGTTTCACACATAAAGTCATTTTGTGTTTTATTTACGTTTACTTTTGAAACCACGAAATGGATAACCCATTACAATAAACATTGTATTTAATTTCTTGTATTTTTTCCACTTTTTTTTAATTCATTTAATTATTCTTCATTTCAAAATGTCATGGTTAAGTTAAATATTTAAACTTAAAAGAATAAATGAAAGAAAAAAATTTTTTATTGTTGAAATTTCTTAGAGTACTCATAGGAAATGCATGCCACTTTATTGCCAATCTACGTTAGACATGCCATTGAATTAATTTCTCATAATTTTCTTGAATAAAAACGAAATATTTAATGGTATTCGATTAAATAGTAGGCATGTAGTAACTAATGTAAGTTCTTTAATGGAAATCAAATTTTATTTTTGATTTCTTTATAGAAATCTATTGGAATAGGAAGAAACAATATTGCCAGCCCAATATTCACTAATTTTTTTTTCTTTTAATTTCAATGATCATCCAATACTATTGGAAATATTAACGGAATAAATTTGCAAAAATTATTGAAACCTGATTAATATTTTTCTTCTTTGTCTCTTTCAAAATAGCGTGTATTTTAGCAAAAAAAAAAAACAAAATTATGAATTCCTAACGTTGAATAAAATTAAAACGAATAAGAAAGATGAAAAAAAAAATCTCAAATTGAATGAACTGAACTTTTGGCTAAAGGAAATAACTGTCCAATTGTCTTTAAACCAGTTTAAACATTTTAGCCATTTTATTAAATGTGTACATATTTACAATTTCATCATACTAATACCGCATACAGTGGTTAGCATAAGTCTAGGCACCATAAAGTATTTACCAGCAGAAAGTTGTTCGTATTTTTCTTTACTTTATTTTTAATTCAAAATTTTTCTTAAACTTTATAAAATTACTTAAAATTCATAAATTGCTGGGGGTATCTTAACTTATGCTATCCACTGTATATAGTACATACTATGTCCGACCTTACAATCTGCCTTCAAGCTTTTCGTTTTCTTTTAGATTTGCAATACAAATAGTCTGCAGAGAATGGCAAGTGTTACGTACGAATATATGATACTCGGAAACAAGTCCCTTATTTCGCTTGAGCAAAATCCGTTGTAATGGCTATAGAACAGTGAAACACAAACCGCATTGCAACGATACTCCAATGAATCAATGGAGTTCGATAGCCTACCGTCATTAACGAGCAACTTCGCTTGCTTTTGCTCGCGGTCGAGGAGTTTTAAAATAGACGTTGACGCACCGGCCTATATATGAGAGTTGTAATGGAATGTTATTTCATTCATATGGCTGACACAGCTGGCCTTACAGTACCTTATACCGATACCTCCGTTCTATAACATTCTGAGTCGAAAAAGTGCGTCTTGAGTTATGAGTTCTCAAAGTTTTCACGCACCATAAGAGTATATTTATACGTATTCTATGTAGATTTTTCCTTGTAACATCGAAACGGATCGGCGCATTTTAACCAAACTTTTGACAGTATTTAAGAACGTAGAATTTAAACATGAATGAACATTAGAAAGTTATAGAATGGAGGTGTCGATATAATCGAACCAAATTTCGTCCACTTTGTCTTTGGTTTGTTGGCATAACACTTTTCTTTATCAGCGGCCCACTGAAAATAGTCCAACGGTATCAAATTGAAGCTTCTTGTCGCCGTTGTCTAGTAGGTAGTGTGCTAGCTTATTAGACGTAAAGCCAGGGTTCGAGTCCCAGGCCAGACATTAAAAATAAAAAAATACAAAAAGTATTTTTTTTGGCGATTTCTTCTCTTTCTTTTCTTGAAAAGTTTCTCAAAAATCTGTTGTTCGGAGTCGACTTTAAACTGTAGGTCCCGCCATTTCTGTATAAAATTAACACACACAACATTGTAAGTGGTGTGAGAAACTGCGGGCTTCTTGGGGACGATTGCTGTAGACTGTCTATTGCTGTAGGTATAACACTGGCCATTTTATAATCACCTAGCAGCAACTCGTTTCCTTGCCGTTCACATCTACCTTCTTTCCACCTTTCCTAAAAACCAGCACAATGCACTGCATGAGTAGGGGCCATCCCCTGAGTGCTGGTATTACAAAAAAAAAAAAAAATCGACGTCATCCTTTCCACTAATTAAACGGCCATAATTTGACGCAACAAATCGATTGTGGCATGAGGTGTATGCCAAGTTGTTCCCTCCTGTTCAAACCAAACATTGTCCACATCAATACTATATAAAGCGGGTACAAAAAAATCGGTTATCATGATGCGATACATAGCGCTGTCCTCATTTTCAAAGAAATGTGGGTAAATGATGCCTCTATTTCACAAGCCGCACCAATCAGTAATTCGTAATAGGTGCATTCGCTTTTGTTTGGGTCAAAGTATCAAATACTGCAATTATGGTTATTAACATCTCCACCAAGATGAAAAGATGATTTTTTTTGGCTAAATCGACATTATTGTGAGCTTTCTCGATGGTTCATCTAGTAAAGCGAAGACGGATGGTCATACGGCTTCAAATCTTGATCAAATCATGATCTTTTAGCAAAATTCGACGTAAACTAATTCGTGAAATGTACAATTCTTGAGATCAATGACGAGTTCATGTTGATGGATACTCATGCACACTCTCAGCAGAAGCTTCGATATACTCGGAAGTACGCACTGTACTAGCCAGAATCACGAACTTTAGCAATAAACTCTGCAACCAAATTGTGCACGACATTTTCGTGGTACTTCTGACCAATTGTCTTTGTTTTGAAAATAAATTTACAATAAATCCCAACGTTGCATAAGCGTTAATCGATTCATTATGTTCAATGGAGATAATATACTGAGTTTTGTGATAGAATAGAATATCTGAGAAGTATTGCCAGATTCAAAATAACCGATGGTTCAACGCGATATTAAAGTTTCATGCTAAATGCAAAAAAAATTTATAATAATTAACTGAAACAATGCTGACCTAAGGTAAAATTTAATCTTGTTATCTTATCATGGCACAAGAAAATCCCCATTAAGTCTGTTTCTAATTTCACAATATTTTTAAAGTTTATTCATCTAACTCAGAGATTCTGTTATAAATTACAGGGGTTTGTTCAACAACAACTGTTCTTATCTGCCATAGGCCTAACAGTTTTTTGTAAGTAAGAAAATGTTGATTAAATAACTTAACAGGCTTGTTACTTACTTACTGCCTTATATTATCTAACTATCCGGGTGCTGGTAAAATCTGAATCCAACTAAATGCACACTTGCTTAACTTGCTGATTATTAATCATTAAACTTTAAATATCTGTGGTATTCAATTTAAAGTTTTAATTAATTTTTAAAGGTCATGCCATTAACTAAACGTAAAGTTCTATCCGTGTTAGTCTTATTCAGAGATCAGCAATGAGTATTCAAAAAGATGTGTAGAATCGAATCATACTCATAATTTCTAATACGCATTCATACTTATTTTAATATCGTGGAATCATACTCATTATAATCATACTTAACAACACGTTTGGTGTTATGGATTTCAGCTCTCCATAACTCAACATTTACCAGATGCACGCAATAAGTATGAATCGGCTATGAACACTAAAATACTCACTAGAAGATTGTGCGTTAGTTCTGCTTGCTGCTCTGTCTTTATCAGATTCTTAAGCTTATTTGTGATTGTTCGAAAGCTTATTAGGTTTAGATGATTGAAAAATACATGCGATGAAGCAAAAAATAGGCGTGACAAATCTTTAAAATAGAATATTTAGGTACATATTGATTGTAGACGAATGCAATTTGGTGGGTAAGTTCGTAGAGTCGATATCGACAAACTTACCGAAAATGGGTGTCGCAATCCTTCCAATTTAAGAGATAAGTCGGTTAACTACATACATATTTATGTGCGTATGTATATTTAACAAGTATGTCTATTAGTTTTTGTTTTAGATCGAGTACAACAATTATTATTTCCGGCCTCTGTTTGTTATTCTTTGTATGCCTCACCTAAATAAGGTACCGATATCGATTTAATTTTGAACTAGTGTACTTATAAAATACAGTTGGAATCTTTATTCTGGAAAGACTAACAAAACACCGTTGAAAAAGATACGTAGTATTCATCGTCGCTATATAGGAGGTCAATATCAATACAGTGTGCGATTTAGGGGAATCGGAAGCGTAATACTGAAACAGCGTCTAGCGTAGTAGAGTTAAGCGGGGTCTTGCTGTATTATAATTGTCTTGTGAATGCAAAACATACGTATGTACATATGTACAGACGTACACTTGCTTAACAGCAACAGACAATTTCTGTTTTTGGTTGAAACAACATGCCAAATAGAGTTTTAAATATTTCCGTGGTTAAGACGATTTACTAGTGATTTAAGTAAAGATTTGGTTTCATTTGTATCTCTTTTTCATTTCTAATAAAATTTCGAAATTTTTTTTGTTTTGGTTTTCTGCTGTGTTGTTACTTACTAATGACACATGCTGGTGATACAATAAAAAGAAATCTTATTTTTTTTATTTTATTTTTATTTGTATTCTTAAATCGTGCTATTCTTTTAAGAATAACAATACACACGTTCCCATACACAGTATTAGAGATTTATTTATTAACAGCAATCACCACAACAATACAAACAAAAAACCAAAGAGAGAGAAAAAAGAAAAAACGCTGCATCATTTTGTGGGCGTTAAAACGCTTAGAAGCCAAAATTTATTTAATTTGCTTCGCATGTTGGTTTCGTCAACTATTTTTATTTAAAATTTTTAATTAAATTTATTGGATTAGAAATAAAAACATATACAAAGTGTATGACAAACATGGCTGCCAGATTTAATGATTTAGCGATTTTATGCTTTAAACATATCATATTGACGATTTATGATTATATTTTGGTGATTTTTGTAAATGAAAAAAGCCACTTTTACCTCTGTAGATTAGGTTAGGAATAACGCAGAGGAAATAATCTTATTTTTAAGGTATTTACGAATACCTGTGATTATTTTTTTGTTTTTCAAACTTTTTCATTCCTTAAAAGTGAAAAATTACAATCTCTACACGAAGGGAGTTCCACATACGAATAGTTCGACTAAGAAATGAATTTTATTTTTTTATTTTTATTTATTTAAGAATTACAATACAATTACAAATTATATTATATTCATATACGAGCTGAGTAACTTCGACCATATGCCCGGTGTAGTGTCACAGACCAGAGCCTCTGGTGGGAATCGTACCCCAAGACCCTCACGCTAATAGTCTATCACACTACCCACTAGACTACCAGGGCGCTCGGAACGAATTATATCTGCAATGCAGAGCACGATTCACTGGCCAATTGACCAGATATAGATGTGCTCGAGTTACTTAGGAATACATTAATCACGGAAATAAGTCCTCTTATTTCGTTCAAGCAAAATCCATTGCAGTAGCGATAGAACACTGCAACGATGCTCTAATCAATCAATAGAGTGGGATACCCTACCGTCATTAACGAGCAACTTCGCCCAGGAAGAATACTCGTTCAAGAAGTCTCAAAAAAAAAAAAAACGTTGATCCATCGCCGTATGTATGACAGTTGTAGTCCAATCTCCTTCGGATATACAGTGGCGAGCAGAAGTGAGTGCATGTCCATGATGCAAGCAATTACAAAAAAAAATTAAATTAATTTTTTATTTTATTCTTAACAAATAGCATTAAAGAAAAAAATAATTAATGAATTGAATTCAATGAGTTTGAATGAAAAAATGAAAATAACCCACATAAATTCAAGAAATTAACGTAATATCAATATTTGGTCTATTGACCCTTATTAGAAATAACTTGATTTACGTGGCTTGACATGCTTTCTACCAAATTTTCAATAACATCTTTCGGACTTCAATTCCATTCCGCATTTATACAATCTCAAAGTTTGCCCATCTTAGTTGGGGCTGTTTCGTACTGTCCGGGCCCGATTTTCACGAATGGCCATAGATTTTCAATCGGATTGAGGTCGGGACTTTGCGCTGGCCATGCCATCAATTGAAAATATTGTTTCCCACTTCATATCTTTACAATGTTTGCTGGGTGTTTTGGGTCACCATCCTTTTGGAAAACAATTTCTTATTCGGAATAAGCATATTTGTCCATAAAATTCGAAAGATGGGTTTGCAGAATCTGTAGATAGTCTTTTTTCGCATGATACCATCTACTAAATATAGACGGCCAACATGCCAACATGCCACCATGTTAAGCAGTCCCAAACCATTATATTTTCGCCGCCAAGTTTAACAGTTTGCTTACCCGGATCTTCGACAGCGGTACTGCTTTCCAGCTTACTGAAAGTGGTTAACTTTGGACGCATCGGATCAGATAACACGTTTCCTAATTTTTGGAAGAAATAATCAGAAAGGTAAATGTGGGATGATGGGTAGATTAATAAATAAAAAATATTTTCAAAAAAAAACGTCAAAATTTTCAAAGACGTTCATGGAAATCGTAAAAAAAATCATCAAAAAAAAAGTTTCAAGTTTTAAATAATCTTATTATACAATATTGCTTCTGAAGAACTAAGTTTAAATTAACTTGCATTAGAGAGAGCATTAAGTCTCGATACTAGGTCGACACTAGGTCGATTATTTAAAACTTGAAACTTTTTTTGATGATTTTTTTTTACGATTTCCATGAACGTCTTTGAAAATTTTGACGATTTTTTTTTCTAATATTTGACGATTTGATCTTTTTTTTTATCTGGCAGCTATTATGACAAACAATATGATTTTATTGGATTTCTTTTTCTTTATTTTAAACCACAATATTTTATTTTTAAAATAGATCATCAGTATTAAACAAACAATTTATATTAAAAATATAGTATCGCTGTTAATTCATTCAAAATAACTATGAATGTGATGTTATGTGGTGATTTAGAGGGTGTATCTCTCTTGGTTTTCTAATTTTTTTTTTTTTTGTTGAAAATCTTGTTATTCTCACGCCGCTTAACTGGTATTTTAGTTGGAATTCTTGTTGCTATTTTTAAAAAATCAACATAATTTAGTGGGGTTTTGTTTAATTTAATTTTATTTTATTTTTTTTTTTCTGTTATTATTATCGTCGTTATTGTTGTTAAACTTGTCATTCCATTTATTTGTATTCATTATGCGTGTTCACATCGAAGCAAAACAGAAAGAAAAACATTTTTTATGATGGTTTTTGTATTCAAGTTAAGCCAAAATAACAAAAAAAAAGCACTTGTTCCCCTCTACTTAGTCGTTTTTATGCATCCGTCTGATCTATCTATACCTTTTCATGTACATACAAGACTACTGCTTATCTTTATATCTTTTAAGATTCTATCTTGTATTTGAAAATTTGAATCTCAGTGCAGATCTCTAAAACATAAAATCACATTGCAATTATTAAATTACAATACACAGTCAAACCCGGTTATAACGAACTCCGTGAGACCAGAAAAAATAGTTCGTTAAAGGCAAAGTTTTTAATAAATGGGGTAAAGTCATAGAAGAAAATATAAAATACAAAGAATTTTTATCATTTATTAAAAACAAAACTTACTTACTTTATTGGCCATAACAACCCGAATAACGGATTTCGGCCTGCCGCAACACAGCCTTCCAGGCACTCTGCTTCTTGCGCGCCTACGCCAATTGGTCACACCAATCGATGACAGGGCTTCCTCGATTTGGTCCTTCCAACGGATACAAGGTCGTCCTCTTCGCCGACTTCCACAGATCCCCGCATCAAATACTCGTTTCGCCGGAGCATCCTCCTCCATTCGAACGACATGGCCGAGCCAGCGCAGCCGCTGGATATTAATACGCTGTACAACGTCCATGTCGTTGAGGAGCTCATACAGCTCACTGTATCGGATGCGAAAATCATCGGCAACTTACACTGGACCGAAGATATTACGTAGGAATTTTCTCTCGAATACTCTCAAGACAGCTGCATCAGTTCTTAATAGGGTCCATGCTTCTGCGCCATAAAGAAGCACGGGTATGATGAGCGTCTTGTAGAGTATTAGTTTTGTCTTGCGAGAGAGGTCTCTGCTACTCAATTGCCTATTGAGACCATAATAGCATCTGTTGGCAAGAGTAATCCTCCAGACTGACATTATTTTCGGTGGTAACGGCGGAGCCAAGGTAAATGAATTCCTTGACTGTATCAAAAGTATAGCTATCGGCCGTAATTTGTGAATCAATATGCCGCACGGCTCTACTTGTCGATAACATATACTTCGTTTTGCCCTCATTTACTGCCAAACCCATTTTCTTAGACTCCCGTTCAATAGCACTAAAGGTAGCAGTGACATCTCGTTTGGTACGCCCTATGATGTCGATGTCGTCAGCGTACGCAAGCAACTGGACACTTTTTTGAAAAATAGTCCCATTGCGATGCACTCCCGCCTTTCGCAGAACACTCTCCATGACGAAGTTGAAGACGTCGCATGCTAAGGGATCGCCTTGTCTGAAACCTCTCACGGTATCAAAAGGTTCGGAGAGGTCCATTCCTACCGTGACGGAGCTGCAGGAATTGCTCAACGTCATTCTGCATAGCCTTATCAGCTTCGCAGGTATACCGAGCTCAGACATTGCGGCAAAAACACGATCCCTTATGGGGCTATCGAAGGCAGGCCTATAGTCGACAAAAAGATGGTGTCTGTCGACTTGATTTTCGTGGGTCTTTACCACGAAAAACAAAACGCATTTTTTATGAAAAACCAAAAATTTGTGTTAATTCTTTTTACCTATCAGCTGGTCAAAGATGCTGAGTAATAATTTAATGCTGCCATATGAAATAAAAGTAAAGACTATTGCCACACTTCAAAGTTATTTCTGTGGGTTCGTTATAAAAAAAAAACTTAAAATGTATGAAATTTAATTACTGGGACCATTTAAAGTAGTTCCTTTTAACCGAGACTTCGTTATAAAGGAGTTCGTAATAAACGATATGAAAATTATTATTAAAACGTTGGGAAAACATGTTCGTAATAAATAAGAATTCTTTATAACCGAGTTCATTATAAACGTGTTTGACTGTAATTTAAAATTTTTTTTATTGTGCCGTAATATAATTTTTCTTATACAAAAAAATTAAAATCAAAAACAAGGCAAATGATTCGTTCAACTTGTTTTTTACACACAAAACAAAAAAAAAACAAGCAAAAATTTTGTTTGATTAGTTAGATAAAGATAAAGTGGCAATATTTATCATTGAGCGTTGATTTACATTCCTGAACTCTGTAACAATATATTCACCAAGATAAACAGTTGACAGTTACAAGCGAAAAAATTTATAAAGGCCTCTTTTAAGGCCTTGTATAATTTGCTAACACTTACGAATTTTTTTATACATTCAATCTGAAAATATCGTATTTTTCCCATCATTAACTACATTTAAGCTTTTTCTTTTTAGCCAAACTATACCAATAGGAAATTCCAAATAAAGGGAATTTGAACTACCGGTTATTTAGAATCTGGGAATACTTCTCAGACATTCTACGCTGTCACAAAATTCAGCATATTATCTTTATTGAACGTAATTAATCGATTTACATTTGAACAATAGTTGGAATTTATTGGAAATTTATTTCCAAAACCAAGATAATTGGCCGGCAGTTGCACAATAAATTTCGTACAAAATTTAGTCGGAGAGTAAAACCAACCAATAGTGTCCGGTTGACCATTACAACACTTCAATCAGGATTACCGCCTAGCTTCTCACACCTCTTATGTTAAGTGTGATAAGTCTTATACATGAGTAGCGGAAACTACAGTGTAAAGTAGACTCCGATTGACAGATTTTTTAGAAAGCTTTTCATAGCAATTTTATTTACTCTCACAGTTTTTGCCAGAAATCTGCCGAGAGGAATTCGCCGAAGAAATATTTTCATATTTTCGTTTTGATAGTCTGACCTGGGATTTGAACTCGACCTAACGTCTAATAAGTCAATACACTACCTTTTAGATTACAGCGACTAGTGTATACGACAGTTTATCGCTAAAGTTCGTGAATCTGATTTCATTGTTGATGTGCTAATACGTGAACTTGCTCGTAAAATGCGTAAGCCCCAAAATATCAAACCTGTGTCTGAAAGTGTGCGTAAGAATAAATCAACATCAACTCGTCGTTGATCTCAAGAATTGAATATTACACACCAGGTTAGGTCGATTTTTGCAAAAAGATCTTGATATTACGTCTTACAAAGTTCAATTGGTTTAAGAATTGAAGTCCTATGACCATCTGCTTCATTTTCGCTTTGAAAGAGGGACCAACGAAACAATTTACAATTGTGTCGATTTTGCCAAAAGAAAATCTCTTTGAATGAATACCATATACATCTCGGTAGGTACATTAAAAAGCTAAATTTCCATATTTGGGTCTTACAGTAGCCAATGCACCCATAACGAGTGACTATTTGGTGAAACTTATGGACAGACATCGGCACCAAGAGAACATGATAAAAATGTGAGTGGATTTGTATGAAACTAGGTCAATAATCCTGACTGAAGGGTTGTAATCACCAATTATGTATGTATGTGTATTTGTGAGAGGCATGTGTTTAACCCAGTGGAAAATTGTTAGTAATATTTTCAAGTCTTCTTATTAATACCAATAATATGTACATGTGATGGGAAAATATAGAAAAATTGTACGCGTGCTAAATCCCTAAAGACTCCATATTTAACTTTGCAAGTATTCTTCCAAAAAATTGAAATAATTTCTCATTAGTGAATTCTACTGAAATATTTCTTTGTGTGTATAATTGAAGTTTGGAAAAAAGCGATATGAACCTTCTTCTTTAGAAGCTGACAAACAAGTAAATGGACTTTTACGCTCTTTTTAAAGTACGTTTCTTATGTTCGTGTCGTATGTGTGTAAAAAGCCAAAGTTATTCTTCCCTTGGGGGACATTGCTATAGACATCTTAAGAAGCGGAGGCATTATTTGTCCATATTTCTTTGAAAATGAGGATGAGGCAACCATTGCGGTCAAGGGAGACATCTATTGCATCATGATAACCATTTTATTTTTGTGTCTGCTATTTATGGTATTGTTGTGAACGATGTTTGATTTCAACATGATGATGCATCTTGCCACATATCTCATGCCATAATCTATTTACTGCGTCAAACGTTTGATGGCCGTTTAATTAGCCGAAATTATGAAGTCAATTGGCAGCCAATAAGCTGTGATTTCGCTAGCAGCCGTTAAAGAAAAATGTTATGCAGACAAACCAAAGACAATTGAGCATTTAAAGGCCAACATTTCGTGATGCCATTGCCGAGTTACGACCCCTGCAGTCAAAAAAATGTACAAAAATTTATCCAATCGAAACAGGTACTGTGGGGCAATGCGCCGAAGCCATATGAATGAAATAATGTTCTATTTCTAAACCAGAATAATTATAATTTACAACAAGCAACTACACTACACAAGTTTGCTGGCACAATCAAGTCGATTGAACGTTTATGGGCTTGTGGTGCGATTGTGCAAGCAAGCTTGTGTAGTGTATTTATAGCTTCACATGTTTCTATGGCAATTATTCCAATCGTTTCTGGGGAAATGGCTGTAAGGAACTATAAGTCCTCATAACTATATCCGCTAGCTAAAAACCTCAAAGTAACAGCTAGACGTTGAAGTGGTGAATTTGGATCTCTCTCTAGTGTTTTTTCTTTGCTATAATTTGCGTTATTTTGCTTAACAATGCATAGAAACATTATTTATCCAGTCTTAAAAAATTACAAAGATCATCTTAAGCGTTGGTTTCCAAGTCTTTAAGGAGTTTAACATTATCTAAATTTTTCTTATCTTTTAGCCATTGTTTTATCCAAATACGCTTTTTTCTTCGATTATGTTTTTTGTTTCTTTTTAATAATAGCAATAATTATTGCGGCACAAACTGACTCATTCATAACGACTAGTTTCGGGAATTGTTTGTGTAATATATGTAGGAGCTTCATGGCACAATCAAATGATTGCGCCAGCATGCTGGTGTAGTGTATGGAGTCTTAAATTTATTAAAATTTCAAATCGGTTTATACTTTATTAAATTTTTAAATTTAAACTTTTAAATCAACCGTCCTATATAATGGGCCCAACTTTGTCTATTATAACAGATGAGTGTCTATAAGTTGCAAATGTAGCTTACAATCTCTATACAGATAGATAAGCATTTTACCTTTACTAATGGGGAGGAGTTTTTAAAACATCTTTCGTTGGGTGATGACTTTAAACTGTAGGTGGGACCTACGGGGGATTAATTTTTAAAAATCCCGTGAATTCGGAATTTTTGTAATTTTGTCATGGAATCCAAATATTCATGAAAAAGATTAAAATATTTAACATGTATTATGGTAGGGTTGAATGAATTTTGTTGTTAATATATACTGCCTTTTTAAAAACACTTTCCGCAATCAACATTTGTTGGTAAAATAGTTCTAAGAGAGCTGAATGCAGCTTGTAAAATTCTGATGTAAATAAATCTAATGCTTTCCACAGTTGAGTATCTAAATCAGTTACCTCTATTAATTCGTTTTATAGGACTTTTGGATTCTTCAATGCCATCAAATAACATTCTAGCAATGGAAGTAGGGTTTTCCTCATCTGACATGCTACTATCGAAGTCGAGTGCTATAGAATTTTTTTACGACCTTTTGAAGGGTCAAAATACGAATGAATTTACAATTCTGAAAATCCCGAGACAAGCTTTTAAAAATCGCGGAATTCGGGATTTGTGAATCTGGAAAATGATGAGATTTCCTTAGTCCCACGACTCATGTATAAAATTAACACACACAACTTAAGTAATGTAAGCAACTAGATCGTAATCCTAACTGAGTATGTGCATAACTAATTTAAAAGGCCTGACAAATTTAAAGCCTTGCAATATATTTGAGGCTTTTTTTTGCATGCTTTCATATACATCCATACATATGCTTCAACGTCTTGTCATTTTAAACGTCATCAACGAGTAAAACAAAAACAAAAAAAAATTTCGTTTGTTTTCTTTTTGGCATCTCTTTCATATTTTTCACTTGAATATTTACGAAAAAAAAAGGAAAGAATTTTTATTTTTCATAAAATAAATTCATCTTGGAATTAATGTACGAAAGTGACAAGGTGATGATGAAAATGCTGCTAATGACGTTTATTACTGTCATGTTTTTCCGTTATTCTAAAGTGATATCGACGAGGTACTGGCGTTGCGTGTATGGATGGGTTAGCAAGTTAACTATTATTTATCATTTATTATATCATTTATTATGATATTATTTTTAGTGATTATTTTTTATTTTATTTTTCATACTCAGTTTGGGAATATTCCACTGACATACTTGGCATGCATTGAGTACATACTTATAGAACTAAGTAAGTACTGTAGTGGTTAATAATATTTTCTCTTTGATTTAATTCTGTTCAATTCTGTTGTTCATGAAAATTCTATTTGGACTGTGTGGCAGTTTCAAAATGGGAAAATTATTACTCATACGCCATGTACGTGTAACCTCCAAAAACAAACAAAAAAAATATGAAGATGAAGATGAGTGACATTAATGATCTTTTCTTGTTTTTGCCTTATTTTTTATTAAAAAAAAAATAAAAGAAAATTAAATTATTTTAACCATATGTGAAGTAGCATTATTAAAGGCAATTTATATATTTCAATTAAAAAAAAAAAAAAACACCATAATTTAATAAAAAATAATGTAATTAATGGGCATGTTAATCTTTTAAATTAAATTAAAATCCAATAAAAAAAAAAATAAAATTAAAACCATTTCTTTCACATAAAACCTTGAATTAGCATTGGTACCATCAATGTTAAATAGTTTGAATTAAGTTTGTTAGTGGCATTAGTCATCTCTTTTTGTTGGTCTTTCATTTAATTTTATTTCTTTGCAATTTCAATTTCAAATATTTCCAAAACAATTTCAAAGAAATTTTGTTTGAATAGCTTAAACATTTTATTATATTGACACTCCTAACAAGTTTATATCTTTTTGTCGATTTGAAAAATTTTATTAATTGGAATCACGTTCGAAAGGCAAACAAATTGTTTCTTTTTTTTATTTTTTTTGTTTTTTAACTGATGACTTAACAATTGAAATCATAAACCTTTGGTTTCTAGTTCAATTTATTTAAAACCAAAATAAAATATTCAAAAGAAAATTTCAATTTTTTTATACAAATTTAAAGACACGTTACGAGCAAAGTTAGCGAACATTTCGTTAATCGGTATAGTTAAAAATGTGGTGAAATACAATTGTTCCGGTTTAGAAATGGCACATTATTTCATTCATATGGCTGCCGCGGCTGGCCTTACAGTACCTCATTGCGATCACACCAAAAATACTCGCACTTTTTCGAGTAAGGAGTGCGCACAAAAAAATCTGGACTTACATTTTTCGTTCTAGAAATAAAACTAAGTGGCGGATTTTTTTTTTTTTGTTTTATATTTCAATTAAAGTAAATAATATTTGTATTCTTTCGTGTATAAAATTTTTTTCGGACAAATGTTTCAGAATATCCAAATTTTTGAGCCACTTTTCTTGCAGGCATTTTAGGGTGCTTTAGAAAAATACGTATTATTTTACATGCTTTGTTTTGGTGGGCAAATCCTTTTTTTCTTCCACTTTCACGCTTTCTCTCAATACTCAAAGAATCCTTATTTCGGTTTATTCTTACCTTGGAAACTATTTTTTGGTTAACACCAGCGAACCTAGCAAACGTTTTCTGTAAGCGGCGCGGTTTTTCATTGAAAATTTCAATTATTTTTTGGATGCCTACTTTGAATGAATGAAAGTTAGCACGTGGATTTTGAAACAGATGACTAACAAAAACAATGTAACGGTATTTATTTTTTTCAATTGTGATAAAAGTTAGAAGCTTAAAAGTAGGCCCACTTTTTTTGTGCGCACTTCTTATAAGAGGTGGAATCTCGGCAATGACATTACGAATGTTGGCCTTCAAATGCTTAAATGTCTCTGGTTTGTCGGCCTAGCACCGTTCTTTAATGGCGTACCACAGAAGTCACAGCTTCTTGGTGTGCTAATTAAAAGGCCATCAAACGTTCGACGCAATCAATCGATTGTGGCAAGTTGGAGCATTCTCTTGAAACCAAACATCGTTCACATCAATACCATAAAGAGTGGGTACAAAAATAAAATGGTTATTATGATGCAATAGTTGTCTCCTTTAACCGTTATGGTTGCCTTCGTCCTCATTTTCAAAGAAATATGGACCAATAATGCCTTTGCTCCTTAAGCAGCCGTCTATACCAATGTCCCCCAAGGGAAGAATAACTTTGGCTTTTTACACACATATGACACGAACATAACAAATGTGTTTTTAAAAAGAGCATAAAAATCCATTCACTTGTTTGTCAGCTTCTAAAGAAGAAGGTTCAGGTCGCTTTTTTCCAGACTTCAATTATACACCCAAAGAAAAATTTCAGTATCATTCACTAATGTCAATGTGAAATGTTTTTGATTTTTGGAAGAATACTTGTCAAGTTAAATACGATGTCTTTACGGATTTGGCTTGAGTACAATTTTTCTATATTTTCCCCTCACATGTACATATTATTGGTGTTAATAAGTAGACTTGAAAATACTAACAATTTATTACTAACAATTTTCCACTGGGTTATACACATGTCTCTCACAAATACATATTCACACATAATTGGTTATTACAACCCTTCAGTCAGGATTATTGACCTAGTTTCTCACAGATCCACTCACGTTTTTATCATGTTCTCTTGGTGCCGATGTCTGTCCATAAGTTTCACCAAATAGTCACTCATAATGGGTGCATTGGTTACTGTAAGACAACGTGTGGGTTTTCGGCGCCCCAAATATGGAAATTTAGCTAATTAATGTATCTACCAAGAGGTATATAAGCTTTATCGAAAAAAATGACAATCGCCACAATTGTACACTTTTTAGTTGGTCCATCTACTAAGGCGAAAACGAAGCAGATGGTCATAGGACTTCAATTCTTAAACCAATTGAACTTTGTAAGACGTAATATCAAGATCGTTTTGCAAAAATCGACGTAACCTGGTGTATAATGTTCAATTCTTGAGATCAATGACGAATTAATGTTGAATTATTTTTACGTATATTTTCAGACAAAGTTTTAATATATCGGGTTTAGGCATTTTACAAGCACGTTCACATATTGGCGCGTCAACAATGAAACCAGTTTTATGAACTTTAGCAATAAACTTGTGTATACCGGGATCTGTTGTGCCTTCCCTGCGAATGTTCAATTCTTGAGAGTAATGACAAGTTAATGTTGATGGATTTTCAAGCGCGCTCCCAGACACGGCTTCAATATTTTCAACATTTTCACGCAATTTCAGTTGCCTTTGTTTTGGAAATAAATTTCCAATAAATCCCAATGTTGCTCAAGTATAAATCGATTCATTACGTTCGGTATAGATAAATACTGAATTTTGCGGCAGAATAGAATGATAATAGTTTTAAAATAACCGATGATTTAAATTTAAGCTGATAGACGATCCATTCAATATAGAAAATGGAGAAGCTAGCATATATATACAGTAATACCCCGCTTAAAGCGGTGGATACGTTTCAATAAGTTCCAGAACTAAACGAAACAGTGTTAAATATTTAATATATAAAATTCTTGGCTCACGGTGTTAGTGGTTAAATTCCTCCGAGATGGATCGACCGATTTTCATGAAATTTTGTGTGCATTTCGGGTAGGTTTGAGAATCGGATAACATCTAGTTTTCATATTCCTAGATGTTAAGATGGCAAGGCAAATCGTTAGAATTGAATATTTAGGTACATATTGATTGTAGACAAATAAAATTTGATGGGTAAGTTCGTCCACAATTCCACCAAAAATGGGAGTGACAATCCTCCCCCTTTAAGTGATACCTAGAACTCTTAAATTGCTGAACCGATTTTAATCATTCTTTGATTGTTTGAAAGCTTTTCGGGTTTAGATGATTGATAAATAAATACGATAAAGCAAAAAGTAGGCGTGGCAATCTTTTAAAATTGAATATTTAGGTACATATTGATTGTAGAGGAATAAAATTTGGTGGATAAGTTCATAGAGTCGATATCGGCAAACTTACCAAAAATGGGTGTGGCAATCCTTCCAATTTAAGAGATACGTAAATATATATGTAAGTCGGCTAATTCAATGGTTTATAACTACATACATATTTATGTTATGTACGTATATTTAGAGCGAGTACGACAACTACTATTTCAGGTCACTGTTTGTTATTCTTTGTATGCCTGACCTAAATAACGTACCGACATCCATTAAATTTTGAACTGGTGTACTTATAAAACACAGTTGGAAACTTTATTCTGGACAGACTAACAAAAAGATATTGAAAAAGTATACACTGTGACTATAAGAGGACCTCTCTTGGTTGGTGCATAGCCGTTTCATCAACAGGGAATTCCCATACTACCACGTAATACTGAAACAGCTTTGAGAGGAGCAGTGTTAAGCGGGGTCTTACTGTAATTACATTACATTGTTTCCATGAGAAATTTTTTGTTGTTTCGTTTATTTTATTAATTATAAGCGTGTAAGACTTAATTATTCCTATCGAAAATTGCCATATTTTGTAAAATTTACAATTTTTATGGATGTTAATTTTACTAAACATCCATAAAAACATTCCTAATAGTTTAAACAATATCTTTATAAATACTACGCTATACATATAATATATAGACTTAGGTATGTATTTCTTTTAATGACATTTTGTTAGAATTTCAAAAGAAATTAATTTCAAAATTTAAAATTCGCGGCAAATAAATTTTGTCATCATAAACATTTTGCAACGATAATTGGTGTTTTTGGTACTTTTTTTTTATTTTTAAATTAATTTTATTTCAATTCTGTTTTCTTTTTAGTTTCTATTATTATTTTGTAAGCATTTGTTCTCAGGCATATGTTCAATATTTTGGCAAAATGACAATACGGCCACCTTTCGAAAGCCCATGTGATGAAATTTGCAATGTGGGTATAAACAATGAAAAGATTTCTTACTTCAACATCCAAGAGATTCTAAATTTTGAATATGATTTATTAGCAGAAAATGATGACAAATAATAATAATTTGTTCATCATTTAATAGCTCAGTGGCTTATACGCTCATTAGTGGATTAATCAACCGAATTTAGTCTCTTTGATTTTAAAATTTTTTTTAATTTAATTTTCTAAAGCTTCAAACTAACAAAATAATGGCCAATATGTAGTAAATAATTGCAAACTAAAATAATAATAAATTCGTATAAAGTAAACAATAATGTAAATAATAAATAATGAAAATATAATAAAACTTTTATGAGTTTGATCACATGTTGTAATATTTTGTTTGTCTTCCAATCTGTGGGCTAAACCCACAGTATATATCAGTTGTTGTTACGTTTACACTCGCACTAAATGTGAGGAATTTCTAGTTATAATTTATGGAATTTTTCCTGATTACGCATATAAAGCAACATGTGCCCGATTTTTGTTTTTATAAAGGGTGCGCCAAATAACTTTTTTTTTTTGAAAATGCTTTCAAAAAGACCTACTGAATATTATCTCAAATTTCTTTTTTTTAATTTGAAAGTACAATCCTTCCGTTTAATAATGGAAAATAATTTCATTCAAATGGCTGCCTTGGCTGGCCATGCAGTAGCCTCCATGATCGGTCCAATTTTTCAGCACATTATCGATTGTGTGCGGGTATGTAAACAAGTAAAATTGTCGCATTTAGGGCACAGAAAACCCGCATGCATACATTTTAGCCAATTTAGTTATATCGGGTGGATCATCTATCAGTTTAAATTTGAACCATCAATTATTTTAAATATGGCAATACTTATGTCACTTTCTTCTGTCACAAAATTCAGTATATTATCTCCAATGAACATATGAATCGATTTACGGTTGAGCATTTTTGTGATTTATTAGAAATTTGAGTTAAAATTTTCACAAAAATGTTGAACAAAATTTAATCTTAGAGAAACGCCAAAGGGGGCCAGTACAGGCAAAGTTTATTGCTAAAGTTGCTGTGACTGATTTCCTTGTTAATACGCCATGATGTGAGAATGGTCGTACAGTGCGTACTTCCGAATATATCGAAGCTGCGACTGTGAGTATGCGTGAGAATCCAGCAACATCAACTCGTCATCGATCTCAAGAAACGAATATTTTACGCAAAAGTTTGCGTCGAATTTTTCGAAAACATCTCGTTATAAGGCCTTACAAAATTCAATTAGTCGAAGGCGCTTTGCTAGATGCAAGAACTGCACAATGATGTTGATTTCACCAAAAAAAATTATCTTCTCTTATGCAGCTCATTTTCTACTTGGGGCTCAGGAAACCCATACATGGTCTTAAAGCAGACAATGCACCCATTACTGTCTGATGCCACTAGTGCAGTGGAGGCATTATAGGCTTATATTGATTTGAAAATGAGGACAACGCAACCATTACGGTCAATAAAGAAACCATGATGACGGCCTGTTTTCTACCCGAAACTGCACGATAATGTCGATTTTGCCGTATTCGAGGCAACATTTTTCCATATTTTTTGAAAATGTGGACGCCACAAACATTGCTGTCGAAGGAAACATCTATCGCTTTATGATAAGTGATTTTTTGTATCCATACCATGAAGGTATTGATGTGAACAATGTTTGGCTTCAACAGGATGCTCCAATTTGCCACACCTCTCTCATCAATTTACAGCATCAAACGTTTGATGGTAATTTAATTAGGAGAAATGGTAATGTCTATGAAGACCGCTAAGAACCTGCTATTGGACACGGTTGGACCATTTTTTGTTAGGCACCGTTAAAGAAGAGTGTTATGCGCGACAAACCAGAGAGATTAAAGCATTTGAAAGCCAACATTCGTGATCCCATTGCCGAGATATGATCCCATTTACTCGAAAAATTTTACGAATATTGGTACGATAGAATTAGATACTGTGAGACTATCCGCGGCAGCCATATGAAGGAAATAATATTCGGTATCTAAACGGAATAATGAAGGTCTAGTAAGTAGTGTGCTGGCTTTTTAGACGTAAAGCCAGGGTTCGAGTCCCAGGCTAGACATTAAAATAAAATATAAAAAGTATTTTTTCGATGAATTCTGGCAAAAACTCTGAGAAAAATTTCTCAAAAAAAAAAAATCTGTCGTCCAGAGTCGACTTTAAACTGTAGGTCCCGCCACTTATATATAAAATTAACACACACAACATAAATAGTGTGAGAAACTAGGTCAATAATCCTGACTGAACTGTTGTAATGACCAGTAGTGTAATCGGAATAATTGTACTTCACAATAGGAAAATAAATTTTGCAAAATTTGAAAATGTTTTCTTTATTCGATATTTAATTTTAAGCTTTTAAATGGCTCACCCTATAGGTATCTATGTCATCGTTTCAAATGTCACAAAAACAAAAACATGATTTGTTTTCCATTAATTCTTTACTATAAACTCTTAAAGAAAAAGAGAAAAAGTTCGAATCTTAAAATGTTTTTACCTCAATACTGCAGTGGAAACAAAAGAAACTTGAAATAGAATTTTCATTTATTTTCTGGAATTTAAGAAAATTTCTAATACACACATACATAATTGGCCATTACAATCCTTCAGTCAGGATTACGATCTATCTTCTAACACCACTTACGTTGTGTGCGTTAATTTTATACATGAGTGGCGGGACCTACAGTTTAAAGTCGACTCCGAACGACAAAAAAATTCTAATTCCTTATGGAAAAGAAAAGAAAAAAAATTACAAACACTACAGCCAGTAATTACAGTCAAACTTCTATAAATTGAATCACCATTATCCAGAAAGAAAACTTCAACTTATAGAAACTTCAAGTTAAAGAAGCAAAATCTTTTATAATTTCTCTCCAAGATGCTATTGCTGTGCTTCACCTTCTAGCAAACTCAAGTAATAGAAGTTCGATTGCAATTCTGTTTTAAAACATTGTGTTACAATTCCTTTCTGCATAATTTTAATGACAAAAATTGTTCAAATATTTAAAATTTCTTATTTTTATTTCATTTTATAAAACGTGTGTCCAAAAGAAATAAAAACAAACATACGATTGCACCTCATATCGTCCCATTTGCCAGAAAGTCAAAATATTTTATTTTCAAATGTCTCGCTTGTGTTTTCACTAACGGTTGGCGTATGAAATTCTTTTACAAATAAATTTCACTGCCAATGTAAATAAATTTGTTACGCTTTAGTATCACACAAACAAACACACGAGTGCCAGCCATGTCATTTAAAAGGTATTTTTTAAGTAAATAAAGAAATGAAACTTCAATAACGAATTTTTAATTTCTGCTTTTTTTTTATTGCAAATTTATTATCTATTCAATATTGGGGCCTCCTGATTGCATTTCCTATACGGAAAATATTATTGCAATAGATAGAAAATGTTATAAAAATTCTTTCGCAAGTGCAAAGAGTCGTTGAAGAGTTTTGGACAACGGAATACTGGGCAATGAGACGGCGGATGCCCTCGCTAAGCTAGGTTCGCTTTCAGGTAGCGATTTGAAAGTTGGTCCTGACCCCCCAGTCTGCCACCTCTATGGTCTCATCGATGGATGGGTCAGGAGGGAAGAGCAGAGGCGTTGGGGGAACAGATCGGGTTGTTCTGTTTCTCGCCGTCTATGGCCTGCTGTGGACAATAAAAGAACAGATTAGCTGCTGGGCTTGATTAAGGCCAGCTTAAGGTTGGTTATCAGTTTTATCACGAGGCACTGCGAGATTAGGTTGCTGACGGTGATCTGGAACAGATCCCAGCCAGGGCTATTGCAGGGTATGTTGCGATGGGCAGGAGTTAGAGACTATCGAACATCTTCTCTGCAACTGCCCAGCCCTTGGTAGGTTGAGGTTGAGGACTCTTGGCAGGTCTTTCTTGAAGAGCTTGAGTTCTGTGGCGAGACCCGACATCAAGGCTCTCCACAGATTCATTAGCAGTTTGGGCTGGTTGAGAGGTGCTAGGGCTTCATAAGTGTAGTCGCGCTCTCACTCTCTTTTGTTTTGTGTCTGTTTCTTATATGTATAATTCCTCCGTTTCCCGTTCTCCCTCTCCTGCCCTACATTCCTATATCCTCTATTTCCTTCCTCCCCTAGGAACAATGTACAATTGGTCAATTTCGTTCTCCGGGTACTGTGCTTATCTTAACCGACAGGTGCACGTCCTCTAACCGAAGCTAATCTAACCTATAAAAATTCTTTATTCTTTGAAGTTTATAAATTTTATGCCGTAATATTAATATTTTATTTCCTTAAATTAACATAAAAATTTTGAAAATATCACCTCTAAGCCCAAAAAAATAAAAAATACATCATTTGGAGAGTACATTGACACACGTAAGAAAAATAAAAGAAGAAAGAATATTTTTATTTATTTATTTTATAATTCTTTGTATTATATGGTGTCTGAATATTACAAATTTAAATTTATTTTACTATTGTAATGCCTATAGGTAGTAGACACACGCTAGTACGTAGTAGGTATTGCAATATACCGGCCACATACTGACAGAATTCCCTCAACTACGAAAATATATCGTATACTATACGATACGATACATAATGAATGTATGAATGTTTGTTTGGTATGTATGTATGTGTGTATGTAGTTTTTTTTTAACTTATATTTGGCTAATGGCCAAAAAATAAATTTAAAATTTTTTAATATTTGCCACACTCAAGTCAATTTTGTTTCAGTTTGGATTTTATTTTTTAAGTAAACATTTATTAAAAATTAAAAAAGTTCAGTTTTCAGGTTTTACAGAAAATCATATTTTTCAGAGGTATGTATAGTTTTCTGTGTCACTGTATATACATAATTTACATATATACACACGTTATTTACATACATACCTACATGACTTACATACAAGCATACATACATACACATCTTACATACATTCAGAGATAATATAAAGGGCTATCCATTTTGTGGTTTCAAAAGTATGCATGGGACTGGAACTCGACATCTGTCAAACTAAGTTGTGAAACAAATTTGTTTCTTTTCACTTGAAAGTCTGACATTGACGAAAATGAATCGCTTAACTATCACAAAACGGATAAAAATTATAAAAAGCTACTACAAAAATAGGGATTTTGCCACAGCCACATATCGTGCTTTACATACATACATAATTGGTCATTACAACCCTTCAGTCAGGATTACGACATAACTTCTCACACCACTTATGTTGTGGCGGACCCTCAGTTTAAAGTCGACTCCGAACGACAGATTTTTGAGAAGCTTTCCATGGCAATTTTTACTCTCAGAGTCTTTGCCAGAAATCTGCTGAGAGGAAGTCGCCGAAGAAATATTTTTCGTTTTGATGTCTAACCTAAACGGGAGACTAGAGCGGTTACAAATATTTAAAGGGTTGTGCATTATCGTTTCGTTCGGTTCGCTGAAAATATTGCAGTGAAAGTGTTGCCGAAGACACGAATGTGTCGATTGCTCGCCGGTCTTACGACACATTATGGCGTATTTTGCATTTAGATCTACACCTACATCCATATAAAGTCCAGTTCACGCAACAACTGAAGCCACAACGTCATAGAGACGTGGAATGGGTGTTTGAACAACAGGCGGTGGACGTTAAATTTCCAAACAAAATTTTCTTCAGCGATGAAGCACAAGTCAGACTTGGTGGACATGGTAATAAACACAATTGTCGTGTTCGGGGTTCTGAGAATCCTCAAGTAATTGAAGAGAGACCATTACATCCAGAAAAAGTCACTGTTAGGTGCGCTCTTTGGTTCGAAGGTGTGATTGGACCTTACTTCTTCGAAAACAACGATGCAACGACTGTCACCGTCAATTCGGAGCGTTATAGTCATATGGTAACCGATTTTTTTTTTTGCCTGCTATTGAAGAGTACGACTTGGAGAATATGTGGTTTCAACAAGACGGTTCCACATGCCACACAACTAGAGCTAATATGGATTTATTGCAAGAGAAATTTCTTGGTCGTAGTAATTTCTCATCATAGCGATATAAACTGACCACCAAGATCATGCGATTTGATACCATTAGACTTTTTTTCGTGGGGCTACGCGAAAGACCGTGTTTATGCGGATAAACCTTCAACTCTTGAGCACTTAAAAACCAACTTTCGTCAAGTTATGGCTAAGATACCGCCCGCCCAATATGTGTCAAAAAGTGATCGAAAATTACCTCAAAAAAATCAATGCTTGCAACACTTCGAGAGTAGGTCATTTAAATGATGTAGTGTTTCACACATTATCTCAACGTTCAAACTTTACAATTAGCAAGAAAGATCATGAAAAAAATATTTTATTTACGTTTACTTTTGAAACCACAAAATGGATAACCCAATATTATTAATTATTAATTTAATAACATTTTTCTTTTATGTACATTACATACATACACACATATGTATGTACGAATATGTATAATATTTTGTAATAAACAGTTTTAAAAAAATTTATTTCAATGATAATGTCAAAAAAAAAAAAAAAATTACAATAAAAGACTAAAACCAAAAAGAAACCAAAATCAAAAAATAGAGGCAACCAATAACGTGTAATTGGCATACAATATTAAGCTGAAAAGCTTTTAAATGTCATAAATTTAATCAATGGCCAATATTTCGATGCCTTTGCATTAATTATTGTCTAAATAATTCAATTATTTGACATTTAAAGCTGGTCTCTTTGGTTTCTTACTCAATGAAATTAATTTCTAATGAGTTTTTGTATTACCCTAGAGATCAGTAATGAATTGTTTTTTCGCTACTCATAAGTACTCATGAAATTTTGAATATCAATGAGTCAACAATATTGAAATTTAACTATGTAATCTAATTCATTCATACTCACTACAACATTGATTTATAAGTACTGGTTATAATGAGTTGACATCAAACTCATACCATTCGAAATGTGTTTGATTCATAAGCCTACCACATTTAGATTCATAACTTTGGAAAAATACTTAGAATACTTATGTTCCGAATAACTCGAATCATTTAACAAAATTAACAGTTTAGTTCTTTTTGTTTCAAAAAAGACATAACAGCATGCAGAGCAAACATACAACCTTCTAGTGAGTATTTTAGTGTTCGTAGGCGAATCATACTTATTTTGTGATTCGTATCGAGTCAACAACATCAACACGCACGATTTTAAGTATGAATATGTTGAGTACTTCAAAACTGCGAACATGAGTAGAGGAGGTTCCATTATATAAAATACAAGAGGATGTATGCGTATAAGTATTAGAAATTATGAGTATGATTCGATTTTACTCATCTTTTTGAATACTCATTGCTGATCACTGACTTACACTCCTACACGTCAATTATGGGCATAAAGTCATACAACTAAACCGACTATTAATCAGTTTTGAGCTGGTCAAAACTGAATAGAACTCACAAACTTTAGACTTTGACTTTCGCTGGAAGCTCTGACGAAAATCAAATCTCTTTCGAATGAAACCTGCAAGCCTAAACTGGTTGATATTTGCCGCAACCCCTTTGATCATTCCTAAATGATTAGACATAATTTTTCTTCTTCGTAATTGATTATTACATGCTTATAACCTATTATCTCACGCCACTAATGTCGTTTGTTTTAATTTTATCCATAAGTGTGCCGGGACCTACAGTTTTAAATCGAATCCGAAAGACAGATTTTTTGAGAAACTTTTTCATGGCAATTTTTTTTACATTCAGAATTTTTCTCCGAAATCTGTTAAGAGGAAGTCGTCGAAGAAATATTTTACTTTATATTTCGTTTTGTTCGTGCTGTTTTACCTGTGCTATTTTAAACTGTGGCCTTAGGTCTAATAATAACTAATCGACTATGGAAACCGTGACATAGACTTCTTCGAACCTATAGATTTTCTAGATCTGTAACTGAGATATTTTTCTATTTTTGCAGTAATAAGAGACAATTTTTTTGGTATATTAGCTGTTGTTGAGTCGTAGTGGTCTAGTAGGTAGTGTATTGGCTTATTAGACGATTCTGGGGTTCGAACCCCAGGTCAGATATCAAAATAAAATACAAATCAAAATACATTTCTTTGGCGATTTCCTCTCAGCATATTTGTGCCAAAAAAAATGAAAAGTTTTTCAAAAATCTGTCTTTCGGAGTCGACTTTAAACTGTAGTAGCCGCAACTTACGGATAAAATTAACACACATAGCATAAGTGGTGTGGGAAACTGGGTCAATAATCCTGACTGAAGGGTTCTAATGACCAATTATGTATGTGTAGCTGTTAAACACATAGAGTTTCACAAACAAGCAAAGAATTTTTTTATACAAAATTCTGTTTATGTAAAGCCGCGACTATTACCATAGTCTAGTAGATAGAGTATTGGCTTAATAGGAGTGAGGCCGCGGTCTGGCAAAAATTCTGAGAGCAAATACAATTGACCATCAAAAGTTTCTTGAAAATCTGTCTGGAACTTTCAACTGCAGTTCACGCCACTCATATACATTTAAAATTAACACACACCATTTAAGTCCTGTGAGAAGTTAAGCTGTAATCCTGACTCAATGGTCACGGTTTAAACCTCTCGTTCAAATCGAGATTTATGACTAGAACTCTGAGAGCAAATACAATTGACCTTTAAAAGTTTCTGGAAATCTGTCGTTTGTAGTCGACTTTCAACTGGGGTTCACGCCACTCATAACGACGCCTCCGTTTTATAACATTCTAAGTCGAAAAAGTGTGTTTTGAGTTATAAGCTCTCAAACTTTTCACGCGACATATATAGTCGTAATCTAAGTAGATTTTTCCTTATAACTTCGGAACGGATCGGCGCATCTTAACCAAATTTTGACAGTATTTAAGTTAGAGAACGTAGAATATAAAAATGCAAAAACATTAAAAATGTTCTAAGTACAGTTAGAACGTTATTGAATGGAGGCGTCGATATTTCGATTTGTTTGAGATGTTTGACCTGGGATTTGAACTGTGGCGTTAGGTGTAACAATATTGGACTACGGAAACCAGGAAATACATTTATTTAAACGTATAGAAATATTGTGAGAAGCTAGGTCGTAATCCTGACTGAAGGGTTGTAATGGCCAATTATGTTTGTATGTATGTATAGAAAATATTCTTCAGTACATGAATATTTTTGCAGTAATAAGAAACAATTCTTGTGATATATTAGCTGTTAAACAGATGGAGCTGTACAAACAAATAAAGAATTTTGCATACAAAATTCTATTTTTGCAATGCCACGACTATTACAGTAATGTAGCAGGTAGATTGTTGGCTTATTAGAAGTGAGGCCACGCTATCTCGATCAAATAGAGATTTCTGGCAAAAATTCTGAGAGCAAATACAATTGGCCATTAAAAGTTTCTTGGACTTGCACACAACATAAGTGGCGTTGTGAAGCTGTTTATAATCGTGACTGAAGCGTTGTGGTGACCAATTACGTTATGTTGGTTTAGAGTGGCCTGTGAGCCCAGTGTGAGGCTAGACTGTAAATCTGACTGAAGGGTGGTTTCTAAAGACTAATTAAGTATGTACTCATATGTATGTATGTCGAAAGAAATAGTATTTAAGTTGTCCCTGGGTATCTTATTCTGTCATACTTTTTCCATGCGAACTTAAGTGCAAAACAATTTTTAGCACCTTAATGAGATGCAAATTCTCAATTCCTCTTAACGCTTAAACAATTGCAATTAATTTTTCATGCTATTGATAGAGAGAAGGGAAAAAAAAAGAAAATAAGCATGCATGGCTTTTAAAAAGTTAAGTGTTAAGTTAATTAACTTAGTTTTCTTAGAAGACAATTTTAAACGGTTTTTATTGTAACCATAAATGTCAAATGTTGGAAAGAAACTTAGAAAAAATTAAATTATGAGTTTAATTTTTATAAATTAGTTTTTTACACGTATCTCTATAAATTAACTGTAATTTCCATATAAATTAATAATAAATAATAGAAGTAAGGAAATTTCTTTTCTTTTTTTTATAAAACCAGCACTCAGGGGATGACCCCTACTCATGCAGTGTATTGTGCAGGTTTTTTAGAAAAGGTGGAAAGAGAGAGGGAAGAAGCGAACGGTAAGGAAACGAGTTGCTGCTGGTGGCTATAAAATAGCCAGTGCTATACCTTCACCATTAGACATTCTACAGCAATCGTCCCCAAGAAGCCCGCAGTTTCTCACACCATTTATGTTGTGTGTGATAATTTTATACAGAAGAATTAAGCAAGTTGGCGGTTGAAAACGTCAAACAATACGAGTTTTTAATAACTGAAACTCTTTCTTAATCGAATTGTAATTAACTTAAATTGAATAAGTTTTAGAGGGAGATATTATAGCCCAAATCTAAAAAGAGTATAGATTAATGGTGTTTTCTTTTCTACAAAGAAAATGTCACCCTCTAACAAGGTGCATTAAAAAATTTTTGACCAACCCTGTTGTAATGTCATTTTTTATTTGAGAAGAACATAACAGAAATATTTAAAAAAGTGTATGCCCTGTGTTTGCCACGGCGGCTGTTGACTATGTATGTAATAAATTCAATAATTCATAACTCATTTATTTCAAATAGAATACATTTTTTTTCATAAAAAAGGTTTTAGATCTGTAAAATATGTTGTATTTCTTGATTTTCAATAATAAATGTAAATATGAAAAAGGTGTTGCCAGATCGCTAATTTCTCAACTTTATTTTTTGAGAGCTTTTTTTTATAACAACGCTAACATTGTTCAAACATTAAATGCAATTTTTTTTATATTACGGACCATGTAGCTTTAATAATGTAATGTTTCCTTAATGTTATTTAACAAAACAATGAAAAAATTAACTTCAAATTGGTTAACAATACCAGACGACTTTTTTTAAATATCATCTGGTAGCCCTATAAATAAACAAAAGTCATTTGCTTTACAGGGCATTATCAGAACTCTCTATTTATCATAAAATGCAATGCCCTCCACCTTGCCAATGGAGGCGAATTATTTAGAATAAAACATACCACCATTTTAGAGGGCGAAACATTTTTAAGAAACAAACGCAAAATTGCATTTTGCCTTAATAAAATGCACATTTTTTGGTAGAAAACACCATAAGTATTGTAATGCATTGGCCTTGTGGCGGCTGTGTTCATTGTAAATGTTTTTAATTTAATTTTTTTTTTTGTATAATTTCATTGCATTTTAAATACGAGTATAAAAATATCTTTTTAATGGAATATTTTCTTTTATCTGAAGATTATTTATTCGTATTATCGTTAATTTCTTTTTTTTATTTTTTCCTTTTAGTCATTCACTTAAATCGTGTATTTCAATGTGTTTCCATAGGCCAATTTTTTTATTAACGTATTACAATATCCAGCTCTGTATTTGTATTTTATTAATTTTTTTTTTTTGTTTAAATAAAGACAATAACGTTAGAACAACTTTTAT
This sequence comes from Sarcophaga peregrina, assembly GCA_014635995.1. Taxonomy (NCBI): domain Eukaryota; kingdom Metazoa; phylum Arthropoda; class Insecta; order Diptera; family Sarcophagidae; genus Sarcophaga; species Sarcophaga peregrina. Next base: position 125,265,833 of record CM025789.1, read on the forward strand.
TGTGTTTGGCTTTGTTTTAATTTACTTTGGTTTATTTTAGCTTAAAATTTTTACAATTATTTTATTGTTCGATACAGTAAAACAAAGGGAATGCGGGGATGAATAGGCTTCATGGGCCCACATTCATATGTACGTATGAAACGGTGTTATTTTTAAACCGAAAAAAAAAAAAAAAATAAGAAAAAGAAAAAATTAAAACAAACACCCTAAGAGAGGGATTTAAAAACACAAAGTGGCGAGTATTAAATAAAACAAGTCGAGTACTTGTTCAAGTACTGTCATTAAATTTAATGAATTACTGAACAAACGTCTAAATATTGTATAAGTTTTTACTTGTTTTAAATTAAATTAAATTAAATTTAATATGTACTTATTATACGTTTTTTGTTTATTTAAACGAACCTTTAAGTTTCAACAAACCGAAAAGCACACCGTTTAAAACGTGATTTACAATCATGATTGAGTAAATGTTGTTAATGTTGTTGATGATGATGATGATCTTCATAACGATTTTGTTAATAATAATGGGCGGAGTAATCAACAAATTAAATACAATAACAATAACAACAATAACAAGTTCAAATTCTATATCCAGTTAAGACAAACCTTACTTTTCATGTCCGCAAATAATAATTTTCATTTCAATAGCATCATAAGAAATTCAGAAATCAGTCTTTTTTTTCTGGCACGAAACTAAATTCATATTGAAATGTTTTACTGGGTTTTTCCCATGTATTTTCTAAATATCGTATTAGGAAAGTTGTTATTGTATTCATACAATTTCGGGTGGAAAATCTTTTAGTAACCAAATCTTTGAGTATGTATTTTCATTACATATCCAGTTTCCTTTGAAGAAAATTTATATCGATTTTACGCCAAATATATCGATATTTTCTGTGCATCGCTAGATTAAATGAATTGAAGATCGACCGTAACAGAATACATGCGTAAAGCGACCAAACGTTATATTAAACCACAGGTATTCTGAGTCGACTTTAAACTGTAGGTCCCGCCACTCATGTATAAAATTAATGCACACAACATAAGTAGTGTGAGATAGGTTCCTGGTCATCGGTCGTAAGTCGAATTTCATATAAAAAAAATTTTAAGAAAAAAAATTATGTACATGCTGTGCTACTAACTCTGAGGGTCAGAAGAAATAAAACTATCCAAAATGTATATTGTTGGGATTCTTCCCAACTACAGGGTGGCTGATATACAATGCAATAAAGTAAAGCGCTTTTTTTTTAATTTTATTGTTCAAAACCAAAATATGTTGGAATTTAGAATTATTCGAATTGGCCACCTTTGGTACGAATTGTGGCCTTCAAACGACCGCCATAGACATCACAGGCTGCACGAAAGTGGCACGAAAGTGGCCCAGGCGCAAAAGTCCAACGTATTAAGATCCGGAGATTTTAGTGGCAATTGTGCGGTAGAAATGAAGCGAGGAACCTTCTTTTTAAGCCATCCTTAGTTAACGCGTGCTGAGTGTGGTGGTGCTGAGCCCTGTTGAAATGTCCATGGCCTGCGGCCGAAATGTTTGTCTGTCCAGGGCTTCAATACTGTCTTTAAGACTTTTTCCCGATAATATTCGGGAATTGACACGGCTATACGAATACAGACCAAGCTGTTCTCTGTAGCTAATGCAAATTCACATGGTTCATGGTTTGATTATAAAGAATCCGCCAAATAATTTTTTTGTTTTTGAAAAGGCTTTAAAAAAACTACTGAATATTTTCTCAAATTTCATTTTTTATTTGAAAGTGCAATCTTTCTGGTTAATAATGGAAAATAATTTCATTTAAATCATTATCGGTTGTGTTCAGATGTATTTCACCAATGGCTTCGACGTGAGGGTACGGTTCAAACCCCAGCTCTAAAATGAAATATAAAAAAAGATTTCTTTTGGCGACTTCCTCCGAGTATAAGCAAAAGTTGTCATGAAAATTTCCTCAAAAATCTGTCATTCGGATTAACACACACAGCATAAGTGGTGCGAAAAACTATATCGTAATACATTGACTGAGGGGTTGTAATGACGCATTATGGATGTATATATGTATGGCATGTTGCATTTGCTTTAGTATTTTTATTAAGTTTTTTATTTCGATACATCAAATAAAATAATCGATGTTTACCAATAAAAAAAACTTGGAATCGATACGTTACATACTCTAGATACGTTACAATGAGTGTAAGTGCTTAAAACATCGATGTCCAGCGCCAATACAAGCCTAAAGTCATTTAGAAAAACTATAGAAATAGTTAAAATTTAAATTATAATCGATAAGACTTTTTAAAAATTTAACTAATAAAACTAAGATAATTTTTCTCAATAACTTTTTATCGAAATCGCTGCAAATAAAGAAAATCTTAAGAAAATTTGAATGATTATGAAATTTTTCTTTTTAAATGCTCTTTAAATACAACGTTATTATGACATTATCATTGTAGTGTTACTTTTGTGACTTTAATTAGAAGTTTCTTGATTATTTTGTTTCTTTCCTTTACTTTTATTATTACCGTCTGATTTGGTTTCCCCTACGGTTGCATTTGCTAGCGAACATTTTCATTAAATTTTAAAATTTTTGTTTTTTTTATGTAAATCACATAAACAGGCGTACAACACATTATGGAAATTTTTTTCTTAATAATTGAAGAAAAATACCCCATCACGACCATAAAAATATTAAATGATCAATAAATGATAAAAAAAAAAAGAAAGAAAGGAAAAAAGTCAGTCGTCCACTTTAGAAATAATTTCAGTTCTGAAGACCAGCAAATGTTTTTATGCATACAGTGCACTCGCGATAATATGAACTAATTAAAACAAAGCCTATTCATATTATCGAAATTGTTCATACAGTGAATTCGCAAAACGTGAAGAAATTTATTTTTCCACAGAGTATTCTAAAACGTGCACAAAATCTGAAAGTTTTAAAACGTGAACACTTTTTAATATTTTGTTTTCTTAATTTGATTTTAAATTGTGAAATCTTTAGAAATTCACGATCAAATTAAAGACGGATGGCTACAAAAATTTAAATAAAGATTTGATGTTCGACTTCTCAAAATTTCCGGAGAAAAGCTTTCTGTGCAGCCGCAACATGTTGAAAAGAAAAGTTAAAAGTTAAAATGGAAGAAATCGCTCTTTATGAAGATCAGTCTTAGGTCAGGTCGATGAATCCGGTCACTGGAGAAAAGTGCTTCAAGCACAAAAATGGAGAAACAACGATTAACTTACACGGGCTGTTCAAATGCGTCGGGTACTTACAAATTTAACTTAATTTATTGGTAATTGGGAAAGCTAAAAGTCCAAGAAGTTTCAAAAACTTTACTTGTCCAGTGAATGACAAATGTTTTGTTAAACAGGAAGACTTTAACTGACAAATTTAAAACGGAAAACTTTGTTATAAATTTTTGGTCTTAGCTTATTGAGTTCTTGGCTAAAAAATTTTAAACAATTGCTGGAAAAGTATTTTAAATTTAGTTTCGGACAATGATAGTATTTTTCATATTAAATAGATTCATTTTTTGTTTTAAATTTGTGTACTCGATAACGTGAATAAATTCGAAAATGTGAACTGCTTTGGTAAAAATTAGTTCACGTTATCGCGAGTTCACTGTATTTACAAATTCCTTAAATTGTTGAAAAAAAATATTGTTTTCTGGCATGGTAAACACTTTTCCACACAATTCATGTTGTGTATGTTAATTTTTATACATGAGGGGCGAACTGTCCGAACGACAGAAATCTGCTGAGAGGAAATATTCGAAGAAATATGAACGCTGGCATCGCGTAGACTACGGCAACTTCAAAAAAAGGAACTTCCTTCATTAAATTTTTAATCGTGTTTACATTCCTACTTATACAACACAAAGCTTCAACTAATCTTTAAAAAAGTCTTTTTCACCGATTTTTCAACGAGAACTTTTAAAACAGCATTCTCCCTTCCGTAACTGTCTCAATACATTATTAAAAACTTTTCCCTGTCTTTCATCGTTCGCTTTGGCTTCTCCACACAATAATCTTTGTCCGATATTTCTTCTATTTCATTATAGCCACATTCAATAGCATCCTCATTACATTTTTTAACATTCAAGGCTTTAAATTCAATCATTGGAAAAATGTAGAATAATATACAACTTCAAGTCTTTTACAGCACATTAGATAACTCGGGATTTCCCCAATTTCTAATGCTTTGTAACTGAAATTTGTATGCTTTAAAAATTAAAAACTGTTCATATTTTAAAGCCTCTGTACAAAGTTCATATTTTGAAGTAGTCAGTGGTTAAAAAAAAATGTTCATATTTTGGTGTGTTCAAATTTTAGAGAGTTCATATTATCGCGAATGCACTGTATTTTGAGAATTAAAAATGCATACAAATTGTTTAAAACGATTTAATGGTATTTTCTTTTCTACCCAAAAAATGTGCATTTTTTTAAGACAAAATGCAATTTTGCGTTTGTTTCTTAAAAATGTTTCACCCTCTATAAGGGTGGTATGTTTTATTCTAAATAATTCGCACTTGCCAATGGTGGAGGGCATTGCATTTTATGCCCTGTATAAATCGAGAGTTCTGATAATGCCCTGTAAAGCAGATGACTTTTGTTTATTTATAGGGCTACCAGATGATATTAAAAAAAAAGTCGCCTGGTATTGTTATCAAATTTAAAGTTAATTTTTTCATTATTTTGTTAAGTAACCTTAAGGAAACATTACATTATTAAAGCTACATGGTCCATAAGAGACATTCTGAAAGTGCTTTATATTGTGAAGAGTTTGACATGTTGCTTGATAAAATTTGACAAAAATTTTCGTAGTTATTAGGCATATATTTTTGTTATAAATGCTGTCTTTTCAAATGAACTTTCGTTTCAAAAATTATCAAAATTTTTGATGGATCTAAATTAGCATGGAAAGTTTCTCAAAAAAAAAAAAAAAAACAGCAAGTCCTGACGCTCATGTGTAAAATTAACATACGCAACATGAGTGGCGTGAGAAGTTAGTACGTAGTCATGATTGAAGGATTGGAATGACCAATTATGTATGTAAACGAATAAGTTTAGTCTTGTAACAGTTAGTGACCATAAAAAAACGAATTTTTTATAAACATACTGTCACAGAAAAAAGTCTACATACAACGGTGTTTTTAGCTTTGCTAATTTTTTGTTTTTTTCCTAATAATTTCTAGATTATATATTCCTTATATTCGATTTTGTCTTTACACATTCTTAACTATGAGTGTATTAAATACCACTATAACACTTTTTTTTATTAAAAAAAAAAAAAAATCGCCGTTGTATGTAGACTTTTTTTATTGACTGTACATAATAGGTCGTAAGCCCTTCAGTCAAGATTACAAACTAGCTTCTCACACAACAACTTGTTTTTTGTTTTTGGAGAAACTTTTCATCGCAATTTTATTTATGGTGGTCTAGTGGGTAGTGTGTTGGCTTATTAGACGAAAGGCCCGGGTTCGAATCCCAGGTCAGACATCAAAACGAAAAATATTTCTTCGGCGACTTCCTTTCAGCAGATTTCTGGCAAAGACTCTGAGAGTAAAAATTGCCACGAAAAGCTTCTCAAAAATCTGTCGTTCGGAGTCGACTTTAAACTGTAGATCCCGCCACTCATGTATAAAATTAACGCACACAACATAAGTGGTGTGAGAAGCTAGGTCGTAATTCTGATTGAAGGGTTATAGTGACCAGTTATGTATGTATGTATGTATGTACATGGTCCGTAATATAAAAAATTGTATTCAATGTTAGAACAGTGTTAAAATGTCTTTCGTCTAATAAGCCAACACACTACCCACTAGACCACAACGACTTCAAGGGCATATCCTTTTTTAAATATTTCTGTTATGTTCTTCTCAAATAAAAAAATTACATTACGACAGAGTTGGTCAAAAACTTTTTTAATGCACCTTGTAAGAGGGTGACATTTTCTTTGTAGAAAAGAAAACACCATAAATTTTTGTAATTTCAACAAGCCAATCATTTTTGCATTGAAATAAATTTTACAACATTTTACATTTTTTGCTGGGTTATTTTGCCTTTTTAGTTTTGTATTGTATTCTGCCTTAATGTTCTTTTTATTTTTTTGCTGTCCCTTTGGAGCCAGTGATAATGGTTCATATTTTTCGGTGGTTTTTTTTACAGTCAGTAAATGTCTGCTAAGCAACACAGGAGAATAGGTTTAACGATGGTTGGTTGATTGGTTGGTTGGTTGGTTGGTTGGCATGTGCATGTTTTGCTGACAGCTGCTTACAAGAAATACTCGACTTTGCTTCTCTACTCTGGCCATAATTAGTAGTCGTAAAAATGAAGTTAAATGAAATTAATTTTTAATAAGTTTTTGTCTGATAGCAATGTAAATACAAGATACGAAATAAATGTTACAAGGGGAAGGTGATTGATATTTGTCACTGGTTGTTTGCTTGCTTGCCATACATGTTGGCTGTTGTTTCTTTTGGAATGCTCTGTTGTTTACAAGTGCTGGACGTTAAAGTTTGTTAAACCCGGAATATAAGGCCATAAATCATGAAGAAAATTATTTAAAAAAAAAAAAAACACTTAAAACCAATCAGAAAAAGAGGGATGTTTTTGTTGATTTTCATTAAAGGAAATGAAAAAGTAGTAAATATTTAAACACTCAAAAGGGTTCCCCGATAGCAATAAAATCGACGAAAACATAAAAATGTTTAAAATTGTTTTTGATAATATTTTAATAAAGTTTTAAATAAATTTTATATAAAAATTCTTTCTTTATATTTAGATATAGGAAATGTTTAAAAATATCCAGAAATGGTAACCATTAGTTAACTCTTATATTATCAGATAAATTCTAGAATTAATGTGTTACTATTTAATACATTTCATGTTAAATGCTGAGATTGCATAACCCTTTTAATTTTTATTACATTTAAATAATAAAAAGAAGCTTTTAATTTTCTGCTTTTAAAATAAAAATTAAAATAAGTGCAGAAGCTAAACACAAGTACTTTTATGTACGTACGTATACACGTTCAAAATAAATTCCAAAAATAAAAAAAATAAATAAAATATAAGAAAATAAAAACAATTCTTTTTTTAACAAAAAATAATAAAATGGTTTCGCTCATAAAATGAAAATAAATCTTTATTTGAAATAAAAATAAATCTTTATTCGAAATTAAAAGCAAATACGGTTTTTTTTTCATTCTTAGTTGTTTCCTCTTAATCATACGTTTCGTGAGTGCCAATCATCATATGTTGTTACATAAAAGTTTACCGGCTAATAAGTGAATAGATTTTAAATTGATAACAATTATTATTTATTTTTTTTAAATACATTTACAGTCGAACTTCTATAATTTGAACTTCAATTATTTGAATTTTATACAAGTTGAAGCACAGCAACAGCATCTTGTAGAGAAATTCAATCAGGTTTTGCTTCTTTAAGTTGAAGTTTTTTTTCTGGATAATGATGATTTAATTTATAAAAGCTTGACTGTATTGTTTTTGTATAATACAATACCAAATTAATAAGAAAAACTTTTATGAAGTCTCTGATGAAAGTGACATTATTGGAGTCTAAGACTAGGTAAAGAGGACTACTTAACCAAGCTTGGGTTGGTACATAGATACATAAAACAGAGCTTAATTTTTCCATGTAGTAAGATTAATAATACATTGCCAAAGAAAATATTTGTTTATAATTGAAAACTTTTACTATTTTTATTTTTTTTTTTGTTTTTTTTTTTATATAAAACCAGCACTCAGGGGGTGGCCCCTACTCATGCAGTGTATTGTGTAGGTTTTTTAAAAAGAGGGAAAAAGAGAGGGAAGATGCAAACGGTAAGGAAATAAGTTGCTGCTGGTGACTATTAAATGGCCAGTACTATACCTTCACCATTAGGCAGTCCACAACAATCGTCCCCAAGAAGCCCACAGTTTCTCACACTACTTATGTTGTGTGTGCTAATTTTATGCAGAAGTGGCGGAACCTACAGATTTTTGTGAAATAAGAAGAGAAAGAGGGAAATAAAACGGAAGTCGCCGTGGTCTAGTAGGTAGTGTATTGGCTTATTAGACATAAAAACCAGGGTTCGAATCCCAGGCCAGACATCAAAACAAAATACAAAAAGTATCTTTTCGGCGATATCCTCTTAGCAGATTTCTGGCAAAGACTCTGAGAGTAAATAAAATTACCATGAAAAGTTTCTCAAAAATCTGTCGTTCGGAGTCGACTTTAAACTATAGATCCCGCTACTCATGTATAAAATTAACACACACAACATAAGTGGTGTGAGACACTAGGTAATAATCCTGAACACAGGTATAATCCTGACTGATGGGTTCTAATGACCAATTATGTATGTATGCATGAAAAGAAAGAGAAGAAATCGCCGAAAAAAATACATTTTGTATTGTTTTTATTTTTAATGTCTGACCTGGGACTCGAACCCTGGCCAGCACACTACCTAATATCTAATTTTTCAAAATATCTTAGTTCCGGCAGAAGTAAGTAACATATTTTATAAGAATTCATTTTGATTTTGCTTTTAGACACTACTAACACCTCAAGTTATGGCTACAATATTTTAAAATAACCCTCTGTAAGCTGCCGAACTACCAACATAATTAAAAGAAAATTTTTTTTTTGCGATCAAATATCCTCTTTAATATAGGCTTGGCCATTAATCGCTTTAAATTTCAATCATCCGTTGTTTCGAATGTGGCATTATATTTTGCCATAAAATTCTAAATATGATCTCCACTGAACGTAATGAATCGATTTACGCTTCATCAACGTTCACATTTATTGGAAATTTATTTCCGAAACAAAGACAATTGGTCGGAAATTGCATAAAAATGTCGGACAAAATTTGTTCACATGGAACACTGCTTGGTACACCCAAGTTTGTTGCCAAAGTTCATAAAAATGGTTTCAATATTGATGCTACAAGACATGAGCGTACTAGTACAGTAAACAATAATAATCTTTTCAGACAGGATTATTGATCTAGTACCTCACACCACTTATGTTGTGTGTGTGTTAATTTTAAACATAAGTGGCGGCCCCTACAGTTTAAAGTCGACTCCGAACGACAGATTTCATGGCAATTTTATTTATTTTCAAAATTTTTTCCAGAAATCTGCTGAGAGGAAATCGCCCTAGAAATATTTTTTGTATTTTGTTTTGATGTCTGACCTGGTGATCTAACCCTGGCTTTACGTCTAATAACCCAACACACTACCTACTAGACAACGGCGACTAGTACAGTATACACGACCGAAATTGTCGAATTATCAATGCGAATTGAACATTTCCAGCAACAGTTTACGTCGAATCTTGCGAAGAGATCTCGTTATAAGATCTCGTCGTATATAGTTCAAGAGTTGAAGCCCTAAGACCATTCGCTTTGCTAAATGCAACAACGAGGAACAGCACAATGATGTCGATTTGCCAAAAAAAAATCATTGTTTCGGATGATGCTTATTTTCGTCTTCGAGGGTATGCTAATAAGCAGAAGCCATAGCACCCATTCCCGATGATTGTTTGCTGCGGTCTGTAGAGCGGAAGCATAATTTCTTTGAAAATAAGAAAGGCGCAACTATTACGCCCATCGCACCATGACAACCGTTTTGTTTTTGCAGAACAGATCCTCATGGTATTGATGAGAACGATGTCTGTTTTCAACATGATAGTACAACTTGCCACACAATTTGCATGCCATAATCGATTTATTGCACCAAACGTTTGATGGTCGAAATGGAGATGTCAATTGACCGCCAAGAAGCTGCAATTTTACACTGTTGGACTATTTTCTGTAGGGGACACCGTTAAAAAGTGTTATGCCGATAAACCAGAGACAATCGATTAATATTCGCGATACCAATGCATTTTTAAATTTTAAATTTCTCACCCAATATATAAAAGGATGCACTCGTTTATATTAATTTACAAACATCCTTACATACATAATTGGCCAATAGAACATTTCAGTCATGATTACGGCTTAGCTTCCCACACCTCTTATGTTGTGTGAGTTAATTTTATACGTAAGTAGACTTATTAGTTGTAAAGCCCGGCTTTGTATCCCATGTCTGGCATCAAAGCAAAATGTGAAAAAAATATATTTCTTCGGCTATTTCCTCTCTCAACTGATTTCTGGCAAAAACTCTGAGGCCCATTATTACAACTTGCCGTTAAACTTGGGTTTAGTTAAAGGTACCTTTAGCCAAAGGGAACTGTAAAGTTACCATTAACTGATTTTCATTATTAGAGATTAAAGATAAAATAAAATTAAAATATGGCAGTACCGGAGCATATTCGATTAAACTGCTCAAATAAACAAGTTTATTTTTTAACGCAGTGGCAATAGCGGACCTCGTTTTTTGTTGTTTATGCTTATTTTGTTTAAATTTAAAGTTGCCATATCGAAAATGGCTCACGTGTCAAACGAAATTCAATTCAGGAACCAATGAGGCGGAAATAGTGGAGACACTTAGATGTCTCCTCAACTTTCGATATACAACTCGGACGCGGATATGAGCATGCAAGAACCAAAAGGACTTCACTCCGAAGTAATACCATCGTAGTTCCAGAGTGGTCATAACAGTCCACGAGACGAGGGGAGGATTCAGTAGGTAAGGGCCCCACAAAGAATGTGACGACTTCCTCTATGGTGCGGTTAGGTACATTTACCACTCCTCGGAGTATGAAAAAAAACAATATCGATAATGGTATAAGGTAGAATAATCTTCCCTTTAGCTGAACGATCACTTCTGGCTTATTACATACATACATAATTGGCCATTACAACCCTCCAGTCAGGATTACGACCTAGCTTCTCACACCACTTGTGTTGTGTGCGTTAATTTTATACATGAGTGGCGGGACCTACAGTTTAAAGTCGACTCCGAACGACAGATTTTTGAGAAGCTTTTCATGGCAATTTTTACTCTCAGAGTCTTTGCTAGAAATCTGCTGAGAGAGAGGAAGTCGCCGAAGAAATATTATTCGTTTTGATGTCTGACCTGGGATTCCAACCCGGGCCTTTTGTCTAATAAGCCAACACACTACCCACTAGACCACGGCGACTTCACTTCTGGCTTATTGGGTACTCATAATAGTGAAACAACTATTTATTTCCCCGTTAAAATCTACTTTTTAGTTAACGGGAAGTTGTAATAATGACCCTTTGAGTAAATAAACCTGCCATAAAAAAGTTTCTCCAGAAGCTGATATTTTAAATAAAAATTTATATTCATCAAGTTTTTAATGAAAAATTTAAAATTTATAAAAATTTAAAAATTTAATTTTTATAAAAAATATAAAACCGCTCATATGATAATCGAGTAGTTTTTCTTTTTCACTAATTTGACCTTCAAAATGGCTAGTGGCTTTACTCAAATGTCAATTAATTGAATTTGAGAAAGGTGAAAAATAAATTTATTCTGTCATTTATTTGACAAAGAACATTTTAGTTTTTAATTATTCCAACAAAAACAACACAAAAGAAGAAAAAAATAATACATAAACAGAGAATACAAGCTAATGATTTATGAAAATTTAAAGATTATCTATGGATTCTGTATAGAAAAAGAACAAAAAAAAATATTTATTGGGGTCAATAAACGATTACAAGTGTAGGAGTTGAAAATATAAAACATATCTTAAGGTAAACAGTAGTATAAGTTTAAGTCCTTGATCGAAAAGCCAAAAAAAAAAATTACGAATTTTGTTTATAAAATTTCTTTGGAAATTTTTACTCTTTCGAAATGATTATGAAATAAAATGTTTATTATTTCAATGATTTCTAAAATCATTTTATGTATTAATCTTTTTTTTTTATTTAATTTAATATAATATTCCTCAATAATTAATTAATTTTTGAGCATTTCAAAAAAAATAAAACTTAATTGAATATTCCATTTAACTTCTTACACACGCATGTCTAAGGCCATCATTCAATCACATTGAACGAGACTAAAGGTGGCAAACAATTTCAAATTATTTACTTAAAAGAAATCTATTTTGGTATTTAAAATATTTTGGATAAATAACAAATAGTATGTATGTACAGTGATCGTCAAAAGAAAATGTACTATACGACTTAAGGAGTGTGCCCTGAAAAAATTTTTTAATATTTCGTAATTTTTTGTAATTTTTTTTTTGCTTTTTTTTCACAATTTAAAAAAAAAACTGTCAATGAAACAATTTTAAAATAAAGATAATGGTAATGGGGCCACCGTGGTCTAGTAAAGCCTGGGTTCGAGTCCCAGGCCAGACATCAAAATGAAAAAATACAAAAAGTATTTTTTTGTCCATTTCTTCTCTTTCCATTCTTCAAAAGTTTCTCAAAAATCTGTCGTTCGGAGTCGACTTTAAACTCTAGGTCACGCCACTTCTGTATAAAATTAACACAAACAACATAAGTGGTGTGAGAAACTACGGGCTTCTTGGGGACGATTGCTGTAGACTGTCTAATGGTGAAGGTATAGCACTGGCCATTTTAAAGTCACCAGCAGCAACTCATTTCTTTACCGCTCGCATCTTCCCTCTTTCCACCTTTCCTAAAACCAGCACAATGCTCTGCATGAGTAGGGGCCATCCCCTGAGTGCTGGTTTTATAAGAAAAAACTTAATATTGTTACAAAAATGGAAATGGTGTTATTAAAATGATAAACAAAAGCTCCAAAATTAAAGTAATGGACTTGTTCACGTGATCAAGGAAAGAAGTAAAAAAACTGTAACAACAAAAACAATGGACTTGTTTACAAAATGGATGAATAAACAAAAATATAGCAACAACATCAGCATAAAAGAAATATAAGGGATAAAGATGTAAACAGCTAACCACAAAGTGCAGCGGATAAAGAAGTAAACAAGCAAAGACAAAATGCAGCATAAAATAATAAAATAGCAGATAGACGAATACACAAGCAACACCTACTCAGCCTGGATGAATGTAAATAAGATATACAAACAACAATAATGAAAACATGTTGTTAACATTTTTAGATATTTCCCAAAGGGCGTCATATTCCTTCGAGAGTATTTATCACACTATTGAGCCAGTGATATAAAAAGCAAGACAAAGCGAGCAATGTTGGGAGTTAGAACTCAGTTAATTGTTTGTGAAGACGTTACGTGAGGTTCAGTATGAATTCGGTCAGACACGTTATGTGTGAAGAGAATATTGTGGTGTAGCTTGCAAAAAGGTTTTAAGCAGAGAAGGGTAACGAACAGTTTTTGTTGCGTAAGCAAAAGAGTGTAAAGAAAAAATAGCAATTAAAGTAAATTGTTGTTGCGTGGATTAATTTCTAAAGGTTACACACGGAATTGTGCGAACAATAAATAATTGATGTAAAAATTAATAAATTCAATCTACAAACTCATATTTTTAAAGTTTTTTAACAATATTTTATTTTAATGTCTAGTTTCTTTTGATGCTCACTGTAGGTATTTACAAATGTATGTAGGTATGCCTACATTTTAGAAAATCTATTTCAATAATGGAAAAAATCTTCTACTCATTCTAAATATACAAAACATTTCGGCGTTGGCGTCCATCTTATTACAAATCAGGAAATTAAAAAAAATTTCAAAAAAAAAAAATTTAACTTTTGAAAATGACATGATTTTTGCTTTCAAAAATATCAAACAAATAATGCACGTAGCCAGCCATCGTTTTCCATTATTTATTACTTAAAATTTTGCACTTTCAAATGATTTAAATGTACAAATTATGATACTTATTTCACATCACATTTAAAATTTAGCATTAAATTTGTAAAAAAAAAAAAATATTTTAAATTTTACAAAAACACATCCCTTGTTAAAATACATTTTCCAAGAAAATAAACAACAAGATTTTCTTTTTATAGAATTTCAAATACTGTCAGCATATGAAATAGAAAATTTCGAAAGTTTGTTATTTACGAAACCATAGAATGGAGATTTTTGTATAAAAGAAATGTTTTTCTCTTCCAATACGAATTCTTAATCTGAAATATCAATTACTTTCTTACACAATCATAGACTGGCAGACATACATACGTATAGATAGACAGTCCGACAGAGACAGGCCATTGAAATGCTCGTAGACGGAGAGGAAAATTAAAAAAACAAAAAAAAATTATTTCCGTAATTTTCATTTCCATTTCCATTCAAAATTTATTTTTAAAGTTATTAAGTTGTTGTTGTTATTGTTGTTTATTCTCAATATTATTGTTTGCATGATTTTACTTTCATTTAGTGCTTCTCTATGAAATTATAATAATCATGAGAAGGGTATCGTAATGCTGTTTGAAGTAAAGGGTGGACCATTTAACAGTTTTAATTGAAAGACGCCTTCGCCCCATTAGCGGCACCAAACAGTCACTCATAATGGATGTATTGGTTTCTGTTAGATCATACATACATAACATAATCGGTCATTACAGCCCTTCAGTTAGGATTACGACCTAGCTTCTCACACCCCTTATGATGTGAGCATTAATTTCATACATGAGCGGCGGGACCTACAGTTTAAAGTCAACTCCAAATGACAGATTTTTGAGAAACTTTTCATGGCAATTTTATTTTACTCTCACGGGTTTTGCCAGAAATCCGCTGAGACAGATTTTTGAGAAACTTTTGCCAGAAACCAGCTGAGAGCAATTCGCCGAAGAACTATTTTCATATTTTCGTTTTTATGTCTGACCTGGGATTTAAACTCGGGCCTTACACCTAATAAGCCAACACACTACCTACTAGACTATGGCGACTATTAAGCTCTCTAAGGTTACGTGCTGATGAACCCCAAATACTGTAAATTTGCTTATAAACGTACGCACAAGATGATAATGAATTTCATACGAAAAGATGATTTTTTTTTTGGCAATATCGACATCAGGCAGGTTCTTTTTGGCTATGCGAAAACAAGTCGGATGCTCATGCGGCTTCAACTCTTGAACTAATTAAACCTTGTAAGGCGTTATACCAAGATCTTCTCGCCGAATTCTACGTTAACTGGTGAATGAAATGTTCAATTCTTGAGAACGATGACGAGTTGATGTTGATAGATTCTCGCGTGCATTCCCAGCCACAGTTTCGCAATTTTCGGGTGTACGCACTGTACGAGCAGGCTGACGTCTTGGCCCATCAACAATGAAACCAGTTAGACGAACTTTAGCAATAAACATATAATTTCCGAGCAATTGTTTGCCTTTTGAAAATAAATTTCCAATAAATCCCAGCGTTGCTCAAGCGGAAATCGATGCACTACGTTCCGTAGGTATACATACGTACATAATTGATCATTACAACCCTCCAGTCAGGATTATTGACTTCTCACACCTCTTATGTTGTGTGTGTTAATTTTTACATAAGTGGCGGAACTTACAGTTTAAAATTGACTCCGAACGACAGACTTTTTTGAGAAACTTTTCATGGCAATTTTATTTACTCTCAGAGTTTTTCCTAGAAATCTTCTATGAGGAAATCGCCGAAGAAATACTTTTTGTATTTTATTTTGATGTCTGGCCTGGGGCTCGAATCCTGACTTTACGTCTAATAAGCCAACACACTACCTACTAGACTACGGCGTTATAATATTGGTAACAGAATGGCTAAGCATTGCCAGACTCGATACAACCGATTGTTCAAATTTAAACCGATAGATAAACCACCCGTTATTTTAATTTTTTATTTAAATAGTAAATAAACAATTTCATTTGATTATTCCATAGTATTCTTTTAAATTAATATACGTAAACACATACATACATACATACATATGTACATATATACAATGCATATAAAAATCATTGATTTTCCTTAAGTATTTTTAAGATGCTGACGTACAAAATAAAAAAACGCAACTTTTGTTGTACGAACACAAATTCATTCATAAATTACTTTTCAATTCAACTACTAGCCGGTGGGAACAGCGGAAAAAACCTAAAGGAAAAATTTTTAAATAACAACAAAAATATGTTAATTCATCACAGTTTTTATTGAATTAAAATCAAGTGGAATAAATACACAATAAAAAAAAAAATTGGAGAATACTTAGGTCTAGGTTATGAATTTATGAAATTTATTGTACGGAACTGGAAATTGAAAACAATTGAAATATGCTGGCCAATACAACCCTTCAGTCGGGATTATGATCTAACTTTTTGAGTGTTAATTTTATCAATAAGTAGCTGGACTTTCAGTTTAAAGGCGACTTAGTACGATAAGCGTTTTTCTTGTTTAGAAACTTTTCATGAGATTTTTTTTTAATCTGAGAGAACATCAACGAAGAAATATTTTTCAATACAGGTATCCCTCCTACAACAAGGTATCCTACAACATGATTTCACTCTAACACAAATAAAAAAATTTTCGAACTTCTACAAAACAATTTTTGTCTTTAAGACTTATTACAAAAGAAGATCATTACAATGGAGTTTAAAGATAACCGATTCAAAATCTAATGATGTAAAGGAAGCTTTGAAGCAATTTTCAATTAAAGATTGCATCGATATAGCTAAAGGAACTGAAAATTACAACATTAAATATATGCTGGAGTAGTTGAGATAGAAAACGTGCTTGAATCAGGAGAAAACTGAAATAGGTGACATATTAGAACTTGTTCGGTCGATCGGAGGAGAAAGGTTTATCTATGTAGTGAAGATGTGCAAGACTTGTTAATGGAACAAGAAGTTGGGTAAGCAGATTTCGTAGAAATCGCATCCGAACCCCAAGTGAATGAAATTGATTCTAGTTCTGATGAAGATACATAATGAAGTTAATAATTGGACATTAAAAGTATTACAGGACGTGGCCAAAAAATTGAAATTATTGTTATTGGATGTAAACTCGTGCGCTGCAAGAAGCCGAAAATTCAAAAGGGAATTACTAAATTGCCTATCACCATTTCAATGAATTTAGAACAATTTTGTACAGACAAGGAAACAAAACAAGATTACGGAATTTTTTAAAGATATCAGCAAGTGGACAAAATATAAATTCAAGTTCAGAAAGTGAAGATGATACTATTCAGCCGAAAAAACGTTCCTATTTAATTGAATTGACCAGCGATGATGAAGAAAATTACTAAACTAAATTCATAATATACATTTATATTCATTTATAGCGATTTTTATTTGATTTTTATGTATTTACGTCGGTTTATATTTATTTTTTTATATATTTAATTAGATTTTTATTTATTTTTTTTAGAAATAAAATTTCTTCTGTGTCATTAAAATATTTTTTGTACCAGCTTCTAGTCCCCTATAGCACGGTTTCACGTAACACATCATATTATTGGAAACTATCGACCGTATTGTGGAAGGGTTACCTGTATTTCGTTTTGTTGGAGATGTCTGATCTCGAATTTGAGACGTGCCAACATACTATCCGCACTCGACTGAGGCTGCTTAAAGGCCATTCATAGTTGAATACCTGACCTACTGTCTGAGTTGCTATAATGTGTATACCTGGATTCAGCAATGAATCAATTTTTAACTACTTACTTATGAAATTTTGAAATTTTTACTCACGTTGATTTCTAAGTACAGTCGAACTTCAATGATTAGAACTTCTATTACTTGAATTTTCTATAAGTTGAAGCACAGCAACAGCAAATAGGAAAAAAATTCTATCAGGTTGTACTTCTTCAACTTGAAGTTTTTATAAGTTGAAGTTTTTTTCTAAATAATGGTGATTCAATTTATAGAAGTTCGACTGTTTAGGTTGCAATGAGTATGCGTAGAATGGTGACATCAAACTCATACCATTTGAAATATGTTTGATTCATAAGCCTACTAATTTAGATTCATAACTTTAGAAAAATGCTTATAATACCTTATAAATGATTCCAGTGACGCGAAAAAAAATTTTGTGAGTATTTTAGTGTTCATATGGGAATCATACTTATTTTGTTCTTCGTTTATATGTTGAGTTTTATGGAGAGTCGTAATCAGTAACATCATACGTGTTGCTAAGTATGAATATGATGACAACTTCAAACTTTAAGTATGAGTAAAGCAGGTTGCACGATATTATAATAAGTATGAATGCGTAAAAGTATTAGAAATTATGAGTACGATTCGTCTATTTCAACACTCATTGCTGATCTCTGGTTTCCATATTTTTGTTACGGGTTTAATCCATTTAAGGGTATTATTTTTCCATGAAAGTATTTACATTCCGTGTTCTAATATTTATAATGCTTTAAATTTATCTCACTATTCTCGCTTCTACTATTTCCCACTAAATTTCGACATTTTAGGCAGAAAAAAAAATGAAAAAAACTCTTCAAAATATTTACCTTTCAGACATTAGGAAAACACATACTCTTTTTCACTCTAGTTTTGTTTAATATTTAATTCGTTTTACCTTTTTTTTTTTCTAGCTAAAAAACTGTGATGATGTTTACCTCTGTTGGCCCAGTCAAGGCAATATTAAGTGTTGAACGTTGGAGAGTAGGCAAAACATTTCTGTGAATCTATGGTGAGGCTCGATTTGACATTTGTTTGCATATCATAATCCCCCCGAAACTGTCAGGAAGAATACATAGATAAAGTCAAATTTGATGTATTTAATACGAAAACGAAAACATTTGTTTAAATTTTTTTTTTTTGTTTTTAATTTTTATCTAAAATCAACATGTCTATGACGCCATAGCCGAAAAAACAAATAACACAACATGGAGATAAACTCCATGTTCGCTTGGAATAAATGTCGTGTTTTTTTCTACATTTTGTACCGTGTAAGTTTAGTCTAAAATGCATATTTATTTAGTCAAATGAAATTAGAAATTGAAAACATTTAAAAAAAATACATGTTTTATGCGAGAAAGTACGTCAATATGCCAACGCAATCATTTGTAGTTTTTTAAATTTAAATTTGAAAAATTTTTAAATAAAATTTAATTAACCTCAATATGTGTGAGTGTGCTTATGAGAGTGAAAAATAAAAGACATTTAAATTTAGTTTTTGTTTTCCTATTTCAAAAATATTTTAATTAGTTTCCAAAGAAATGCTTTAGGCCAAGTAAAATAATTTGCATTTTTTCCTTTAGGTGAATACACTTCCTCATTGGAAAAAAAAAAATCGATTTGTTTTCCTGTGCACTGTATTCGTTACTCTAGAGCCATAGCATTAGGGCAGAAATCTTCTTTTTCCTCAAAGGATACAAAATACTAGGTAGTGTGTTGGTTTACGGTTAAAATCCCAGGTCAGAAATCTCCAACAAAGAAAAAAATCAAAAAAGAAAAATTATTTTCTGTTAGTAAATAAAAATTGCCATAAAAAGTTTCTCAAAATCCGTCGTTCGAATTCTCGATTGTAAACTGTAGGTTCCACCATTTATAGATAGGATAATTACCACACACACACAGCATAAACGGTGTATGAAACTAGATCGTAATCCTGACTGAAGCCTTGTAATAGTCAATTATGTATGTTTGTATGTCTTTTTTCGATCTGGCAACCACGACTTAGCAAAAACTATTTGACCGATTTCGTTGAAATTTTAACATAATATTCCTAAGATGAGTAGTTTTTGCTGTTTTTGCATAAGATATTTTAGAAAAAAAACAGGAAATAGGAAAATAGGAAAGAAAGAAGATATCCTAGTTCCAGATATAGCCAGTAACATAGCTTATAAGAACCTATTTCGATTTTTAATTTCAAACATTCCGAACTTCTCAAATCATGGTGACTATATTTTGAGATGACAATCTTCAGGCTGTCGTAAGAATGAAGAACTTCACTGTAATTAAAAAAAATTTACTTTTATAAACCATTAAATGTGTGTCATTAACATATAAAAGGATTCTTTAGGTTAGGTTAGAGGACGTGCACCTGTCGGTCAAGACAAGCACAGTACTCGGAGGTCGAAATTGACCCGTTGTACATTGGAGGAAGGAAATGGAGGATATAGAAATATAGGGAAGGGGAGGGAGAATGGGAAATGGAGGAATGTAAAGAAACAGACACAAAACAAAGGAGGTTGAGAGTGCGACTACACACATGAAGCCCTAGCAATTTTCAACCAGCCCAAGCTGCTAATGAATTTGTGGAGAGCTCTCAAAGAAGTTCCTGCCAAGGGTCCTCAATCTACCAAGAGCTGGGCAGTTGCAGAGGAGATATTCGACAGTCTCCAACTCCTCCTCATTGCAACATACCCTGCAATAGGCCAGCTTGGATCTGTTCCAGATCCCCGTCAGCGACATAATCACGCATTGCCCCGTGATAAAACCGACGATTCTTTTGTTTAAATAAATTTCTCTTAAAAAAATTATTGCAAAAAGACCCCTACAAAGTATACTAACTTCTTAAATTAATTATTTACTCACGTAAATAATAATAATTTAGAATTTTATTTTAATAACGCATCATGTTAACCGTTTTTTTTTTGTACCCGCTTTTTGTTTTGATGTCTGGCTTGGGTCTTCAACCCTGGCTTTACGTATAATAAGCCAACACACTATCTAATAGACTATGGCGACTAGTACAGTATGCATAAACGAAATTATCGAAGCTATGGCTGATGGTCTGTCCACCAACATGAATTTGTAATTGTTTTCAAGAATTTCCCGCACCAGTTTACGTCGAATTTTGCGAAGAGATCTCATTATGACGTCGTAGAAAGTTCACGAGTTGCAGCCGCATGACCAACCGCTTCGTTAGATCATCTTTTCGGATGAAGCTTATTTTCATCTTCGTGGGTATGTATGTTAATAAGCAAACTGACACGTGGTCTTGCAGAAGACAATGCATCCATTCCCAGTGACTATTTGCTGGGGCATGTGGAGCGGTGGCATAATTTCCTTTAAAATGAGAAAGGCCCTGCTATTATGTCTAACGCGCCATGCCAACTGCTTTTTTTTTTGCAACAAATCTTCATGGTATTGCTGTCAACGATGTTTGTTTTCATGACTGTTTAATTAACCGAAATGGTAATGACAATTGGCTGCCAAGGAGCTGGGATTTAACACCGTTGAACTAGTTTCTGTAGGGCATCATTAAAGAAAAGCGTTACGCCGACAAACCAGAGACAGTTGAGCTTTAGAACGCCAATATTCGTGATGCCCATGTCGAGATACGGCTCTATACACTACGAAAAAGTTCAAGAAAATTGGTGTGATCGAAGGAGATACTGTGAGGCCAACCGTGGCGGACTATATGAATAAAATAATACTTCACAACAAAAAAATATCAGTTTCACAAAATTTTTAAGCGTTTTTGTTTCCATTGTACTTTTAAATTTAAATTTTTAGATGGCCCACCCTATATTAAGAATATTTAGAATGATTATAACTTGAAAGAAAATAAAATTAAATATTCTTCAAAGATAGTAAGATGTCCTTATAAATTCGTGTTGGGCTACTGTCTGCATAGGATGCTCAACCAAACCAGGTTGGCTTGATGTAGGCTAGCTAATGTGGAGTACAGGACGGGTTTAAATTTGAACATAATGAATCGATTTACGCTTGGGATTTATTTGGAATTTATGTTCCAAAAAAAATCATTTCCGATGAAGCTCATTCTCATCTTGGGGGGAATGTTAATAAGCAAAATATGCCGTATTATACCCACACTTGGTCTTACAGAATCGAATGCATCCATTACAAGTGACTTTTTGGTACAGGTTGTAGAGCGAAACCATTATTGGCCCATTTTTCATTGATATATTCCGTGATAACCATGATAACTGAGTTTTTTGTACTCGCTCTTCATGATAGTGAAATGAAAGATGTTTGGTTTCAACAGAATGATGTAACTTGCCACACATCTCATGTTATAATCGATTTATTGTGTTAGGCATGTGATGATCGTTTAATTAGCCGAAATGCTGATATCTTTTATTGCATTTTTAAATTTAAAGTTTTAAATTTTTCACGCTATATAATCACATTTTCTTCAGAGTAGTCTTTAATACTCGAGTACCTAAGAAAGTAAATCATTTTTACAAAAAACTTTGCCTAAAAACGTGTACCAGACTCAATGAATTTAAATTAAATTCAAATCTAAAATTAAATTACAAAAAAAAATCTAAAATTAATGTGAAATATTCAACAAACTGAAATGCTTTTCATAAGTTTAAGCAAAAAAAAAAAAATATAAATTCATGCAAAAAATTATAATCACTTAAGAATAAATTATTGTTTCAATTGAATTTGCTTAAGTAATAAATCTCTACACTATCACAAGAATAGTTACAAACATTTAAATAATCCCAGCCAGCATTTTTAAAAATATGTAATCAGATTCGAGTATTTTTTGATACTTCTAGGCGATTAAAAAGCTGAAATATGCACTCATTTTCTGATTATAAAAAACTTTAGTTGGGAAAAAAAAGTGACTACGAGCGATGCTTTTTAAAAAGTCATAATATGTACATACCCAGCCAGCATTTTTGAAAATTTTTAATTAAGTTCGAGTCTTTTTTGATACTTCTACGTGATTAAAAAGCTAGAATATACTCTCTTTTTCAAATTATAAAAAACTTTTTTGTAGGTAGAAAAATGTCAATACGAGCGACTCTACTTAATAAATCATTTATGAGTCATTTTCTATATTAGTTTAAAGTAATTTTCGACACTTTTTAGTTTGTGATCATTTTCGAATAGCTTTCTTATCATTTATTAGTCTTATTTACAATCGTTTATGATTCATTTTCGAGTCGTCTTTCAGTCATCGTTTAATCGCATACGAATCTTTTATGAGTAATTTATCATTATGTTTAGAAGTCCTTTTTTTGCCATTTATGAGTCATGTTCGTATTAATTTGTACTCATTTTTAGGTCATTTATGATTATAATTTGAGTCATTTATTAGTCAGATTTTAAAATGCATTTTACTCTCTTCAAGTGTTTTTAATCGGTTTTCTGAGTCCTACGTTTACACTGCTGCGATTTCAAAAATCACATTGTCATGAACATTAATTAACAAATAAAGAATTTTACTAATTTTTCTTTCAAATGTTTGTATTTAACCACTTAAAGTTTTCATCAAGAGGAAATTTTGCCCCGCTCAATTTTGCGCCCACTTTTCTTGAAAATTACTTAAAATTAATTAAATCTTAAATTGTGCATTTAATTATGTTATGATCCTTAGCAAAGTTGTTGTGCATGAGCCGACGAAGATTTCTAAGTTGATATGACCAATTTCCAATAGGTGGTGCCACTGAAAATTACTCAAAATGAATTAAATCTTAAACTGTACATTCTTTAACAAAGTTCTAACGTATGAGCCGACGGAGATTGGTGCGATTAATTTCCGATGGATGGCGTCAGTGGAAATTATTCAAAATTAATGACAAGCAATTGGTCTATGTACCTACACCCCAAGCACGGAAGAAAAGAACATTGTGAGCCTCAGAATCAGACGAGCACGGTGACTGGAAAATCTTCGAGTATATGCCGCTGAGACCCGTTCGCATGAACCACTTGAACAACGAGAAGTGAGATTAGAAAGTGATCGAATGCTTACTACTCAGGCCCGTTTATCTGAATCATCAGGACAACGCGAAACAAAATCAATAAAATGATTCAAAATTAATTGCACATTTGTGTAATGCATTTCCTTCAAATTCATTTTAGTTGGGGGCGCAGCAACACGTGCAGGGTACAGCTAGTATTTTATAATTTATTTTATTTATTTATTTAATAATTACAATACAATTACAAATTATATTATAATCATATACGAGCTGAGTAACTTCGACCATATGCCCGGTGTAGTATCACAGATCAGAGCCTCTGGTGGGAATCGAACCCACGACCCTCACGCTAATAGTCTAGCACACTACCCACTAGACTATCAGGGCGCTCTAGTATTTTATAAAAACAAAATTGTACTTTAAAACATAGCCATCTCTTACATAAATGAAAATTTATACAGAGAGGATGTAGGAAAAGCAGTGTTAATCATCCATCTGCGCAAAATATGATCATAAAATCCATAATTACAATCACTTTTCAAACACTTGCATGATTTGTTTTTGATTAAGCATTTTTCAATCTTCAGTAAAAGTGGGATCTAATAATAAATAACGGAAATAATAGACACTTCTTGAACGTTTGGATAATTAATTTCCGATTGCTATACAATTTTTTTATTGTATTTTAAATTGAACTCATTTTACTCTTTGAAAGGAATCATTTTCGAGTCCATTTTTTTACTTTTGGGCAACAAAAGTACTCTAAAAAGACTCAGCAAGGTGATTTTTTTTTTAACAATCTTCCAAATGCTAGCTGGGCGAAAATATAAATATTTTTATATTGTTGGCATTTAATTTTAAGTTTTCTATGAATGAAATCAAATATGAAAACATTGTTAATTTTAAATGTCTTACGTTTTCATTGGAATCATTAGGCACGCAAGAATAGGAACAAGTTCATTAATTAATATTTCATTAACATTTTCCATTTTCCTATTTGCCAAAGTTGCCAATTCGCCAAATATTAAAATTTTATTATTCGCATTTGATTATTTGTTAATAACAATGCATCAAAGCGTATAGAACATCTGAAAGATAGACAAAAACAAAATATAACAAGAAAAAATAAGAGAAACAAAAACAAAAACTGCATTTAAATTTCAACACAACAAATCTTAATGGCCATAATAAATATCCAATATTGCCTCGAATGGTGGCATTTGGCACGTGTTTTTATTGTACCAAATGCAGTGCAGTGCATGCAACGAAATTAAAATGGGGGGTGGGGGATATGTCAAACTCTCGACAAAAAGTCAAGAGAGTATAGCAACAACAGCCTTATCAAATCCAACAACACAAAAAAAGCATCAGCCATTCCCACGTGGCTTATAAAAGAATAAAACACTCGCTCACTCATATACATACTCTCACAAATGCATGCATTCAAGCATGCAATTTAACAATCGCCATCCTCTTCCAGGCTTGTTAGAAAAATCCGTGTTATGTACATACAATATCTGTGTATGTGATAAATAACCCGGCACCATTGCGGACGCAATGCTCGTAAGCGAGACGAAATGGAACGCTGTGAGAAGATACGTTGAATATATGCTCCGCAGAAAGAAGTTCGGCCTTGACACAATACAACGGAATGATACATGAGAAGACTGAGCCAATAGCATGAAACTGGCTTCAAATATGGCGTACCCAGACGTTGGAGAGTAGACAACGGTCCTTAACTGGAGAATGTTTTCTGGGCCCTTCCCGAAGTAATGCACATAGCCGTCGTGGGAAGGGAATATTCCCAGAAGATGAGGAAGGATTGTTTTAGTGGAAGCACCAGTCGACGCAGCTGACGACGGTCACTGTAAGTGCGAAGGCATTTTGAACCCTGCCTCACACGCCAAGAAAAAAAACTCGATTCCAGTCAACGACAAGTGTACGGGCTCGGACACGGGTATAACGACTTCGTAAAATCTGGCCAAGGCTAGATGAGGGGCCCACTCCAAAGAGGCGCGCTCAATGTAGTTGTCAGTGTCATTACGGAGCATTGCATTGTGTGCATGCATGCGAGGCACCTTGGTCTTGAACTTCTGCATAAACTGCAGAGATGAGGAAGAAGAGGAGACTATCCATCACCTGCTAGGTACATGCCCGGCTCTTTGCCCGAAGAGAAAAAGTACTTGGGTACTTACTACATGGATAATCGGAAGAAACTGTCCGACTGTCTGACATTGGCAGGCTGAATCGCTTCAGCAGGAGCTCCGTGGTAACTGTTGCTAACGACTTCTGCAGAAACTGAAGAGATGAGGAAGAAGAGGAGACTACACCCCACCTGCTAGGTACGTGCACGGCTGTTTGCCAAAGGTGAAGAAAGTGCTTGGGTACTTACTACTTGGATGATCGGAAGGAACTGTCCGATAGTCTGATTGGCAGCCTGAATCGCATCAGCAGGAGCTCCGAGTGGTTTCGAGACTAGGGGATAATAATAACTGTGGTAACTGTTGCTAACGACTTCTGCAGAAACTGCAGAGATGAGGAAGAAAAGGAGACTATCCCTCACCTGCTAGATACGTGCCCGACTCTTTGCCAAAGGTGAAGAAAGTACTTGGGTACTTACTACATGGATGATCGGAAGAAACTGTCCGACTGTCTGACATTGGCAGCCTGAATCGCTTCAGCAGAAGCTACGAGTGGTTTCGAGACTAGGAGATAGTAATAACTGTGGTAATACAATGGGCATAATGCGGCCTAAGTGAGAGTATCTAAAATTTTTCTTGGATGGGCAGCCACCTCTACCTACCTATCTAACTTTACGCACAAATTCCTGGATTTCTCAAGCATTTCTGACCCGACTTCCAAAATTTAAATCTTGGATGGGCAGCCACCTCTACCTACCTATCTAACTTTACGCACAAATTCCTGGATTTCTTAAGCATTTCTGACCCGACTTCCAAAATTTAAATCTTGTTGGAAAGGGGAGAGATGAATCTTTAAAATAGTATACCTATAGTTATTATTCGACTTAATATGCCATGACATCTGATGAGGTAAACTTGAAAAAATATGAAAAAGTTTATCTCATCAAATCTCAGATTTAAACTTTGAAAATCAGGTCAGAAACGTTTGAGTAATACAGAAATTGGTGCGTAAAGTCAAAAAAAAAAACGGTTTTTGTCAAATAAAAGAAGTTTGGAGGGTCCGAGAAATATAAAAAAAAATATTTTTGACATCTACTCAACAAAACTTACAACCTACACTATGCGATTAGCCGGGTGTATTTAATTCTTTTTTATTTTTTTGGATAGTGTAATACGACCAGTGTTACCCTTAACATAACAATTTTTTCTACGATGAAATTGCTTAAAATCCATCTTGTTCCTTTTACTTTCCATTTACAAAAACAGCGAAAGGATAGATTACTTCATTCGATGCAGTTTTGCGGTTCTCAGCTGTAAAACTGAAAATGACCCTACATATCCTCTAGATAGTTCACAGCAATTATATATTGGACAACACAGATACACATTTAAGGCATGTGCCTATTGGATTAAACAAACAAACAAAGAAACATATTCTCATGTTAACATTCCTACACAATCTGCCACTGAAGCAACTTCTGTCTGCCATTTATTATTTGGAAGTGAACAAAAAAAAAAATGAAAATAAAATTTATTTTAAATGCTAGATGGAGAGAATGAAACTAAACTATTATTTTATAGCCTACATACATACATATATACATACATACAGTTAAAGAAAAAAGTCTACATACACCAGTGTTTCTTTAATTGAAAAAGATGTTATAGCAGCTACAAATAATACGAATACAATTGAAAAAAACAACAAAAAATTAACGTGAAAAAGTCTAAAACAATGGTGTATGCACACTTTTTGCTATGACTGTACATATGTCCCTGTACAGTAATCCTTCGATTTACATCACTCGATTAATGTTGTTTCATTTTACGTCTTGAAATTTTTTGTTTTCTCTAACTACAATTCGCGTCGACATTCGATTTACGTCGCCTTTTTTTCGAACCAACTGTAAGGCAAAATCGAGGTTTTACTGTAACTTTTTTAAGTTCCTTGTTACTAAAAAACTACTTTGTAGTATGAGCAATATGAAATACGATTTACGTTGTTTCGATTTACCTCGGCTTTTATCTCTTTTTTTTTTTTTTGAACCAACTGCAACGTAAATCGAGGGATTACTGTACAAGCCGTGTTGAGTATTGTATTGGAAACTTAAATCTTATTTTATTCTTACGACCAGCTAACCATTTCTGCCGGTTTCCTTATATTTTGCTCCACAATTCTTTGCTGTTTTTTTTTTTGATTTTTGTTTTCGTTTTTGTTTTTATGGATTTGGCAGCCGCTGTGTCCTTGACATCTGAGAGTTGTACAAAATAAAATTATTTTTTTTTAAGTTTTGTTTTTCTTTTTTCATTTCATTTGCTCCTTCTTCCTGTACGTAACTATATTTGCCAGCAATAAACGAATACATACACACAGGCAAACAAACAAACAAACGACAAACGATACGTGTGTGATGTGTTTGTTTGAATTAAAAAATTTTTTAAATACAACTACATAGACATGAATACCACCTACATACATACGTACATTACGTACAGTGTTGTACAAAACAAATTGATTTTCCATAAAAAAATTTTCGGTGTTTTTTCCATACAAAAAATAAGCATTTTTGATACGCTGTACATCAGAGATCAGCAATATGTTGTTTTTTTACTACTTATAAGAACTCATGCCATTTTGAATATAGTGAGTCAACAATATTTAAATTTAACTAATGAATCTGATTCATTTATACTCACTACAACGTTGATTTGTAAGCACAGATTGCAATGAGTATGAGTACAAACTGGACATCAAACTCATACCATTCTAAATATGTTCGATTCATGAGGCTATTCATTTAGATTCATAACTTTAGAAAAATATTTATAATAATTATAAATGATTCGAGTGACTCGAATCAGTGATCAAAATTTACATTGTTAGTTATTGTTGGATTTATAAAAAAAAAGTAGAAAGACACATAAGCAGAAACGACAGAACGAGAAGCAGAGCAAACACACAACCTTTTAGTGAGTACATATTTTAGTGTTCGTACACGAATCACGCTTGTTTTGTGATTCCGTGTATAAGTTGAGATATGGAGAGTAGAAATCAACAACATCGTGCATATTGTTAAGTATGACTACGATGAGTATTTTTAACTTTCATTATGAGTAGAAGAGGTTGCATGATATTAAAATAAGTATGAATGTGCATATTGTGGTCGCCGTGGTCTAGTAGGTAGTGTTTTGGCTTATTAGACGTAAAAGCCAGGGTTCGAGTCGCAGGCCAGACATCAAAATAAAATAAAAAAAAATTTTTCTTCGGTGATTTCCTCTCAGCAGATTTCTGGAAAAAACTCTGAGAGTAAATAAAATTGCCACGAAAAGTTTCTCATAAAATCTGTCGTTCGGAGTCGACTTTAAACTGTAGGTCCCACCACTCACGGATTAAATTAACACACACAACATAAGTGGTGTGAGAAATTAGGTCAATAATCCTGACTGATGGGTTCTAATGACCAATTATGTATGTTATGTATGAATGTGCATATACCTATGGCCATTAAAATAGGAACGACCTTTAATTGACGCGAATTTCATGGCTTTTTCTCAATAGGTACTGATTTCTTTTAACATAACAAATTCTATTAGCTTTCAAAGTGATTGCTATTTCTATGGAAAGGTTTTTGAAAATACTAAGAAAAATTTCTGGCCATTGAAATAGGAACGCGTGGAGATTTTTGCAAATTTTGTCATAAAATTAACATTTTAAGGTTTATTATCAAAAATAAATTAAATAATGAGGTAACTAGACTTCCGTTTTATGCATATATTATCAATAGATGGGTTGAGTTCGATATCGTACACTGGAGGAGAGAAGGCTCATTTAAAAGCTTCGCGGACTGAAAAAATCGTAATGATGCGCTTAGGCGATCGAAAAATTTCCTCAAAGTCTCAAAGCCGAAAAAGCCTCAAAAAGTCGTAGAAAAACATGGTGCAGTGAGAAATACGAAGACTTTAACGGACGGTTACATCGCAAAGCTAGCTAAGCGAGATCCTTTTAAGTCTTCGAAAGCGATTGTCGATGAAATAGATAATCAAGCGGCATCGATCTATGTGACATTTAACTTTCTGGAAAAATAGCTTGCAAAGTTCCATTGCTTAGGAAAATAAAATGTCCACAAGAGGAAGCAGTGTGTATAAAATAGCAAGGCGTGGTGTGGACCAGAAGTTCCCAAAAATGGGCATAATAGTTTCTGGAGCAATGAAACCAAGATACATTTGTTTGTAAATGATATGATACAGGGCGTTAAGTCAGTAGACCAAGGGAAACTGTTAAACCCGGAGGGGAAAAAAATTTTAAAATACAAATGTTTAAGAAAAATTTTGAATCGTACCTATTTTAATGACCACATGTGTAAGTATTATAAATTCTGAGTATGATTCATTTCAACTCATCTTTTTGAATACACTTTACTGATCTCTGTCGTACATATAAAGAATCCTTTTTTTTATTATTAAACTTGCACTCAGGGGATGACCCCTACTCATGCAGTGCATTGTGCAAGTATAGGAAAGGTGGAAAGAGGGAAGATGCGAACGGTAAGGAAACAAGTTGCTGCTGGTGACTATAAAATAGCCAGTGCTATTCCCTCACCATTAGACAGTCTACATCAATTGTCCCCAAGAAGCCCGCAATTTCTCAGTTAATTTTATACAGAAGTGGCGGGACCTACAGTTTAAAGTCGACTCCGAACGACAGATTTTTGAGAAACTTTCAATTAAATTAAGGTTTTTAAAGAAAACTTGTTCTTATTTTATGCCCCATAGTGTTCAAAAGTTTATTGGGTGCACAGAAACATGTCCTTAGAACAATACTGACTGTACTGACTGGTACCTGTGAGAAGAGGAATTGGACAAAAATTCTCATTATTTTCGAAATTTTGTTTCTCTTTTTGTTTTGTTTGTTTAAAATGGAATTTAGTTTTTCGTGTTTCATTTAGTTTCTGCTCCAGAGTCAGAGTGAAAAGCTGAATTCGATTCATTTTCTAGCCGGCATGTTATAATACTTTTTAGTCTGAATATGGTGGGTCTTATACTACACATACACTTACACATACAAAAGGATATTTGCTGTGATACCTCAATAATGCTGTTGTTTTTGTTTCTCTGTATGTTTTGTGTGTGAATAAATGTGTGTATGTGCATGAATGAGAAACAACTGGATATATAATTTGTATATTTGTGTGCGTGTGTGTGTGGTTGTATATTCAACACCGGATATCGATAACATGTATTGGTAGTAGGAAAAAAAAAAGAAAACTTGCCGTTTCACACAAACTATGGTGGTCGTACATTAACGTGGCTTGCAGATATTTTCATCAATTCATTGTTGTTACTGACATTTTTTGCTGTGTGTGTGTGCAAAAATTCAAACAAAAATGTTTTACGTTTCATTTACTGGCAGGAATGGAATTTAAGAATTTTTCTGGTGTTAAACTCTGCTTTTAAATGCAATCCAGCAAATAGAACTCATGAGCAACAATACAATTACAACAAAATTGCCTTTGGTTTTTCAATTGATTTAGGAATTAATGTTTAAAATTTCTTAAAGCAAAAAAAAAAGAATTTTTTCTTTATCAAATATTCCTTCTTCAGCAAGTATTAACGTACATACGTATCATTTATTTGTTGTTACACTGTTTGTGCATACATATGTACCTACAACTGTTTATTAGTGGTTATTATGGCAGAGATTGAATGCATTTCTTTCTGTTTTTTTGCCTTCTATTTAGGCTTCTTGCTTCATTGTACAGAAATTTTCATCTGTTTATAATTTTCATTTCCTATGGCTTTTGTTCTTCCCCAAATGCTTATACAGTCAAACTCATTTATAACGAACTCCATGAGACCAGAAGAAATAGTTCGTTATAGGCAAAATTCATAATAAATGGGGAAAAGTCATAGAAGAAAATATAAAATACAAAGAATTTTTATCATTTATTAAAAATAAAAAGTATTTTTTTTTTATTAAAAACCAAAAATATGTGCTAATTCTTTATACCTATCAGCTGATTAAAGATGTTGAATTATAATTTAATGCTGCCATATTAATTAAAAGTAAAGGCTATTGCCACACTTCAAAGTTATTTCTGAGGCTGCGTTATAAAAAAGTTAAAATGTTTGGAATTTAATTACTGAGACCATTTAAAGTACAGTCAAACCCGGTTATAACGAACTCCGTGTACCCAGAAAAAATAGTTCGTTATAGGCAAAGTGCGTAATAAACGGAGTGAAGTCATAGAAGAAAATTCTGGAACCATTTAAAATAGTTCCTTTTAACCGAGAATTCCTTATAAGCGAGTTAATTCTTTTTACCTATCAGCTGATCAAAGATGCTAGGTTATAATTTAATGCTGCCATATTAATTAAAAGTAAAGGCTATTGCCACACTTCAAAGTTATTTCTGAGGGTTCGTTATAAAAAAGTTAAAATGTTTAAAATTTAATAACTGAGACCATTTAAAGTACAGTCAAACCCGGTTATAACGAACTCCGTGTATCCAGAAAAAATAGTTCGTTATAGGCAAAGTTCGTAATAAACGGGGTGAAGTCATAGAAGAAAATTTAAAATACAAAGAATTTTTTTCATTTATTAAAAACAAAAATTATTATTTTTTATTAAAACCCAAAAATATGTGTTAATTCTTTTTACCTATCAGCTAATTAAAGATGTTGAATTGCAATTTAATGCTGTCATATTAATTAAAAGTAAAGGCTATTGCCACATTTCAAAGTTATTTCTGAGAGCACGTTAAAAAGAGTCCAAAAATTTATGAAATTTAATTACTGGGACCATTTAAAGTAGTTCCTTTTAACCGAGAATCCGTAATAAATGAGTTCGTAATAAACGAAGTTTTTCTCAAAATGTTGGGACTTGAAAATATGTACGTAATAACCAAGAATTCGTTATAACCGAGTTCGTTATAAACGAGTTTGACTGTAGATCCTTTTAACCGAGAATTCGTGATAAACGAGTTCGTAATAAACGAAGTTTTTCTTAAAATGTTGGAACTTGAAAATATGTACGTAATAACCAAGAATTCGTTATAACCGAGTTCGTTATAAACGAGTTCGTAAGTTAGGTTAAAGGACGTGCACCTGTCGGTCAAGATAAGCACGGATGTCGAAATTGACCCAAACCCAAACGAGTTCGTAATAAACGAAGTTTTTTGTATGAAAATTGATATTAAGACGCTGGGACTTGAAAATATGTACGTAATAACCAAGAATTCGTTATAACCAAGAATTCGTTATAACCGTTATAAACGAGTTTGACTGTATCTGGTTTCCTTTTTCTATGCAATATTACAAGCTAAACCTTACTACAATGGGTTCTTGTTTTTTCTAATCTGCACTTCTATAATTATAGGAAGTGTTGCAAGTAAAATTTTGTTTTTGCTTTTAAAGATGGTGGACTACCAAAACTTTTGTACGAGTACACATACACAAAGGGATGCAGTCTGATATAGTTTTAGTGTGTACCAAAAATGTCTGCAATATTTAACGTCATTTAACGTTATTTATGGGAAAAACTAAAACAATAAAAAATTAGGTTTTTCGTGGTCTTTTTTATGACTTAATTTGTATACCACGACGTTGAGACTTGCTTATGTCAAAGGTTATGCTAAAAATAGTATAAAAATAAACGCTTAAAGATTTTTAACAAGTTTCACTTGTTTTTTATATTTCAAGTTAAAAAAAGGAAATTTCCATTTTCTTTTTCTTGCGCATAAAACGGAAGAAAGAAAATTTCGTTATGGTTTAGGATTTCAATAGGAAAATAGAAAAAATATTTATGAAAGAGATTTTTTTCTCAAGGGTTTGCTGTTAGTATTTTTAAAAAAATGGGATTTAAATAACAAGGAACGATTTATTTTTTTTAATCAAATATAACCTGACCTCACTTTTAGTTAACTGAAAAGTCATTTATATTCGTTTGCATTCGGTATTTTATATTTTATTTCATTTGTTTTTGTTTTAAATTGTTTATTCAATTCGAATAAAAATGAAAATGAATGCCATTCAAGTTGCTTTTCATTTCCATTTTAACCCTTTACAGACTTTAATAATGACACTGAAAAAATTGAACACAAACAAGAAAATAATTGAAAAAAATTAAATCAAATTAAAATACGAAAAATAACAAAGAAACAAATTTTTAATGAAATTAAAAAAGCATTAAAAATTGTATTTTTTTTTTTTTTTTGTTCAAGTACACAGGGTTAATTGCAATGCTTATTTCCGGTTCTCTGTTTTTTCGTGTGTTTACATTTGGTTTTTATTTTTTCAATTTCAATTTCGCAAAATTTTCTGGCATTTTATGCTTTAAAATGAAAATTTGCATAAAGACATGGATATGTATATGCATTGTGTCCCCTCTTTGCTTTACTGTCTTTCTCGAAAATGCTTAACTACTGTTATTGCTGTCGTAGTTGTTGTTGAAAATATTTTCATGTCATTTACACTGTCTATTACAGATGAAAAAAACAGACTATTTTTCTTATTTCAATGTGTGTGTGCCTCTGTAAATGTGTAAATCTGGCAGTTTGTTGTTGTCACTTCTTAATGCAAGTCGAAGGTCCTTATTATGCATTCACAAATATGTCTACCCATACACATGTATGAATTGTATAGACTTGAAAACAAGGGAGAATTTGAAAAACACACACACACTACACATACATTCAGAAAAATTCAAGTGCCAGTTGCCGCATTTAAAATGAATTTTTTCATTTGACTTGACTTTTAAGGCACTTGACTTGAGGTAAATGGGCACGTGAGGTCAAATTTTTTTAAATATTTTTTCTTATCTTATTTTTTTGTTTCTTTTTAAATTTATATATTTTTCTAAATACATTTAAAAATTTAAATAAAAGAAACAAATATTTGTATACTTTCATTGGAAAAATTAAAACAAACATAAAAAAAATTTAAATTTTTCAAGTGAATAATAAAGTATTGAAAGATGAAGTAAAATTTAGAAAACTTTTTATTGTTGCTTTGTTGTTGTTTGTATACGTATGTATGATCTTAAATTTCCATTAAAATAATTTTTTAATAAAATTTTTCTTGCAATTTAAAAGAAAGTGAATATGAAAATAGGTTTTAAGTTTCGTGGACACAATTCACATTAAATATACACAAGCAAACAAAAAAAAAAGAAAGAATTTTAGGCTATTTTAAAGGTTTCCAAGTCTTTTTCATATGTGAAAATTAACATTTCTCCTGAAAAGCGTGTGCACTACATGAAAGTAGTTGGCAGCCCTGCAATATAACTTACGTTATCATTAGCCAATAGGAATACAATTTGCGTGACGTCATTAATTCAACATGTGCAGAAAGTTTTAATTTTGTGTGCGTGATGGCTTAATCTTTAGTTTATCATTCTTGAAATAAACGTACATTCCGTTAGGTGCCGTTGACATTTGACTAAAAGAGGCTTTAACGTTACGATTTAATTTTTTTTGTTTTGTTAATAAGTACCAATATGAGAAACATATATAAGTCGTTAGTTTTTCTATTCCTCTCTCTCTCTCTCTCTTTCAGTTATAGTTTAGTACTAGAGGTGTGCACAAGACATATAGAATTGCCCACTCTTGCATTTTCCTCACGACCGAATATTGATTGTAGCTGCAAATATAAATAAATGTGAAGCAAAGATAGAGAACAAAACAACAACTGCACTCGTAAACCATTGTACAACAGTATAAAAGAGAGTTGTGTAAAGAGTGCAACAAAAATATTATACTCTTCATAGAGTCACAACATGCATTTTTTTTTAGCTTTCGGGTACCGAGTAGCTTCGCCGACAACAGCATTGCCAGTAACTTTTATTTCTGGGGAAAAACCTGTTTTTACACTATTGATATTCATATGGCAATACTGAAAATGTAGCTTCAGTAGTAAACTATGCTCTTACAACACTCAGTATAGTTCCGATATTTCACAGGCAAACGAGTGACAAGAGGCAAATGAAAAATACACATTTCAGTGCACTCGTAAAATCAAGAGCAACAGAAAAGAGTGCACTACAGTATTGCATTCGGTAAAGGGTAAGCTAGCAGAATGTCTTGAGCACTCCTCTATTTAGTACCAACTAAAAATTTCTATTTTGCAACCTCTGCTAATAAATATAAATTTATATTTTATTCTTGGTCCGATAAATATTAAATTTGCACAGGCATAAAAAGGAAAAATTTAAAAATAAAAAACTTTAAATTAAATTAATTTAAACAAAACAATAAAAAAGGTACAAAAAAAATTAATTTCAAAAAATATTTAAAATTTAAAGACAACAAGCTTTAAAAAATTAACAAAAAAAAAAACATTTCAATACAATTTAGTCACTCATAATCTTTTACTCAAGCCTTTTGAATTAAACTCATGCGAAATGTTCTTCTTAAAATCTTTAACTAGTCTGGTGAGCAAGTAAATAACCTTGAAATCACCACAACATAACTGCAGTAATACTCTTTAAACAGTAGTATTAAGGGATTTTCTTTTCAATTAACAAGTTGGTTTTCTCTCTATCTCTTTCTCTTTCTTGCAAACCACCATGCTACACAACATTTCTTTTGCAAACATCGTAACAATTTAAACTAATTGTGTTGAATTACAAATAACTTACAAACTCACCTTATAATTACTGCTCATCCGTTCACACCCTCTCTTTTTCATCTTTGTTCTAATGCAATTTACTTCCACTACACACACACACAAATATTTGAAAATAAATGCCTATACACAAAAAAAAATTACTTTCTTATATTCACGGCCATGCACTAACAACACAACATACATATATTTTTTGCTTTTTCTTTGACATAAACCAGTTACTATGCGATTGTACTCCAGCAAGGGAGATTCCAAATTTTATTATTTCGTAAAGCCTTTTTGTTGTTGTTGCTTTGATTTTCACATTCATGGCCATGCACTAACAACCACACTTCTCTTATGATTTTTGCTTTTTTTCATCATACAGCCTACCAATAACCACCATTTTAAAAATTTTCTAAAGATTCTTAGTGAATTACAAAGAAAAAAATTTATTTAAAACTTTTGTATTCCATTAGCATTTTTATATTAATTATTAATAAACAATTACACACGATTAACACAATACACATATTGTGTTCTATTAATACATTATATTTTTTCTAATAAACAAACATTAATTAATTTTTTTTACTTTCAATTTTAAACCGCACGCACTCCCACTTTCTTAAATGACATAAAAACTACTACTAATCGGTTGTCTATGTTACCTTTCCCCTGCTTATTTTAAAAAAGAATATAAGACACGAGCGGAGCATTTCATAAAAACTTAACGAAATGTAAACAGCAAAGTCCAACATAACAAATAAACAAAACAATGTTACTTTTGTTTGTCGCTAAACAATGTTAAGTGTGTATGTATGTAGATCACTTGCATTCTACAGTTAACGACACTCTTCCTCTATGTTCGCTATTTACATATGCATTCATAACACATAACACCCGAAAGAATAAGTTTGTAGGAAACCGAGTGCCATTCAAATTTTGTTTTGTTCGTGGTGTAGTAAGTTCCGACCGTGCAAGGTAGAGGAAGAGTAGTACATATTAATGTCCAAAAATGTTAACAAAAATGTGTAACAAAGCCAAAACAATACAATTGTTCTTGTAAAATACAATAGAATCCATCAATATATTGATGTTGTTTCTTTTTTGCTCAAGGCAATTAATACATGTGCATACAAAAACAAAGCGTGTATGGTTATACAATAGAGTTGTTGTCTTTCGTCTCACCAGCAATCGAAGAAGCATTTTCGCATGAAGCCGAATGCATGAAAGTTTTTTGTAAGCGCTATACTTACGTATTAAATATGATTTGTGGGGTAGAAGACCATTTCGTATTGTGAATGTATGCATGAGTAACAAAGAGAAGGAATTTGTGTGTGCATGAAGACGAAGTTTCGTTGTTTGTTTTTTGTACGTACATTGAACTGAACTTGAAAACTGCGGGTGAAGAACATTAGGTCTTTGAATGAATAACAATTGAAGATGCATGAGAGCAAATGCATGAAACTTTTTCAACTTACATGGTAATAAATTAAAGCTGAATGATTGAATAATAATATGTATGTAGTTTTGCTAATTTTTGTTTTTGTTTTCTTATTAATAGTAACATAATAAAAGAAAAGACAAAAATAGTTTTCTTTCGCTTGTTATGCATGCTGCGGACAGAGACATTGTTTGTAGTAACAACTTTGCCGTAATTTTGTTTACATTTCGTTAAGTTTTTATGAAATGCTTTGCTCTTGACTGATATTTTTTTATAATGCAAGAAAGGAAAGAAGAGAACTACAAAGCCGACAGCCGATTAGTAGTAAATTTTGTGCAATTAAAGAAAGTGGGAGTGCGTGCGGGTTAAAATTGAAAGTAAAAAAATTAATTAATGTTTGTTTATTTGAAAAACTATAAAATTGTGTTAATAAAACAATATACATGTATGTGTATTGTGTTAATCGTGTGTAATTGTTTATTAATAATTAATATAAAAATGCTAATGGAATACAAAGGTTTTAAATAAATTTTTTTCTTTGTAATTCAATAAGAATCTTTTTAAAATGGTGGTTATTGGTAGGGTGTATGATGTAAAAAAAAGCAAAAATCATAAGAGAAGTGTGGTTGTTAGTGCATGGCCATGAAAGTAAAAATCAAAGCAACAACAACAAAAAGGCTTTACGAAATAATAAAATTTGGAAACTCCCTTGCTGGAGTACAATCGTATCCAAGAAAGGAAAGAAGAGAACTACAAAGCCGACAGCCGATTAGTAGTAAATTTTGTGCAATTAAAGAAAGTGGGAGTGCGTGCGGTTTAAAATTGAAAGTAAAAAAAAATTAATTAATGTTTGTTTATTTAAAAACTATAAAATTGTGTTAATAAAACACAATATTTGTATTGTGTTAATCGTGTGTAATTGTTTATTAATAATTAATATAAAAATGCTAATGGAATACAAAGGTTTTAAATAAATTTTTTTCTTTGTAATTCAATAAGAATCTTTTTAAAATGGTGGTTATTGGTAGGGTGTATGATGTAAAAAAAAGCAAAAATCATAAGAGAAGTGTGGTTGTTAGTGCATGGCCATGAAAGTAAAAATCAAAGCAACAACAACAAAAAGGCTTTACGAAATAATAAAATTTGGAAACTCCCTTGCTGGAGTACAATCGTATAGTAACCGATTTATGTCAAAGAAAAAGCAAAAAATATATGTTTGTTGTGGTGTTAGTGCATGGCTTTGAATGTGAGAAAGTAATTTTTTTTTGTGTATAGGCATATATTTTCAAATGTTTGTGTGTGTGTGTGTGTGTAGTGGAAGTAAATTGCATTAGAACAAAGATGAAAAACAGAGAGTGTCAGCGGATGAGCAGTTATTAAAAGGTGAGTTTGTAAGTTATTTGTAATTCAACACAATAAATTTAATTTGCTACGATGCTTGCCGAAGAAATGTTGTATAGCATTGTGGTTTGCAAGAAAGAGAAAGACAGGTATAAAGAGAAAAATAACTTGTTAATTGATAAGAAAATCACTTATGGTGTTTTCTTTTCAACAAAGAAAATCTCACCCTCTAACAAGGTGCATTAAAAAATTTTTGACCAACCCTGTCGTAACGTAATTTTTTATTTGAGAAGAACATAACAGAAATATTTAAAAAAGGTCTGCCCTGTGTTTGCCACGGCGACTGTAGATTATGTATGTAATAAATTCAGTAATTCTTCTTCATCAGATGACAAAGATGAATCTAATAACTGATTTATTTCAATTTTTGCAAATAAAGTAGATGCAGCAATATATGGATTTATATGTTGCTAGATCGCTAATTTTTAATCTTTATTTTTTGAGAGCTTTTTTTATACCACAAAAAAAAAAAACAAAAAAGAAACATTTTAACACTGTTCTAACATTGAATACAATTTTTTATATTACGGACCATGTAGCTTTAATAAAATAATGTTTCCGTAAGTTTACTTAACAAAACAATGAAAAAATTAACTTCAAAGTGGACAACAATACCAGGCGACTTTTTTATATATCATCTGGTAGCCCTGTAAATAAACAAAAGTCATTTGCTTTACAGGGCATTATCAAAACTCTCGATTTACACAGGGCATAAAATGCAATGCCCCCCACCATTGGCAAGGGCGAATTATTTAGAACAAAACATACCACCCTTTTAGAGGGCGAAACATTTTTAAGAAACAAACACAAAATTGGATTATGTCTTAATAAAATGCACATTTTTTGGTAGAAAAGAAAACACCATTAATACTACCACAAGGTTATTTACTTGCACACCAAGCCAGTTAAAGATTTTAAGAAGAATATTTCCCATGAGTTTTATCAAAAGGCCTGAGTAAAATGTTTTGAGTGATTAAATTTGTATTCAAAAGTGTACTTCTTCTATTTCTGGTTTAACTCTTCCATTTTTAAAATATTCCTTCTTCAATTTTATTTCAGCAATAAGGATGATACTTTCATTCCTCAATCCTTGTATTTAATTTTTCGAATTCTCAAAAACGATTTAAGTTTTTACACAATTTTTTCATGTTGAAAATGAAAATCCAACTGCGACCTATTTCCAGCAGTAGGTCAGAGGTGTGTTGATGGCATTCCTTTCATTTCGTCCATTAACCATTAAATGTGAATAATAGGAAAAATTTAGGAAATTTAGGAAAATATTTTCATTATTTATTTATTCTTCCTATACATTTCATTTCATTCATTCATTAAATGTTACACAATATTTCATTCTTATCCTTCCTTAGGCTATAGTTTATACGTATGAGAGCGTACAATATTATTCTTGTTGCCAGCTCTAGTTTATTGTCCTAATGGCTGTCTGTCTGTTTATTGTTTTATTTGTGGAAATATTTAATATGAAACTATTTTCCATTCAAATTCAATATCCTGTTCTGTTCTGCTGTCAATTTCATTCAATTTATTCAATGATACTCTGCTACAAACACTGTGTTGCCTTTAAGGCCCACTCATGTATAGTACAGGGAAGTGTTTGGAATTAAAGACACTTGGGTGTGGGTGTTTTGTTGAGTGTTTCTTTCAAGAAATTTCGATAAGAAATTGAAAAACTGTTATTATTAACAGGTGTTTGGCTTTCTTTAGTCTTTGACGTATTTAGGAATCAGGCCAAAAAGAAAAGAACAAAAATTCTTGGTTAAATAAAGGGGGGGGGGGGGCGGCAGGAAGGTGACATAAGCAATAAATGTTGGCCCCCATTACTTATTTCATACAATAACTGGTAAGGCATTTAAGTACCTACTTCAATGTGTTTAGGAGAAAACAGTTTTTCATGTTACAGAAAAACAATGAAACAAATGAAAAGCTGGAAAGGAATTTCAAAGATATCGTTTGATAGGTGTGTTTAAATATTTCACAGAACGGATGTACATGGACACCAAATGTTTGTCATATTGTGGTGAGTCTCTCACATACATACTCGTTTATTAACCACACCACACCACCACACGCATTGCCAGTGAATGCCTTCAGGCAGGATATTCTCAAGAAATGTGTGTGTGCGTGTGTGTATGTGTGTGTGCCTGTGTTGTTCTTCTTATGTGGTTGCTGTCATCTTCGATAGTAAATAATATTCCAAGAGTACTATGACACAATATGTATGCGAATGTGATGTGTGGGTGTTGCTGCCTTTTAAGACTGTTGTTTGCATTTGAAATGCTTGCTTTCAGAGCTGTTGGGTTATCGTAAC
Organism: Sarcophaga peregrina; assembly: GCA_014635995.1. NCBI lineage: Eukaryota > Metazoa > Arthropoda > Insecta > Diptera > Sarcophagidae > Sarcophaga > Sarcophaga peregrina. The sequence goes on from CM025789.1 coordinate 125,307,173, forward strand.
TTAACACCGTTAACCTTGCAGTGTATTCTAGTGGTGAAAGTGAACTCAAATGCAATAAAATTTCTCTTCTATTCTTGTTGTTGTTGTTGTAATTGATACAAGCAAACAAAAAACTTGTTTATTTTCATCTCCAAAGGATTTTCGTCATTTTTGCTTCTTCGTCTTGTATAATGTACACCATGTTGTGTTGACCATGTCTTACCTTATCTTTACAGTGGTCCTTTTGCTGTTTGTATGAATGTGCAACAAACAACTGTTGGTACTTAATTTAAATAAAACATTCACTTTCGTTGTAACAATGCCAATAAGTTTGTGTGGGTTATGTGAGTGAAACAATGTTTTATTATAGAAAAATGTCTGCCGTTTGCCTGGTTGTTAAACCGCTTTTATATCTTAGAAATCTTTGTTTATAAAAAGGATTGTATTTTATTTCGTAGGTGTTTACGTAAACAGGATTATCTGTACAAAGCTCCTTTTGTTAAAATACTAGAGGAAAATTTTAAATGATTCCAAAATATTCTTTGAAATGGAAATGACCTGTACGCCCGTACAGAACCATTTAATTGAATTTTAAATAATTTCATGCAACGTATTTATTTATTTTCAAATTGTATTTAATTTGTTTGTTTTTATTGTTTTCTTTAATTTCTATGGAAATGAAATGAAATCATTCCATTAATAACTGTACAGTATTGGACTTGTATTTCACACAACTCAATGCGCTAATTAAACGTTTTAATCAATTGACACTCGCATTTAGAGAAATACCCATAGCAGCATAGGATATAATTAAATGAGTGTGGCAAATGATATGTTAATCAATCTTAAGCCTTAAGATTGAAACTATTGTCTCTTTACAAAAAACTTTTAATGATGCTTTCAGTTAAATTGAATGATTAGCAAACTATGCAGGTAAATCAACAGACAATGAAAACTGCAAGACAACAAAAAGAGTTCGGTGGACGAAAATCTGTTTTGTCGCGTCTTTGATTTAACTGCAGCATGTTAAAGATCAATGACCCAACTAAATATTTTAATTGCTGTAATCACTTTAAGTTTTTCACACCAACAACAACAACAACCACAACAATAATAGTTCATTGGCCTTTTATGGAAGTTAAAGGAATTTTAGTTTTGCTTAAGCAACCTTACGGAATTCTGTGCAATAATTAACTGCATGTAATGGCTGGTAAATATTTTCACAATCATTTTATTACTACAGTTACAGAGTTTGAGTGGGAAGAGAGAGACATAAAATGTTTTCAATTTACTGTTCGTTAGTATCCTTAGTTTAGCACATTTGCTTAATTTGGCATAATGGCTTATTGAAGTATGAAAGGATGACTTTTGCCCTTAACAACTGCAAGCGTATAAGTAATAGTGTTCATAGTGTTACTACTGTACGAATAATTAATAAATTTATAAATTTTACAGTAAAACCCCGCTTAACCTGTGGGATACGTTCCAATAAGTTTCAACGCTTAACGAGACAGTGTTGAATGAAGCTTCATTTAACAAGTTTATTTATAAATACATTGCGACTTCGGAAAATTAAGTTGGAATCTTTATTCTGGACAGATTAACAAAAGAACGTTGAAAATGATACATAGAATACACCACCGATATATAGTGCACAAATTTTGGTTGGTGAATGGGCGTTTCATTTGCCCACATATATAACACAGTGTGCGATTTTGGGGAATCCCAATACTACCGCGTAATACTGAAACAGCGTTAAGCGAAGTAGCGTTAAGCGAAGTCTTACTGTAGTACCGCGTAATACTGAAACAGCATTAAGCGGGGTCTTACTGTATTTTAAAAACTATAGCATGGTTAATTTAAAAGTTTAAATTTAAAAAAGCAAAGAAACAAAAACGGTTTAATGTTTTGAAATTGATTTGAGTTAGAAATAGAATATTATTTCATTCACGTAGCTGGCACGGCTGACCTCGCAGTACCTCATTCTTTCGCACCAATTTGCTTGCCCTTTTTGGAATGTATGAGATCGTATCTCGGCAATGACATTACATAGGTTGCCCTCCAAATACTTAAATGTCTTCGGTTTTTCACCATAACACTTTTCTTTAATGGTGCCCCACCAAAAACAGTCCAATGGTGTCAAATTGAAGCTTTTTGGCGGCTAATTGACATTACCACTTCGGCTAATTGAACAGCCATTAAACGTTTGATGCAATAAACTGATTGTGGCATGGTATGTGTGGCAAGTTGCATCATCCTGTTAAAACCAAACATCGCTCACATTAATACCATGAATAGAGGGTACAAAAAATCAGTTAACATGGTTCGAAAGATGTCTCCATTGACTGTAATGGTTGCGCCGTCCTCAATTTTAAAGGATTAATACTCTTAATACTAAAGATTACGCCATCACGCACACAAAATTAAAACTTTCCGCGCATATTGAATCAATGACGTCACGCAAATTGTGTTCTTATTGGCTAATGGTAATGTAAGTTATATTGCAGGGTTGCCAACTACTTTCGCGTAGTACACACATTTTTCAGAAGAAATGTTAATTTCCACATATGAAAAAGACTTGGAAACCTTTAAAATAGCCTAACTACGTCATCTAACGGGAAATCATGCGCAAGGCGTAATCTTTAGTTTATCATTCTTGGGCCATAATAAGTTCATTGACTTCTGTAAGTCCCACTATGGTGGAATATGAGCTTCATACCAAGAGATAATTTTTTGTGGCAAAGTAGACATCATCGTGCAGTTTCTCCTTGGCCCATTTAGCGAAACGAGAATGAAGCGAATGGTCATGCGGCTTCAGCTCTGAACCAATTGAACTTTGTAAAGGGTCACGATATAAACTGTTGCGTGATTTGATCAATTCTTGAGAACGATGACGAGTTGATGTTGATGAGTTCTATTATGCACACTCTCATTCACAGCTTGAAAATTTTCACATGTACGCACTGTACGAACACACTAAGTTTTTGGTGCATCAACAATGGAACCAGTTTTACAGACTTTAGCAATAAACTTGCGAATACCGGGCACTGCGACCAAATTTTGTACGCTATTTTCATATAATTTTCGACGAATTAAATTTGTTTTGGAAATAATTTTTCAATAAATCCCAACGTTGCTCAAACGTAAATCAGCTCACTACGTTCAGTGGCGGTGATTTACAGACTTTTGTGACAGAATAGAACGTCAGAGAAGTATTGCCAGATTTTAAAAAACTGATAGTTAAAATTTAAATTGTTAAATGGGCGCATCCAATAGTAGCAGTTTAATTTTGTCATTCATCCATGATGTGATCATTCATTTGTTAAATAATTTTTATTTCTTTTCTTTTCTTGTTTTTAGTGTTGCTAAAGCCAATTCAAACAAGAAATATCAAGAAGCATTTAATAAAGAATACATATTTGATTAATTTGTTTGTATTTCTATTATTATTATTCATAAAAGTATTTGTACAATATGTTTGCAATTTCTATTATTCTGTTGCTCGTTTTTATTAGTTTATCAGTTAATTGTTTTATTGATCGAATATCCCAACAAAAAACAATTTTTAAAACTTAATGGCCAATTAAAACTCAAACCATATTTGTAGTGTACTGTAGCAAGTAAGAGTTGCAAAAATCAATTAATTAATCATCACAATTGCCATAAAAGTATAGATGACATGCGAAAAACAAAAACAGAAAAAAAAATTACCAAACAATTTATGTATCTCCGTTAAATTTAATTCAGTTGTAGAGATCATATTTCAAAGTGTAATTGAATATAAAAACTATGTACTTGGCGTGTGTAGGCCTGATTTATATAACAAAAAAAAAATAAAATAAAATATTGGATAGCAAACATGAAGTTCAAAAACTATTAATTTTGCTTTAAAAAAAATCAATTCAATTTAAATTTTTTATTTTGTTTTGTTATTTCCTCGTTCTATAAATTAAATTTGGTAAAAGCGTTGAACACATTCCAACAATAAGTTAATGGGAAATAATGTCAGCAAAATACCCTATTTCATATCTAGTATTATCCCAATTATCACAAAATAATTGAAAATATCACCGTAGTCTATTAGGTAGTGTGTTGACTTATTAGACGTGAGGCCACGCTTTAAAACCAAAGTCAGACATCTCCAACAAAACGAAATATAAAAAACTATTTCCTTGCCGATTTCTAAGTAGCAGATTTCTGGCAAAAATCCTGAGAGTAAACAAAATTATGAAAAGTTTCATAAAAATATTTGTCGTGCGGAGTCGACTTTAAACTGGGACCTACAGCCACTTATGAGAAGCTTGGTCGTAACTGCAGGGTTGTAATGAGCAATTATGTATGTACATATGTACATATGTATGGCAGATTTTCAATGTAATTTGTTAAGTCCGATTGTATTTTCCCTATTTTCTTTTGCAAAGATGATATTTAAAATGTTTTATAAATACATACACTTACATGGAAGCTTGCATACATACATACATAATTGGCCATTACAACCCTTCAGTCAGGATTACGACCTAGCTTCTTAACCCACTTATGTTGTGTCCGTTAATTTTATGCATGAGTGGCGGGACCTACAGTTTAAAGTCGACTCCGAACGACAGGTTTTTGAGAAGCTTTTCATGGCAATTTTTACTCTCAGAGTCTTTGCCAGAAATCTGCTGAGAGGAAGTCGCCGAAGAAATATCTTTTTTGTTTTGATGTCTGACCTGGGATTCGAACCCGGACCTTTTGTCCAATAAGCCAACACACTACCTATTAGACCACGGCTCTTGCATATCGCTCCTTTATTGCAACATAGTCATATCTTACAGAAAAGGTGAACTTGGCAAAATGCGACTTAAGTTTTGAAGACATAAGTCCTATGATCTAATTGCCGCAAATACTTTTTGCTATAATTTCGGTTCAGCTTGTGATATAAAACTGATTTTTTTTTTAACATGTACAGAAGATCTAAAAGATCAGTTTTGCTTAAGTAACTACAAATTTTTAATTTTTTGAGATATGACTATGTTGCAATAAAGGAGCGATATGATATTGTAGAATATGTAAAACTGGCGATTGATTTTAAAAAGAATTTTTTTGTTGCAATGCATGAGAAGCATTATATCGAGTTTTAAAACAAAAAGAAACTCATCGTTGGGGCTTGAAGCAATCTTTAGACTAAAACAAGTTTTCCTTGAGTCTATTAAGCTCGCTAAAACTCCTAGCCATAGGTAGTGTGACGGTTTATTAGACATAAATTCACGGTTAAAGCGCCAGGTCAGACACTAAAACGAAATATGAAACAAATATTTCTTCGGCGACTTCCTCTCACCAAATTTCTGGCAAGAAACTCCGAAAGTAAATAAAATTGCCATGAAAAGGTTTCTCAAAAATCTGTCATTCGGAGTTGACTTTAAACCCGCCGCTCATGTATAAAAGATGCGTGGTGCGAGAAATTAGGTGTAATCTTGACTAAAGGCCTAATTATGTATGTAAACTCCTGTTACAATCCTTAAACTATTTCACGATAGTCTGATGCACAACTCAACATCCTTCTCATTATAAATAACCAACAAAAGTCTGTCTTCATCCTTCATTTCGTTTAGCATACCCTTTCAACAACTTTCAAACAACTCTTAGGTCAATTGGAACAAGTACAGTAGCCGGAGATCGAATTGATACATTGTACGGCTACTAAACAAAAAGGGTCTGCCGTCACTAGCGGCAAAATAATTTTCTCTCTTATTGCTGCGTATTTCTAAGGGATCCAATACTGCTTAACTGGTTTGGCTTTCGCTTATAAAGTCGGGTCAAACTGATAGGAACTGTGAGTGCCTTTCTTTCAATGTTGAATAGAGAATATCTTTCGATGAAGTAAATGGTTGTTAAAAATAACTCGAAATCTTCCCCATGTAGACTACGACACTGTTTCACTATATGCCCGTGACCTATCACTATACAAAAGAAAGTTCTCTTATACAGAAAAGTAGGCAGCAGCCAAAGTCTTGTTGGAAGGATCTTCTCAAAGCCTTAGCTTTTACTGAAATTCTCTAGAGGACATTTAAGGTAGGACATTCGTTTAGTTTGAGCATGATTTATATCGCTTTAAGCTTAAATACGTACATAATTGGTTAGTACAATCGTTTAGTCAGGATTAGAACCTAGTTTCTCATACCTCTTTATGTTGTGTGTGTTAATTTTATCCATAAGTGGCGGGACTTATAGTTCAAAGTCGATTCCAAAGGACAGATTTTTATGAGATACTATTCATAGCAATTTTGATTTAGTTTCAGAACTTTTGTCAGAAATCTGTTGAGAGGAAATCAACGAAGAAATATTTTTTATATTTCGTTTTATTGAAGAATTCTGGCCTAGTTTTGAGCCTAAAGTCTAATAAGCCAATACTGTACATACTAGACGATGGCGATCCGCTAAACATAATCTCCATGACTCTGGTGACTGTACGTGGAGAGTTCAAATTATGGCCACGTTTTTACCAAGCTCGTGTCTGTAACTTATCAATTCCATCTTAGCTACTTTCTGGAATGATGAATAGATGTTTTATTGATGTTGGTCAGTAAAAAAACAACGAATTGTTTCGATACACTAATAAGTTGTCCACCGCTATGTAATATTATGTTACATGAAATTCAAAGCTTTAGTGATTTCTACGGGTTATTTAATTGTTAGCGGTATACGAATGTGGCAGCTCATAGTAGAATTAAGTAGAATTGTTAATTCTAACTCGGCCGTAGTTAAAGGTTCAATTAGTTGTGACTTTACCATAACGCTCTAGTCGTAACATAATCCATAATCGTAAATTTACTATTAGCAGCAATCAGTGCTGCCATGGCCATAAACGTTAATTGCACATGTGTATTTTTCAAAAGTACAAAATTACAAAGTAAACAAAAAAAAATGTGTATACATGTAAGTAAATTCAGCAAACATCTGTTTATGGTTATGGCAAAAAAACCAAAATTCAATTGGTACATATGGTTATCATTATGACTATGGCACTATGGTAAGTCACCTATAATCGAAAACAGTGATGTCCATAAAGTTGGTTAAAACAGCTGATTTATATGGTTATGCTTAAGTCACGACTAATTGAACCTTAAGGCTAGCTTACTTAAATTCTAACATTAGCATTTTCATTGGTAACCCTGTTTTCATCAACACTCTCCTTCCGTTACTGATATGAGACAATATTAATGCATTTCAGCACCAACTGATATATGGAAAATTGGCAAATGAGTTTGTTCCCTAACTCATATTCCACCATATCCAAGTTTTCTTAATAGATTCCAATGGATGATTTATGCTTCTTGGATAGAAGAATATTAAAATTCATCATATATTCTCTTGTACATGCTGCTCTATATGTCTGAACGTATTTAACTTAATTTGCTCGTGAGATTAATAATGAATTTTTATGTTCTTTTTTTTCTATCAAAAGAAATCGATCATTAAATATAAACTTTCTCGTGTTGTTTTTTTTTTTTTTGTACAATAGAATCGATGAATTTGTAAGTATGAAGGCATGTATGCTGTGAAATGATTAATAATGATTTGCTGTGTAAAAACTAATTTTTCGATTGCTTTTTACTCTCTGAATACTAAAATGGTGCCAACATATGTGGTATTTAAGCCCACATATCCTACAATCACGAATGCGTTAGGAATGAATAAATACTGTGTGATATATATTTCATGAATTGGTAACAAATATTTGATAATTTTGTTAATGGCAAGAGAAACAATTAAAATTAAATTGAATTTTTATAAAAAAGTATCGAGAGTTGTAGCTGATAGCCGTCAGTTGCTTTTTTTTATAATACCAGCACTCAGGGGATGACCCCTACTCATGCAGTGCATTGTGCAGGTTTTTAGGAAAAGTGAAAAGAGGGAACGGTAATGCGAACGGTAAGGAAACGATTTGCTGCTGGTGACTATAAAATGGCCAGTGATATACCTTCACCATTAGATAGTCTACAGCAATCCCCAAGAAGCCCGCAGTTGCTCGCACCACTTATGTTGTGTGTGTTAATTTCATATAGAAGTGGCGGGAGCTGCAGTTTAAAGTCGACTCCGAACGACAAAGTTTTGAGAAACAAGAAGAAATCGCCGATAAAATACTTTTTTGTATTTTTTTTTATTTTTTGATGTCTGTCTCGAACCATGGCTTTACGTCTAATAACCTACTAGACCACGGTAGCTAGTAGTAATTCCATTATTACAACTTCCCGTTAAAGTTGGCGTTAGTTAAAGCTATCTTTAGCTAAAGTGAACGGCAAAGTTACCTTTAACTTATTTTGGTTATTACAACTTACAGATAAAAAAAAATTAACTTTTTCAAAAATATGGCAGTACCGGAACAAAGTCGATAAAACTGCTCAATTAAACATGTTTTTTTTTTAACGCAGTGGCAACAGCGGACTTGGTTTTTTTTTTTTTTTGTTGTCTATACTCTTTTTGTTTAAATTTGAAGTTGCCATATCGAAAATAGTATATGATATGGAAAGTTCAAACATAAACTGAACTTTAAATGTTAAAAGTAGGGAGATCTTCCTTTTAGTTTGGGTACTAGTAATTATGAAAAACAATTTATTTCTCCGTTAAAATCTTCCGTTTAGTTAACGGCAAGTTGTAACATTGGCCTTAAGTCTGCTTATTTAAGTTGACCACCAAGCTTAAATTGAATTTTTATAAAACGGCTTCGATAGCAGTTGTAGCTGGCATTTGGTAGTCTGATTATTTAAGTTTACCATCAAGTTTAAATTCAATTTTTCTAAAAAAAAGCTCCGATATGCAGTTGTAGCTGGCATTTGGTAGCCAGTAGCTGGTTCATTCTATTATGAATAGATTAAGTCTATTTATTTAAGTTGGCTATCAAGTTTAAGTTGAATTTTTAGCTAGCAGTTAGTAGCTAGTAGTTGGCTGCATTAAATCTGTTTATGTAAGTTAATGTGTTTCTTGCCAGCGCTGCAGCGGCAACTTGGTTAATTATGAATGAAGCAATAAAAAATCTTTTTTCTCAACTTAAACTTCTCTTCTCAACTATGAAGGCAACATCAGCTATTTATGAAGTCAGTTTGTCTGACATTGTTCATCTATGTTGATGTACTTATGCATTTTATAGCATCCTGTTGCAATACCACATAAAAACAGAGAGGGGAAAAATAATAAAATTTGCTATAAATTAACATGACATCCTCTTCTTCTTCTTATTCATATATCTTTGCATACATAAATATGTTTCTCGGGTTAACCATATTGTGGTTTCAAAAGTAAACGTAAATACAACAAAAAATAAAATATTTTTTTATGATATTTCTTTTTAAATTGTAAAGTTTGAACGTTGACATGGGTGAAAGTATTGCGAAGTATTGCAAGCATAGATTCTTTTGAGGTAATTTTCGACCACTTTTTGACACAAATTGGGCGGACGGTATCCCAGATTTAACTTGACGAATGTTGGTTTTTAAGTGCTTAAGAATTGAAGGTTTATCTGCATACACAAGGTCTTTCGCGTAGCCCTACAAAAAGTCTAATGGTGTCAAATCGCATGATTTTGGTGGCCAGTTGTTTCCGCCACGACGAGAAATTACGCGGCCAGGAAATGTCTCTTGCAACAAAGCCATATTCAGTACCGTCTTGCTGAAACCACATATTTTCCAAATCGTATTCTTCAATAGCAGGCAAAAAAAAGTCGGTTATCATATGACCATAACGCTCCGAATTCACGATGACAGTCGTTCCATCGTCGTTTTTGAAGAAGTAAGGTCCAATCACAACTTCGGACCAAAGAGCGCACCAAACAGTGTCTTTTTATGGATGTAATGGCTTGTCTTCAATTACTCGAGGATTCTCAGAACCCTAACTACGACAATTTTATTTATTAACATACACACTGAATGTGAAATGTGCTTCATCAGTGATGAAAATTTTGTTCGAAAAATTGCCGTCCACCACCTGTTGTTTAAGCACCCATTCCACGTATCTATGGCATTGTGAATGGTCAGCTGGCTTCAGTTGTGGCGTGAGCTGAACTTTATATGGATGTAGGTGTAGATCTAAATGCAAAATGCCCCATAATGTGCCGTAAAACAGTCCTAATTCCTGAGAACGACGAGGTATCGACACATTCGGGTCTTCGGCAACACTTTTACTTACAATGGCGATATTTTCAGCGGAACGAGTGAAACGATTCAATACTTGTAACCACTCCAGTCTCTTCAAATTTCTTCACAATGTTGCCAATTGCTTGCAATCTACTCTTAAAGCACGATACGTGGCTGTGGCAGAATCACCATTTTTGTAGTAGTTTTTGATAATTTTTGTGCGTTCTGTGATAGTTAAACGATCCATTTTCGACAATGTCAGACTTTCAACTGAAAAGAAAAAAATTGGTTTCACAACTTAAATTGACAGATGTCGAATTCCAGTCTTTAGTCATACTTTTGAAACCATGAAATGGATAGCCCTTTATTTCTATGATAGATTTGCTTGTATAAAGGATAGGGCCAGAGAAATAATGCAGCACATGAGCTTTATTTGTATGCAGTTGGTGTTTGTTTTAAAATTATAAATAATTTTAATTTCTTCTTTTTTTTTTTGGACTGCAAATAAAATTAATAAGAAAATGTAATTATAAGTCATATGGACGACTAAAAAAACTTATTCAATTGGTTGATCCTCCTAGAAATCATATTTTATAATGAAAAACTTTTTTGATTTAATTTTAAATCCAATTAAATTCATTGTTAAAGTCTAAATGCTGATTATTTGAATTTAATTTGAAACCGTTTCCTTTTCCTTTTTCCTCGGAAATCATTGAAATCATTTGCAAATGATTTGCCATCAAATGCCGGTAAACCAGTTGAAAGTATTTTTTCTAATTACAATTCAAGGCTAACACTTAATAATGTATTGTGTCTGCGCATTAAACGATATTTTCGTAATTCCTTACATAGGGAATGAATGAATGAACGAATGAATGAATGAAAGAAAACTCGTTTAAATTGCAAAAGTGTTGAAAAGAAAAACTTGCGCTATTTTTTTTTTTTGTGTTTGCAAATTAAAAATTCTTAACTGATGTTCTACTTTTATTTGGCACAAAAAAACAACAACAAGAACTAGAATAAAATTAAAATACTTGAACACTTGAGGCGTTAAATTTTTGTTGCAGGAAATCATGAAGAATAATTACTACAGCCGGCATCTTATTACGGGTAAACAGGCATCCAAGAAATCCCATTTTCTTGCACTTAAACGAATACTGCCAAGCATACATACACACACTATTACACACAACCGTTGTTTGGGGCGTAGTGCCTCAGAATATAATGTTGTGTTGGTTCGTTTTGACAGCCAAAGTTGTTGTTAAAGTTTCCATATCAAATCCTTTAGAGACTCTTATGCCAACTTTCGCGAAGGATTCTCCCCACACTTACCGTGGCACACAAAACAAAACATACTCACACTCTGCAAAAACTAAAATTTTTAATTGAGTTTCGAAAAAATGGCAAGGGACTGCCTGAGAAGGGGGGAGGAAAAAGTATTTTAAAAGATTAATTATTTAAAATTTTCGTTTAAGTTAAACTCTTTATAAGGAAATATCATACAAAGAACAAAACTCTTAATTACTGAAGATTAAATTCATCCTCCATCAGTGTGTCTATGCTCTACGAAGTATTAAATTCAAATTAAAAGTATTTAAAAACTTTTTAATGCCACTTTAAAACCACAATAATTAATCCAATGCAATACATTGTGAGTGCTGGTAGAAATATGTGTTGCAAGAGAGCCAAAAGAGGAAATATTGTTTGTGAATATTTAACTTGAAGTTAACTGGAAGATAGTTTAATTTGATTACTCTACAAAAATATTTCAGAATTTTGAACAAATCAAAGTAAACTTCCTAATTACCATAGCATCGATTTCAGATCCATGTTGGTAGTCTACTCGGTAGTAAGTTCGTTTACGGGACCAAGCCCATGTCAGGCTTCATATATACTTAATTTCTCATCACAACCCTCTTGTAAGGATTATGACCTAGCTTCTCATACCACTTATGTTGCCTGTGTTAATATTTTATATGAACGTGTTTCTCAAAATCTGTCGTTCGGAAGTAACTTTAAACTGCAGGTCCCACCATTTATGGATAAAATGAACACACGCAATATAAATTATGTATGAAACTAGAACGTAATCCTGACTGCAAGCTTGTAATGGTGAATTACAGTTTGTCAAAAAAATCTTTGCACATAGAGAAAAATTAAGAAAACTTAGAAAAATTGATTGATTTCTAATATAAATAATCAAAATTTTAAATTTTTTCAAACAGGATTTTATAAACATACATATGTTCTGTTAATATAATAATTAAAAAAAATTTTATAACAATGCAAATATTCTAATGTAAAATATTAAAAAATAAAAACAATCCAATTTTCCTGCTGTCAAAAAAATGTTTGCACACTTGATAAAATATTAAGACTTATCCAATTTTTTTAAATGTATAGTGCTAATATTTTGAGGGTTCACCTTGAGCTTCAATTAAAGCCTTCTCATGGATTGAATAATTTTCGGAATATCATATTCTAATGATATTTTTTCCCACTCATCTTTGATGAACTTTACCAAATCGTCTTTTTTTTTTTTTGTGGGCGATCTTTTCCCTACCTTTTTCTTTAGATGAAACCACAAATTTTCGATAGAGTTAATATCAGGACTTTAGGCAAGAGTATCAATAACTTTGGTGCAGTTGTAAAGGAACCTGGAGTTACATAAATAAGATTTATTTTAAGGATCATTATCTTGATAGTACTTGTGATTAAATTTATTCGGATTAACCGGGTCAATAAAACCAAATTTCCTGAAGCTGGCGGTCAGTTCATTTTATAAAATATCACGATGTACTTTCTTAATCATTATTTCATCCAAACGCTAACTCCCTTGCTGGATATATAGCCGAATACCATTACAGACAGTTTTCCAAACTTTACTGTAGGAATAAGATTTTTATTTTCTAGTATTTTCAGAGGCTTACGCCAAACTCTTTGCGGTCCGTCATGATAATAAAGCATTATTTTTGTCTCATTTGAGAAAATAACATCGTCCCAGTACTACGGAAGAAATGAAATGTATTCGGTGGCAAATCTTAATTTCTTTTCGACATTTTGTGCTGACGGCAAGATTTTTCTCCTAGTCATTCTTGAAGAATATTTGTGTTTTTGAAGAACATTTCCAATGGTTTTTTGGAAAATACGTAACCCAAAGTCTTTTTAAACTTGTAGAGCTAATCATCTCGCACTGGATTGTGGTCTATCTCATACACGGTTCTAATAATTTTTCTCTCAACTCGCCGCGTCACCTTTTTTGGCCTGTCTGTAGATCCCTTTAAGCCTAGTCATCCTTCTTTTTCAGTACGGGATAAAAAAATTATATACAGTCCTGATGTTTAGGGAGAACATAACGTCGATTTCCTTGGCAGATTTGCCTGTGTAGTAGTTGAAATAGCCCATATAAAATGTTTTTGTAAACGATGCGTGTTAGTTTTACAATTAGGCAGCACAGTAACAGATGATTGTAATTCGTTTGTTTTCTTGGCTTGAGTGTGATCATATATTTTATTGTGTTACAAAGAAATTGTAAATTAAAACAAATCTTAGTGAGAAAAAAAAAATGGAACAAAATAAACAAATAGTATTAAATAATCCAGACTGAAGGTTTGTAATGACCTATTATGTATCTATGTATGTATGCATTAAACAACCGCTCTAATTTATTATACACACATATATAAAAATGTGTTTTTAAAACGATGTGGCAGCTCAGTTCAACTTTACTTAAAAAAATTGAAGTAGCTGGCAGCACAGTTTGATTGTTTCGGAACAAAAATTAAAATTAAGCCAATTCGAGCCAGTGTTGAAAATTGCAGTACTTCAGTACTTTTTTTAGTCCTTATCCATATCAAAAATACCGCAGTACTTCCGGAACGCTTTCAATACTTATTTATTGTTACATATTTTATGTCTTAAGCTTTTCAACAATTAAAGCATTAACAACGTAATGTCTTAAGCCCCGGTTAGCCAAACGTTCACGACTTGTAAGTTCGTTTTTAGAATAAAAAAAGCAACGAGAACGCCTGCGAACGGTCAAATGATTTCTGTAAGCTACAAACGAAAGTATCTTCCATAACGTTCCGTCGACGTTAGACTACACGGAACTTTTACGTTTTGTTACGTTCCGAATCAGTAATCGTTGTTTTATATGTGAACCCATATAAGTTGTTAGTTTTTCTGTCCCGTACCGTACGTGCATTAAATATAAAGAAATAAATAGTCTAGTAGGTAGTGTGCTGGCTTATTAGATGTGAGCCCGCGGTTCATACCCAATGTCAGATACATATTTCCAAAATAATAAAAAAAAAAAATCCTTCGGCTACCTTATTCTTTGCAAAAACTCTAAGAGTAATTAAAGTTGTCAAAGTAAATCTGTCTTTCGGTATCGACTTTAAGTGTAAGTCCCACCACTCATATATAATAGTAAGGCACACAACATAAGTGGTGTGAGAAGATAAGTTATAATCCGGATTGAATGTATATTTTTTCCGAAAGTACCATTTGATGCGAAAAAGTACTCTTTCAGTTATAGTTCAGTACTATTTCAAAATTTAAATTTTTCAACACTGATTCGAGCTGAAATTGTTCCGAAGCAAGCGTACTCTCTTTCGCTCTCTCTCCCGCTCTCTTTCTCTCAAAAAGAGAAACCACAAACTACATATAAAAAAACGTTTTTCCAAAACGATGTCATCCATCCAGGCTTAAAACCAGATTTAAGGAAATCTAAGTGTGACCATAAAATCAGCTGAAAAAACAAAAACAGCTATTGCGCAGTCACAAATGCTATGAATTTAGAACCAGATTTAAGAAAAGTTTGCAGTGTAAACGCAAAATCAGCTGATTTTAATGATAAAATCAGGTTTTAACTTTTGGTGTGGAAACATTACAACATACAGTCAGACTCCGCTAAACGCGGGAGTTACGTTCTAATATGTTCTAGCGCTCAACGAAACATTATTAAACGAGGCACCTACATACGTAAATACATTGCGACTTCGGAAAATACAGTTGGAATCTTTTCGGGATTTACAAAATCCCGAATCCCGGGATTTTTAAAAATTCATTCCGGGATTTTTTGGTATTTTTTTTATGAAACCAGCACTCAGTGGATGGTGAATTGTGCAGGTTTTTAGGAAAGGTGGAAAGAGGGAAGATCCGAACGGCAAAAAAACGAGTTGCTGCTAGGTGACTATAAAATGGCAAGTGCTATACCTTCACCATTAGATAGTCTATAACAATCTTCCCCAAGAAGACCGCAGTTTCTCAACACTACTTATGTTGTGTGTGTTAATTTTATACATAAGTGGCAAGATTATGAATTCATATGACCCTACAAAAGGTCCTGAAAAAAAATTCTATATCACTTGACTTCGATATAGCATCTCAGATGAGGAAAACCCTCCTTCCAGCGATAAAAAGTTATTTGATGGCATCGAAGAATGCAAAAGCCCTCCAAAACGTATTAAAAGGGTAACTGATTTAGATACTCAACTGTCCAAAGATAGTGTATGGCTGTTTCATTTGTCCACATATTCAAGAAGTATCAATATCGTGTGCGTAACTGCGTAATAATGAAACAGCATTAAGCGGGGTTTTACTGTACATTATAAGAATACATTTCGATTTTTACTGTCAACCATTCCCAACTTTTCAAATCATGGTCTTCAGGCAGCCGTTCCAATACAAGACTTCAATGTAATTGAAAAGAATAGCTACTTTAACATATAAAAAGATTTATTTGTTTAAATAAATTTTTCTATAAAAAAAAACTCTTAACAATCCATAGGCAACAATGTCAAATTATTTGATGATTCACTATTAATACGATCTGGTGAAAGTAAAATCTTAATGTTGAAACTTTCCCATCTACATTGCATCAGAATTTTTACACGATCTAACTGATAAGCATTCTCTTTTTGTTATAATTCAAAAAAATTTGATTGAAATACATACTTATGTAGTTGAGTGTATGTGTATAAAAAAAATAAATCTAAATAAATAAACTTCAAAGTGACAGTTAAATAGAAATTATTTCTTTGGAAACGTTTTACTAAACACTGACACGGCCACAAATAAATTTCATTCATAAATATCACAGAAATTTAATGAATCGTTTTCGCTTTTATTATGATATTCATTCACTTGTAAGTGATATTTCAAACAATGTTTGTCGACATACAAAAGATTATCTGCTCTCCAACAGCTCGCCAAAATTCCTTCAAGTGTAATGAAATGAAATACATTGAAGTTTTTTTTCGCTTTGTTGCTCAATTAAGATCATTAAATAACGGGCACTTGTAGGGGAATATCCAAAAAAAAAACAAAAAATGGGTTCTTAAAATTTTTGTATTACATTCTAGAAAATTTAATGCGTTTAACCCTAAAAAGGCTATCCAGTTGATAAAATTTTTTCTGGTCCACAAATTAAAAACAAAAAAGAGAAATTTTTTTAAATGCCGTATTAAACAAATAAATAAACAAACAAATCCCAAAACAATTTAAATTCACACAAAAGCTGAGGGTTAAAAACAAAATCAACCCATTCATTAAAAAAAATGAAAATGAAATCACAAAAATAAAATAAAAGAATATTTAAGTGTACCAAAAAAAGAAAAAACAAAAAACGTCCATTCATTCATTTGTTCATTCATTCCTACATTTTTCTTTATTATTGTTGTTATATTTTATTATAATATTTATTTTATTTTATTTTTCAAATTTTTTTTTACTCTGTTGTTGGGTGCAAATTGTTCTACGAGTATAGGTTCAATTAGTCGTGACTTAACCATAACCATATAAATCAGCTGTTTTAACCAACTTTATGGACATCACTGTTTTCGATTATAGGTGACTTACCATAATGCCATAGTCATAACGATAACCATATGTACCAATTGAATTTTGGTTTTTTAGCCATAACCATAAACAGCTGTTTGCTGAATTTACATGTATACACATTTTTTTTTTTGTTTACTTTTGTACTTTTGAAAAATACATATGTGCTATTAACGTAAACAGCTGTTTATGGCTATGGCAGCACGGATTGCTGCTAATAGTAAATTTACGGTTATGGATTACGTTACGACTACAGCGTTATGGTAAAGTCACGACTAATTGAACCTTATATCTTGCGGATATACAAACCATTTTATACGGAATTGTTATCTTAATGAATACATAGATTATTGTCGCATCATTTTCAAAATATAATAATAACAGTGACAATGATGATGCCGTTGGTTGTGGTGCAGTTGCTCATATTGTTGACGATTTTAATGTTGACATTTATGAATAATTAAGAGAAGAACATTTTCAAATAAAATGTAAATAAACTACCCAAAACACATAAAAAAAATATCACAAGCTTTTTCCGAAATTGTGCAATTAAACTCAAAATTACAGCAACTGAAGGTGCCGTTGTCTATATAATAGCTGTGAGGCCGCGGTTTAAGTTTCAACAACATCTCCAATAAAACGAAATTTCAATATTTCTTCAGTGTCTTCCTCTCTAGCAAAAACTCTGAGAGTAAATTGAAATTTGCTATGAAAAGTTTCTCAAAAAACTATCGTTCAGGATCGGGTTCAAACTGCAGGTAGCGTCATGCGTGTATCAAATTAAAACACACAACAAAAGTGGTGTGAGAAACTAGAGATCAGCAATGAATCATTTTTTCGCTACCCATAAGCCCTCATGAAATTTTGAAAATAAGTGAGTCTCTAATTCATTCATACTCACCACAACGTTAATTTATAAGTACAGTAAAATGCATTTTTGCCCGCACTGTTCGCTTGTGGAATGATCGTCTTGGGGAAGTTTTTTCCGTCAGTTACTATATTGGTAAGTTTAAATCAGATGTCCATAAACACTACTACCTCTTTCCACCTTTCTATAATCTATTTTCCTAAACCTGTACAATGTACTGCATGAGTGGGGGCCATCCCCTGAGTGATAGTTTTGAAAAAAAAAGGACAGATTGCAGTGATTATGCTTGCAACGTTGACAACAAACTCATTCCATTCGAAATATGTTTGATTCATAAGCCTACTCATTTAGATTAATAGCTTTAGAAAAATGCTTATGAATGATTCTAGTGACTCGAATGCGTATAAGCATCAGAAATTATGAGTATGAGTTAATTCTACTCATCTTTTTGAATACTCATTGCTGATCTCTGATTCTGACATTTATATTTGTTATGAATCACTTCCCTATAAAAGTAATTCAAAACGCAGGGAATGACTTTGTCATAACTCACCAATGTACTGCATGAGTAGGGGCCATCCCCTGAATGATAGTTTAAACAAAAAAGGACAGATTGCAGTGAGTATGCTTGCAACGTTGACAACAAACTCATACCATTCGAAATATGTTTGATTCATAAGCCTACTCACTTAAATTCATAACTACAGAAAAATACTTATAAATAATTCGAGTGACTCGAATGAGTATAAGCATCAGAAGTTATAAGTATGAGTCAATTCTTTTCATCTTTTTGAATACTCATTGCTGATCTCCGATTCTGACTGAAGACATTAATATATGTTATGATATCACTTCCTTATAAAAGTAATTCAAAACGCAGGGAATGACTTTGTCATAACTCACCGATTTTGTTGCATTCTACGAATCTCTACTGTTGGAACAATGGTACCCGCGTAAGGAAACGTGTAGTACTAGACAAAATCGTACAAATTTTTGTCGAAATTGTACGAGTTATTGTTAATTTAAGGTTGGCTTACGAAGGTTGCAATACGAAGCACATGGAATTGCTTGAGAAATATATTAACCTATCGTGGACTAGCTTAGATGTTGATATGATGGTCGCAAGGTTTCTTTATGGAAACTAATTATTCGAGTGTAAAAATTAAAATGTCCAAATGCTTGCGTACGCTGAAGACATCGACATCATAAAGCGAGATGTTACTGGTGCTTTTAGTTCTATAGAACGAGAGTCTAAGAAGATAGGTCTGACAGTAAATGAGGGCAAGACAAAGTATATGTTATTGACAAGTAAAGAAATGTGGCGTATTGATTCTCAAATTACGGCCGATAACTATACTTTTGATATAGTCAAGGAATTTATTAATCATGGCCCCGCCAAAAACGATGTCAGTCTGGAGAATTAACCTAGGATTGCTCTTGGCAACAGTTGACTACTATGGTCTCAGTAGGCAATTGAATAGCAGAGACGTCTCTCGTGCGGTAAAATTAATACTCTACAATATGCTCATCCCACCTGTGCTTCTTTATGGCGCAGAGGCCTGGATCCTATTAAGAACTGATCCAGCAGCCTTGAGGGTATTCAAGAGAAAAGTCCTACGTAAGATTTTTGATTTCCGCATCTGATCCAACCAGGAGCTGTATGAGCTCCTCCATGACATAGATGTTGTGCAGCGTATTAATATCCAGCGGCTGCACTGGCACGGCCATGTCGTTCGAATGGAGAAGGATGCTCCGGTGAGATGGGTATTTGATGCGGGGATCTGCGGAAATCGGCGAAGAGTATGACTTTGCATTCATTGGAAGGACCAAGTAGAGGAAGCCCTGTCATGGATTGGTGTAACCAACTGGCGTAGGCGCGCATGAAGCAGAGGCGCCTGGAAGGATGTGTTGCAGCAGGCCGAAACACGCTAATTGGATTGTTAATGGCCAATTAAGTAAGTAAGAAATGTAAGTAAGTTATTCGAGTGCAGGCGCCGTAGTTTAATAGGTAGAGTAGGCTGGCAGAGGCCGCGGTCAGAAAAATTTTTCTTTGGTAACTTCTTCTCAGCAGATTACTGGCAAAAACTGTGAGAGCAAATAAAAATTGCCATGAATAGATACTCAAAATTTTGTCGTTCGGAGGTCACATTAAACTGTAAGACCAGCACCCGTTCAATAACTTTAAAGGCAGCAGTAACATCACGTTTAGTACGTCCTATGATAGAACATTTCTAAGCACTAAGTCTAAACTCTTAGCAAAATATGGAAGCTGCACAAGCTACTAAAGTTACCGTTTTCCCATATTAGGTCTAACCGACCACATTATTGCAGTTCTAAAAAAACTATTTCACGAAAAAGTGCAGTGGAGCATTATTATAAGCTTTACCTATGACATGTGAGCTCCTATGGTCTTCTAAAACCTCCAGTATCCTTTAAACTTTATCCGACTTTAATACGGCAATTTGTCATCTTTAATTTTAAATCAATTTCAAAAATGTTTAACTTTCAATGTCAATAAAACGTTTTCCCATATGCGTGGGGCATGCATGCAGGATGGAGGCACTGACACCAAATGAATTGATGAATGAATGATTGAATGAATGGCTTTCTTTCAAATATTTTATAGCAAATGTGTGTATAAAAATATTTATTGTGATTGTTTAAAAATAAAATAAAAGAAAATGAAATAAAAAGCAATAAAATGCTAAACCAGCCAGACCTTCTCATCAGTTTTCCATTTTTTTCTCTTGCTTTGCACTTTCGATAACTTATGAATTGGAACGCATTCAAACGAAACGTTTAATGGATGTAGAAAAGCCATTGGAAAATGCGTGAAAATGATTGATAGCATTTCAATTAAAATGAAGAAATGAAAAAAAAATGAAAAAAAATATTTCCATTTCTATAGGAGAATTCACAATACAAAAGAACATTTAAACAAATCGTGCAACAGCTGTTGACATTAAAATTAAAGGAATTCGTTAAAGAGTCTGACAAAACGAAAAAAAGCGAAAACTTGTCATAGCAACTACAGCAAGGTCGTTGACAATGTTTAGTGGGGTGAGACTTTGAAAGTACATTTAAGCAGCAGCTTGTCATAATTTAAATTCTATTTTATGCTTTCAATTCTTATTTTTATTTTATTTTTTTCACTTTTTTTCATTTGCTTTTAAAATGCAATTGCATTCGCTCGGGCATTTCTTAATGATGTCTGTGACACTGACATTAACATTGAATGAAAAAATAAAATACAAAATAAAAGTGCTGAACAAAGATGCCACAAAATTACGACAATTGCAACGCACTTAACAGAACAACATAAATACGAACAAATTTTACATATCGTGACACAACTATAACAAGGCAGTTTGCTAAAGGGCCATTATTACAACTTGCCGTTAACTTGGATTTAGTTAAAGGTACCTTTAGCCATAGGGAACTGTAAAGTTACCATTAACTGATTTTCGTTATTACAACTTACAGATAAAATTAAATTAAAATATGGCAGTACCGGAGCAAAGTCGATAAAACTGCTCAATTAAACAAGTCTTTTTAACGCAGTGGCAACAGTAAACTTCGTTTTTCTTGTTGTATATGCTCAATGCTTGTTTAAATTTGAAGTTGCCATATCGAAAATAGTATATGATATGGTAAGTTCAAACATAAAGTCAACTTTAAATGTTAAATGTAGAATGATCTTCCCTTTAGCTTAACGATCACTTCTATCTATCTATTGAGTACTCATAATAATGAAAAACAATTTATCAGCTCGTTAAAATCCTCCCTTTAGTTAATGGCAAGTTGTAATAATGGCCCTTAGCGATGTAGCGAAACATAGAGCACAGGCATCTAATTACTAATGGAATCTGTTAAGTAAACAATTGATTGATTGATTGATTGATGCTCAAAATAATTTTCACATTAAAACAAAAATATTTTCGTATGTTACATTGTCAATCAATGGAATATGCATCAAAGCAAAGTGTTTAGAAATCGTTTACTAACAAACCTTAATTAGTTAATGCAAGGAAATGTATGGAAATTACACTAAATAATAATAATTTTGCTTCAAACTAGTTTTGCGGTGAAGAAAAAATCACGCTGCATGTTTAAAATTTGCTGGAGAGCACATAAAAGAAGTCAACGTAGTCTAGTAGGTAGTGTTTTGGCTCATTAGACGTGAGCACACGGTAGAAACGCCAGCTCAGAAGCAAAATGAAATATGAAAATAATATTTCTTTAACGACTTCTTCTCATCTGATTTCTGATAAAAGCAGTGAGGGCAAAATAAAGTTGCCATGAAATGCTTTTCACAAATCTGTCGTTCCGAATCTACTTTAAAGAGTAGGTTCCGCCACTCATATTTAAAATTTGTGTACACAACATAAATGCTTGGAGAAGCTAGCTCGAAATCCTAGCAGAAGGGCTGTAATGACCAATTATACGTAATTGAGCAAACGAAATGGCCTATGAGCCACATTATATTAGAACGACTCACCAAAAAAACTACTTGATGTAGCCTCGTAAAAATGAACCTTGGACTTCTCTAAAATGATATATAAAATATTTAGCCTTTGACCTCTCGTGAGCTGAACCATTTCAAAAAGGATGTATTTTTGCAAGTTTTCTTAATTTGAGAATCTGTTTCCTTGTCAGCATATACGATATGGGTATCATAAGACAAGTTTTTTAAGGCCAAGAACGCGCTAATTCGCGTTTACCCTGTAAGTTTAAGACTGTAAATTTTGGTGAATGATTCGAGTCATCCGAATTATTTATAAGTTTTTTTCTAAAGTTATGACTCTAAATGATTAGACTCAGGGATGGAGAAGTTTGTACATTTGTATTTTTTTAGCACTATTTGGAAGTCAAAAACACCATAGCACCTCAATGACTTATTTAGCACTATTTATAAATTTTTCCTACTTTATTGCATTAGTCAGATATTCTGTCTCATCAGTGTATAATTTTTTGTTTCCGTTTCATTTGCATATGGCAACTCGTTGCTAACATGACATATCAAGAGTTATAAAAGGAATATTATCATACCAAAATTAAATAAAAATCAAAGGGACAAATGGACTGTTTCCTTTGACTGTTTCAAATTTAATCCAAACAAGGGATTTATTGAAGTCATTTAATTAGTGTTGTTACAATTTTGAAATAACAAATAGTTTGCTGGTACAAAATTTATCACAAATAGTGATTTTAAATTTATATCTCATAAACTTTTTTATTCCTTTATAGTTAAGTATTAAAGTAAGTTGTTGAGTTTACCTATTATAAAGTGCTTTTCATAATTATATCACCACTAGTATTTCAATAATAACAAACAATTAATTGTCTTCAGGTCATATTCTCTGATGAAAAAAAGTGGAACTTAGATAGACCAGATGGATATCGGATACTACTGTCGTGACCTTAGACATTCAAATTTTGGGGATATAGTCTATTGCTGGGGGTATATTTCTTTAAGTGGTTTCCTCGAATTTCAGTTTCCATCTACGCGAATGTATAGTACAGAGTACATTACTGTTCTTAGATGTAGTTTGCTCCTCTTCTTGAGAGAAAATAATGTAAAAATATATTTTACAACAGGACAATGCCTGAATTCATTCATGAATCTATTGAGGTTATATCGTGGCCAACTTGCTCTCCTGAAAACGTTTTTCCAAACGAATTCCCCATTCTTGTCCGAAGATTATATTCAAAATAACAGACAATTTACCAGTGCTGAAAATTTGAAATTAAAAATGATCGAAGAGTGGGTGAAAATAGACGAAGAAATATTAAATAATCTTTATAAGAATATCAAAGACCGCATATTTACTTTAATAAGGGCGGTTTACTAAGTTTTAAGTAGAAATATTTTTGGTAAATAAAGCTTCTTATGGAACAAAAATGATGAGACTGGTGCTATAAAGACTAAAAATCTTAACCACAATGAAATGAATTGTCATTTATATTTTTATTAATTCATAATAAAAAAAAGTTTAAAAAAGAAAAAAGTGAATTTAGTACAATCGGTCTGAAAAAAGTACAATTTTTTGTACAATTTGTTAAGACCAATTTCCCATCCCTGATTAGACTTATGAATCAAACATATTCCGAATGGTATGAGTTTGATGTCAATGTTGTACGCATACTCATTGCAATCTATCATTATAAATCAATGAATGAGTATGAATGAATCAGAGTATATAGTTAAATTTCAGTATTGCTGGCTCACTTATACTCATAATTTCAACAGTGCTTATGAGTAATAAAAAAACGATTCATTGCTGATCTCTGATGTCTATATGGGACCCTTAGTATCAGTAATTATTAAAAAAAAATATTTCCAATGTACTTTAAACAAACCATTGCAAGAATAGTGGTGGTTTAATTGAAATCAAATAAAAATTGCTATACAGTAAGACCCCGCTTAATGCTGCTTCGCTTAACGCTGTTTCAGTATTATGCGATAGTATTGGGATTCCCCTAAATCGCAGAATGTGTTGTATATGTGCGCAATTGAAACGGCTATGCACCAACCAAAATCTGTGCACTATATAGTGGGCGGTGTATACTATGTAAATATCTTTTTCAACGCTCTTTTATTAGTTTGTCCAACATAAAGATTCCAACTGCCTCGTTTAACGCTGGAACTTATTGGAACGTATCCCCTGCTTTAAGGGGGTCTTACTATATTTATAGTTCGAGTTTATTTAATTCATTATTTACCCAGACTTTTCACAATTAATGCATTAACTTGACTTATAAATATCAATGTTTTTATATTTAATTGTTGTTGTTATATCTACTAGAAACTAGTATTTCTCTGTCTCTTTCTCTTTCTCTCTCTCTGTCTTATACACTAAAACTGACTATTTCCATGTTACACATGCTGCTGTAAATACAGAAATAAATTTTTTTTAGTGAATAAATCCAATTGTTAAGACTCCAAATGCTGGGTCAGGCACGTCAATGTTATTGATTGTTGTCAACATTAACAGCATCACCATCGCCATCACAATCATAGGCAAAGTTATCGTTTTTATTAATATGTACAGTGAAAGAACAAAGTATACATACACCACTATACAGAGATTTATACAAATTTTTTTCTTGTTGTTTTTTTTCCAAATTAAAGAAGCTATTAAAGCGTTATTAAAGGCATTTATAATTAAAGATGTTTGTAGAAGAACAAGTGAATTTGAAAACAATATAACGTAGAAATAAACAGAAAAAAAAATTCTACATACATTGGTGTATGTATACTTTTTGCTTTGATAGTATATATAGAAAGAATTTGTTGCCCCATTATTCTTTGCTGTTGCCGTTAAATTCAATCGTTAAATACTTTTTGTTCTCTGTGCTTTAGTTTTTTCTTTTTCTTCTAATCAAAGAATCATTTTAATGGACTTTCAATTGCTTTGGACGACCATCCATGGAAACAATTTTAAATTTTTTACATTTTTTTATAACATTTTTTAATTATTATTTAAAAGTTTTTTTTTTTTTTATTTCACAGCAATTAAGTGTAAATTAAAGTTGTTACAGCAAGCTGGTCAATTCATTTAAGCCGACTGTAGAAAATACTTCACAGAATTTAGAATAACGCTTTAAGAAAAAAATAAAGGAAAATTATAGCTTCAGATTATATAGTACACGCAGATAGTCTGTTTCTCCTCCTCAGATTTACAGTTTCTGCAGAAGTCGCTCATCGGTATATCTATCAAAAGAACAGTGGCTCGTAAGAATCGCCATTGGATGATGGATGAAATTTAAGAACAGAAGTGAGTCGTTTTTTTCAGGTCCATATGTGTCCAGCAGAGTCTAGCAATACTGTACGTACCCACCAACCGCCAATGAGATTAGGATATTACAACCCTTCAGTTAGGATTACAATCTAATTCCTCACAGTATTTATATTGTGTGTAGTAATTATATACATGAGAAGTCGCCGTGGTCTAGTGGGTAGTGTGTTGGCTTATTAGACGAAAGGCCTGGGTTCGAATCCCAGGTCAGACATCAAAACGAAACATATTCCTCCGGCGACTTCCTCTCAGCAGATTTCTGTCAAAGACTCTGGGAGTAAAAATTGCCATGAAAAGCTTCTCAAAAATCTGTCGTTCGGAGTCGACTTTAAACTGTAGGTCCCGCCACTCATGGATAAAATTAACACACACAACACAAGTGGTGTGAGAAGCTAGGTCGTAATCCTGACTGAAGGGTTGTAATGGCCAATTATGTATGAATTATATACATGACTGACAAGACCTACAGTTTATAGTCGACTCCTAACGACAGACTTTTTGGGAGATTTTTCATGGCAATCTTTTATATACTCTCAGAGTTTTTGCAAGAAATCTGCTTCTAGGAAATCGCCTAACAAATATTTTTCCATATTTAGTTTTGAAGTCCGACCTGGGATTTGAATCATTGCCTTACGTCGACACACTACCTACTAAACCACGGTGGATAATATCTTAATTAATTCAGGCAATCGAAATACCATGACCGGCCGTGGCCAGCACGCGTGTGTTTCCCGGAGCACATATAAGAGTTACTATTGAATGATCCGAAATACACATAAGTGGTCATTACAATCCTCTAATCAAGATTACGAGCTAGTTTCTTACACTATTTATACTGGGGCGATCTACAGCTTAAAGTCGATTTCGAACCAAACATTTTTGAGAAACATTTCATAGCAATTTTATTTAATACTCAGACCTTTTGCTAAAAATCTGCTGCGGGGAAGTCGCCGATGAAAATTTTTTTAATTTGGTTTTGAGGTCAGACCTGGAGTTTGAACTGTGGCCTTATTGCAACTCTTTAGTCAGGATTATAATTTCGTTTCTCACACTATTTATGTTGTGTGTGTTAATTTTACCTATAAGGGACGGGACCTATAGTTTAAAATTCGACTTTGAACGAAAGATTTTTTTGAGAAAAACTATTTTTTTATATTTTGTTTAGTTGGAATTGTCTGACCTAGGGTTTGCACTGAGACTTCACGTTTAGTAAGCCAATATGCTATCTACTAGTCTACGGCGACTATTTTTTTTATTAGAATTTTTAAACTTTTATCTTTTGAATTTGATATTTTGTTTAAATTTATTTCTTATTTTCCTCTTAAGTCATTACAGTTCATTATTAAATCTTTTAGAACTTTATGCTCTTATTGCCTTGCACATTCAGACAAATTGCTTTGCACTGGTAATTTGAAATAGTTATTTTTCGTTTTGTATTTTATTTATTTTGTATTTAATTTAAATGTTTATCATCAAATAGTCATAAATATTTCAATTTGTTTATTTAGTATTTATTTATTTTTATTTTTTTTGTGAATATTTTCGAAAGTTTTTGCCACACGGTTGAGTTATTCATCAAAACAACACAAGAAATAGAAATAAAAAAATAAATCAAAAATAATTAATAAAATCTTCCATAGCATTTAAATTTAAATTATTATATTTTGTGGTTTAATGGCATGGCAATTTATTTCAAGTAATATTTGTTATTTTTTATTTTGAAAGACCATTCCAGATTGAAAAGTTTTTATAGCCAAAATAATTGTATTAGTTTCGGTAGGGAAAAAACTGTCAAATATTGTTAAAAATCTATTGGGCAAACGTGTTTTTCCCTCATCTTCTGTTTATTACGTATCAGATAGGGATGCCAATTGGGAAATCCCGGGATTTTCGAGATTCTTAAATTCCAAATCTAGGAATTTTTAAATACTAGTCCCGGTGATTTCTGCGTTTTTCGGCATTCAAATGGTCATTAAAAAATTTTATAGGACTCGACTTCGATAATAGCTTCTCAGATAAGGAAAACCCTACATCCTGTCCCGAAATTTTTCGGGATTTAATTTTCGGGAGAATAAATTGATGAAAAAATAATAAAAAAAATTATTTGATGCCATCGAAGAATTCATAGGGTAACTGATTCAGATACCCAACGGTCCAAAGAAATAGATTTATTTACATCAGGAGGTGGTAGAGGTGAATATTTAGAAGCTGCATACATCTATCTTGAAACTATTTTATCAACAAATGTTGATTGCGAGAAGTGTTTTTTCAACGGCAGGCTATGTTAACAACAAAATTCATTCAAGCCTATCTCAGATCATATGTTAGATGATTTAATCTTTCTGTTGGAATCCAAATAATTTTCTTAAAACTAAAGAATTTGCAGCATAAGTATGAATAATTTTTATTTTTGTTAATTTAAGTTTTTTTCTTACTTTTAGTCTTGCTTTTTTAATATTTTATTTTTAAAGGCATATAATTCTGATCTAATTGGAATATAAATAATTTGGGTAATAAAATATTTTTATTATTAAGAGAAAATCGCAATTTTTCCCGTGATTTTTCTGGATTTTTAAATTCCTAAATATCCCGGGATTTTTAAAAATCGATCCCGTTTGGCATCCCCAGTATCAGATAAGTCGACTTAGCCTTAGCACATACTAGAGGTGTGCACGAGACATATAAAATTGCCCACTCTTGCATTTTTCTCACGACCGAATATTGATTGTAGCTGCAAATATAAATAAGTGTGCAGCAAAGTTAGTGCACAAAAAAACAACTGCACTCGTAAACCATTGTACAACACTATAAAAGAGAGATGTGTGAAGAGTGCAACAAAAATATTGTACTCTTCATAGCATCACAACATGCATTTCTTTTTCTGCTTTCGGCAACAGAACATCTTCGTCGACGCCAGCATTGCCAGTAACTTTTTTAAACTTTTTATTTCTGGGGAAAAACCTTTTTTTACTCGACTGATATTCATATGGCAATACTGAAAATATAGCTTCAGTAGTAAAATATTCTCTTACAACACAAAGCATCGTTCCGTTACTTCACAGGCTAACGAGTGCTGTTGAAAACATTGAATAAATACGAAATACACATTTCAGTGTACTCGTAAAATCAAGATCAACAGAAACGAGTACATTACAGTATTGCATTCGGTGAAGGGTAAGCTAGTAGAATGTCTTGTGCACACCTCTAATACTTGCAAACCTTGTACATATTGTTGTTCATATCGTGTGTACCATGTCATTCGACAATTATTAAAATTTAAAATAGCTGAAGAGATAAAAGGAATATTTTCAAAATAATCAAAATTATTTTACAATTATATGGCATAAGTCCTCGTAGTTTAGTAGGCACTGTGTTGCTTTATTAGATGTGAAAAATTGGGTCAAATTCCAGGTCAAACATGAAACCAAATAAAAACAAAACTATTTCCTCAGCGACTTTCTCTTACCAGATTTCTTTCAAAAGCTTTGAACGAAAAAAAATACCCAAAAAACTCCCTTGTATAAAAACGACTTGAAACTGTAGGTCTTACCACTAATGTATAAAAATTAACACATACAACATAAGTGGTGTGAAAAGCCAGGTTGTAATTCTAACTGAAGGGGATCATTCAATGCTAACTTTTATGTGGGTTTCGGATCACAGAGATACATACATACAAAATTGGCCATTACAACCCTTCAGTCAGGATTACGACCTAGCTTCTCACACCACTTATGTTGTGTGCGTTAATTTTATACATGGGCGGCGGGACCTACAGTTTAAAGTCGACTCCGAACGACATATTTTTGAGAAGCTTTTCATGGCAATTTTTACTCTCAAAGTCTTTGCTAGAAATCCAGTGAGAGGAAGTCGCCGAAAAAATATTTTTCGTTTTGATGTCTGACCTGGGATTCGAACCCGGGCCTTTCGTCTAATAAGCCAACACACTACCAACTAGACCATGGCGACTATCACACACAGAGATATCATTGGAAATTCCATGGCTAACGAGCTGGTCAGGGGTCGATGCAGAGATCCCACTCTCCGACATGTTGCAATTAATTAATTTAAATTTGATAAATTCAAACCCCAGGTTAGCCATCAAAATGAAATAAAAAAAAATATTTCTTCGGCAATTTTCTGTCAGCAGATTTCCGGCAAAAACCCTGAGTGGAAATAAAATTGCCATGAAAAATATCTCAAAAAAACTCAGATCTGTCGTATGAAAACGACTTTAAACTGTAGATCTCGCCGCTCATGCACAAAATTAACACATACAACACCAGTGGTAAGAGGGGCTAGGTTGTAAGCCTTACTCAAGGGGTTATAAAGTTTATCTATGCACGTAGAGCAGGGGTTACTAAATGTAGACATAAAAAAAATATTATAGCATCCGCCGACATGTGTGCTTGTCGCAATCTGATCGGCGACTAAATGAAAGAGCATAAGCAATGTGTGTGGATTCTCTCTGCACAATTGTGTTATGAAATGGTAACCCCTGATATAGAGTATGTGTAGACCAAGGTTAGATTTATTATAGCTTTTAAAATTATTATGATTCCCCTCTCTTCCATTATCTACGTCTCTGGTTTCTATGGAACAAATCAATTCATTCATATTTATAAAGTGTCTGCTATTAGCCAATGGTGCATGGATAATTGTTATAATTTTTCTTTCATTTTGCGAAAATTAAATTTAATTTAAAATTCAAAATAATTCATTATTAAATACAATAAATAATTCATTTTAATGTTCATATACATACATACTCTGTATGTAAGTAATTAATTGCAAGTATTAATTGCGTCTTAATATGATGGCAATGAAGTAAGTCTTAACTTTTAAGTTGTTTACAAAGTGGTTTTAATTTTTTAATTTTTTTTTTTAATACAAAAGAAGTAAAAATTTCAAACATAAAAGCATTAATTGGAACTATGAAATACTATATTAACCTTATTTAAATTTTTTTTTTTTCAAAAAATCCATTTTAATTTTCATTAAAAACATTGTGAGGAAAAATCTCAAGTGAAAAGTGTGTTTAAATTTTTAATAGAATTTCTAAAGTGTTGCTTGTAGTTTCTTAAAAGCAAATTTAAAAATCAATAGATAAATAGAATTAAAGTTTTACTTATTAAAACACTGAGAGAAATTGATTGATTGTACATCAACATCGGTTTAAATAAGAAAAATAAAATTTTGAAAATTTAATCTTTACTCTACTCTCTCTTTACTCTTGTCTATAAGTGACATGGATTTCACAGACATATTTCGGATTATTCAAAGCTAACTCTTATATTGGTTTGGAGACACAGAAATCGTGACGGAAATAGTTCAAAAATACATTGGTGACAAACTGGCAAGTCTCCGTTAAGCTGCTAGGTGCAGATAATCCAATTGATTCAATTAATTTAGATATTATTCGCCGCAGTTTACTAATACAGTTAAACTCGTTTATAACGAACTTGGTTCTAATGAATTCTTTGTTACTGCATACAAATTTTTAAGACCCAACGTTTAAATAACAATTTTGCTTTATATGGTCCCAGTAATTAAATTTCATAGATACATACATTACATAACTGGCCATTACAACCCTTCAGTCAGGATTACGACCTAGCTTCTCACACCACTTATGTTGTGTGCGTTAATTTTATACATGAATGGCGAGACCTACAGTTTGAAGTCGACTCCGAACGACAGATTTTTGAAAAGCTTTTCATGGCAATTTTTACTCTCAGAGTCTTTAACAGAAATCTGCTGAGAGGCAGTCGCCGAAGAAATATTTTTCGTTTTGATGTTTGAGCTGGGATACGAACCCGGGCCTTTCGTCTAATAAGCCAACACAATACCTACTAGACCACGGCGACTTCGAGGAACTACTTTATATGGTCCCAGTAATTAAATTTCATACATTTTTGCCTTTTTTATAACGAACCCTCAGAAATAACTTTGAAGTGTGGCAATAGTCTTTTCTTTTATTTAATATGGTAGCATTAAATTATAACACAGCACCTGTAATCAGCTGATAGGTAAAAAGGTATTAACACATATTTTTGGTTTTTAATAAAAAAAAAATACTTTTTGTTTTTAATAAATGAAAAAAAATTCTTTGTATTTTATATTTTCTTCAATGACTTCACTCCGTTTATTACGAACTATTCTTTGTGGTCCCAAGGAGTTCGTTATAACCTGGTTTGACTGTAGTATTATGTTGGCTTATTAGACATAAAGCTACGGTTCCGACCCCTTGTCAGACATCTCCAAGAAAGCGAAATATGAAATGCAATTTTTTCAGCGACTTCTCACCAGATTTCTAGCATAAACTCTGAGAGTAAAAAAATTACTATGAAATGTAGGTAGCTCTTATGTGGGTTTCGGATCACAGGAATATTGTTGGAAATTACATGGCTGATGTGGTTTCCAAGGTCCGTACAAAGCACCCAATCTTTGTCATGTTATAGGGTATTTAGGTAATCCGACTGCCTCTATTAATTCAAATATTATCCTCTGTACTTTAGTAGATAGTGTGATGGTATGAGGCAATGTTTCAAACTCCAGGTCAGACTTCAAAAACGAAATATGAAAAAATATTTCTTCGGCAATTTCCTAGCAGCAGAAGATTTCTGACAAAAACTCTCAAAGAAAATAAAAAATTCTCATGTAAAGTTTTCAAAAAGTCTTTCGTTCGGAGTCGACCGTAAACTGTAGGTCCCGCCGCTAATGTATAAAATTACTACACACAATATAAATGGTGTGACAAACAACATTGTAATCCTGACTGGAAGGTTGTAATAATTGTTCATGTACGTATGTTTGTATATATTGTCTACTCGTTATACGAGTAGGCTTAATCTCGTTGGCAGCAGGAGTGTACGTGCAATATTGCTAGACTCTGCTAGATACGTATGGACAGGAAGAGAACCGACCCAGTTCTTCCCTTAAATGGCATGATCATCCATCGCACAATGACGATTCTTATGGACCATCGTCCTTTTGGGGACTTCTGTGGGTGTCAGGAGGAGAAAGAGACCGTCTTTCTCCTCATGTACCCTGTTTTTGTCATGAAGAGACGGCGGTTTTTTATCTACTCATTTTCTGATATCCTTGTGCCGAGTTTTTTCAAGATTTTTTTGCACTTAGGATAATTTCCTTTGCGGAATATTTGATCACCGGGTAGTATTGACTGTGGTATTACAATGGGTCTGAATCAGAGATCAGCAATGAGTATTCAAAAAGATCAGTAGAATCGAAATAGTACTCATAATTTCTGATACTTTTATACGCAATTATACTTATTTTAATGATGTTGATTTCGACTTTCCATAACTCAACATATTCGCGAAATACAAAATAAGTATGATTCGAATATATGATACTCAGGTTGTGTATTTTGTACCGTCTATTCCTCTTTTTTTATAATATAAGTAAGGTTGGCTTATGAATCAAATATATTCCGAATAGTATGACTTTGATGCCAACCTTGTACGCATACTCATTGCAAACTGTACTTATAAATCAACATTGTAGTAAGTATGAATGAATCAGAGTACATAGTTAAGTTTCAATATTGTTAACTCTCTTATATCCAAAATTTCATGAGTGCTTATGGTTTATTTGCTGATCTTTGGTCTGAATACATACACAATTTCTCACACCACTTATCGAGTCCGCCATTTAACGTTTTTTATTTTCAACTAGTGCTTGTTTCGTGAATGGTAACACTTAGCTCATGTCTGATTTGACAGATAATAAGTTTTATCCTTCGCTGAACGAATGTGGTTGTGTATACATGTATGAAGGTGCCACTTGTGGTAAAAAAAAATCATCCTTTGGTCACAAAATTTGAAGAGGTACGGCGCTACGTGCCACACAGCCGAAGCCATACTCGATGTTTTGCGCCCTATTTTTTAAGATCGCATTATCCGCCGCAAAGCTGATGTCGTTTGGCCACCTTGGAGCTGCGATTTGACACCATTGTGGGGTCCCGTCAAAGCCGAAAAGCCAGAGACAATTTACGCTTTAAGGGACAATATTCATGAAGCCATTGTTATAATACAGCTGCGCACAATCGATAATGTGCTTAATAATTGGACCGATCGTATAGGCTACTGCATGGCCAGCCGAGGCAGTCATTTGAATGAAATTATTTTCCATTATTAACCGGAAGGATTATACTTTTAAATTAAAAAAAGAAATTTGAGAGAATATTCAGTAGTTTTTTTTAAACCTTTTTCAAAAAAAAAAGTTATTTGTCGGACCCTTGATGTTATGTGTGTTAATTTTATACATAAGTGGCGGGACGTACAGTTTAAAGTCGACTGTGAACGACAGATTTTTGAGTAAATTTTCATGGCAATTTTATTTACTCTCAGAGTTTTTGCCAGAAATTTGCTGAGAGGAGAAATCGCCGAAGTAATTCTCCGAATGACAGATTTTTGAGTAAATTTTCATGGCAATTTTATTAACTCAAAGAGTTTTTACTAAAAATGTGCTGAGAGGAGAAATCGACGAAGAAATATTTTTTGTATTTTGTTTTGATGTCTGGCATGGGACTCGAACTCTGGCTTTAAGTCTAATAAGCCAACATACTATCTACTAGACTATGGCGACTACTACGAATAGAACAGATAGCAATCCATATTGGTTCAAAATTCTATGCAATTTCATGGTAGGATTTTTCTTACTTTCAAGAAATACTTTTTGTATTTTGTTTTGATGTCTGGCCTGGGGCTCGAGCCATGACTTTTGGTCTAATATTCAAAATTCAAAATTCTATGCAAAATCCAGCTGTGCTTAGTATACTGAACATTAAACGTTCGTATACACTCTAGGAATACTGATGCTATAGCTCCCCTCTAGTGTAGGAGCAGAATATATCTTAAGAGTATACTGATCTACTTGAATAACTACATATAAACATAACATGGTCTGAATATTGATCTAAATATGACCTGTTTCTAAAGGGGACTCCACGAGCGTATATAGCCTACCTAACCTAACCTAACTTAACGTAAATATTTTAAATATGAAAGTGTTTAAGTTTAAAATAAAAACTTATCCCCCTTAATGTAATTGAATTTTTAATTCGTTTAGCAAATGATTTCTTCATTGTAGCAAAACCCAACTAAACTGCATTTAAACTCTTTGCCGGAAATAAATTATTTCAGAAATCTCAAAATATTTCCTCAGTGTATGGGGAAAAACGTGTGAGAATGCCAACATTGGATTCCTATTTATTGACTGTAGATACTTGAAAAGAATGTGTTTGTGAATGTTTGTAAATGTGTAAGTGTAAGCGACTAAGCACATTTTAATGTTTATGTCACTCTGTTTATTGTCAAAGTTTTCGTTCTATCTCTTTAAAGTTTTTTCTTTCTTTCATTTTGGCTAATACAAGTACTATCGTATAGTATGTGGTAAAATAAATTGTATTTGCGAAGTGATTTATTTATTTGACGTTTTTGTATGTAATAGTTTGGACTTTCGATTAGCACGTTTGTTGGTTTGTTTGTTTGTTTGCTTGGGTTAGTTGCACTTGAAATCTGGAAAAAAAGAAATTTTTTGTTTTGAAGGAAAGCAACACAGGATAAAGTGAAATGCCAAAACAATTCAAATCAAATTTAGTTTATAACATTAAATAATTGCATTAGAGAACGATAGAGATAGAGAAATAGAAAGAAAAAGAGAAAGAAATAGAGAAAGAATAATTCAATGAAAAAGTTCACATACACGTTCAAGCTCAAGGCAAAAATGCATTGAACGCACGTAATGAGACCCATGAGAATGTGCAAAGAAAAACAAAAATAAAAAAAATAAAATTAAAATAAATAAAATTAAATGAAATTAAATTAAATTAAATAAAATAAGAAAAATAATAATAAGAAAAAATTATAAACAATTTACTTAAAAGATTAACAATATCATTTAAAATCTTATTTCTGTTTATATATTTATTGTTTTTGTTGTTGTTGTTGTTGTTGTTGTTATTGTTATTATTGTACATATTCTGTGTCATATTCAAAATATTATTTGTAAGCCCTGTTAATGGAAATACAAATACTAGGTGACTCTGAACGAAAATGTTATAAATTTTGCATAGAGTAATTAAGCATTGCTACTCTACATTAAATATTATTTATTTGCTTATTATGTTAAGCACTTATAAGCATGTGTGTATACTTTTTTTTTTTTTATACACTGTATTTACAAAAAGTCTTATTCAGATTATTGTTGTTGGTGGTGGTTAATTTTATACTACACATAACCAATTCAAAAAAGAAAGAAGAAAAAAAATACAGAAAAAAAAAATTTTAAAAATATTTAAACAGTATCTGCTAATATTACTGGAGATGAAATTCGTATATATTCTGTACATTAGAATAACGAATTTCAATCACCCTTCAGTTTTATTAATCTGCGTCAAAGGAAAGTCATGAGGCCACCGGTCAAACCCCAAAACAGACATTGCAGCAATGGCAATTGGCACATTTTGTGATAAACAATCAAGATCCACCAAAATTTCTAAAAAATTTTTGAACGAAAACTTCATTTGATGAGATGACATACATACATACAGTCGGTGACAAAACAATGGAAACTTTTTCAAAAATTTATTTATGCTTTCTAATCAGAGAAAATTAGAAATTAAAAAGAAAAATATAAAAAAGCTATATTATTGAAGTGTTGAAACCTTCTCTAAAATGATGAGTGTTTACAGTTCTTGACTTAAAAATTTTTTTAATCATTTTTGAAAGTTCTGTTTGGTTAAGTCCATATTTATCACATATTTTTATTTTTTGCTGAAATTTACCATTGAAATCATTTTTTATTAATAAATAGTACAGTGGAACTTCTCTATAGTGAACTTCTATACAATGAAGCTCTCTCCCTATTATGAATTGATTTCAAACACACAATTTTTTCCATTCCAATTTCATTGTTCTTGATCTCCTTATAATGAATTTCCATACAATGAAGTTTTCTATACAATGAAGCAATTTTACGGGTGTAATATTTGACTGACATGCGTTTTTGTCTCTTTTTTTAAAAACAAGTCTGTGATTCTAAAATATGTAGAAGACGAGCAATTGAGCACTAAAGCCAAAAGGCTTCGAACCTGCCTTATGCCGAATTATTTTAAATAAAAACTGGGTGAAAAATATAATTTCTGTATAATGAAGTTTCTATATAATGATGTGATTTTCTGGTCCCGTCAAGATTCATTATAGGAAAGTTCGACTGTATAAATATTTTGTGAATTTCTTAAGAATATTTTTAATTTTTAGTGCAATTTTGAAAAAGTTTCTATTGTTTTGTCACCTATTGTATATAAAAAATATCACTCGACTGTTATACTATTTAAATAATAACTACGGTAATTTCTGTTCGATTTGATCCAATCATGGCTTAATCTCTTCACAAGAGAATAGGCTTTAAGAATATTATCACTTATCCTCTAATTTTTTATTAAAGTTGTCTACTATGAATTGACAAACTTGAAAAAATATGAAAAAAATTCGAATTTTCCAAGTTTACCTCAGCAAATCTTATAGTATATTAAATCGAATAATAGATATATGTATACCGTTTTAAAGCTGCGTCTCCCCTTTCCAACAAGATTTAAATTTTGGAAATCGGGCTAGAAACGTTTCAGTAATCCTGAAATTTGTACATAAAGTCTAAGAAAACAGTTTTTTTTTTAAATAAAAAAAGTTTGGAGTGTGCGATTTTAAAAATCCCGGGAATCAGTTACCCTATTAATTCGTTTTATAGGCCTTTTGCATTCTTCGATGGCATCAAACTTTTTAGCAAGGGATGTAGGGTTTTCCTCACCTGAGATGCTATTATCGAAGTCGAGTGATATAGAATTTTTTACACGACCTTTTGAAGGGTCAAAATACATATGAATTCACACTCTCGAAATTCCCGAAAAATCTCGGAACAAGTTTTTAAAAATCCCGGGATTCGAGATTTAAAAATTTCGGGATTTCCCGATTGGCATACGAACGTTTAATGTTCAGTATACTAAGCGCAGCTGGGTTTTGCATGGAATTTTGAAGCATGGAAATTTGAATATGGATTGCTATCTGTTCTAGTAGTAGTCGCCGAAGTCTAATAGGTAATGTGTTGGTTTATTAGACGTAAATTCAGGGTTCGAGCCCCAGGCCAGACATCAAATCAAAATACAAAACGCATTTCTTCACCGATTTCCTCTCAGCAAATTTCTGGAAAAACTCTGAGAGTAAAAAAAACCTCTCTCCAAAGATCTGTCGTCCAGAGTCAACTTTAAACTGTAGATCCTGCCACTTGTGTATAAAATTAACACACACAATATAAGTGGTGTGAGAAACTAAGTCAATAATCCAGACTGAAGACCAGTTATATAAGTATGTCTAGCAGTATTTGGACATTTCATATCCCTATTTGTCGACAACTAATAAATATTTCAGTGATTATAGATCGCGAATTGAAAAGAGATTTGTCGTACATATATGTTTTATTTTTTTTTTTTTGAATGCCCCTATTTGTTGACAGCATATACTGGTTCAAACCCCAGATCAGATATCTCTAACAAAACGAAACTTGAATATTTCTTCAGCGAATTCCTTTTATTAGATTTCTAGCTAAAACTCTGAGAGTAAAGTAGAATTGCCATGAAAAGTTTCTCAAAAATCTATCGTTTGGAAGCGAGTTTAAACTGCAGGGCCCACCACTTATATTTAAAATTAACTTCCACAACATAAGTGGTCTAACAAGTTAGGTTGTAGTCCTGGCTAAAGGCTTGTAATGACCAGTTATGTACGTACATATGTATGTATAAATCAACTATGCTTAATAATATTTTAAATTTCATACTGTTTTGAGTAAAACATCCTGAAAATAACTCCACATAGCAATGCTGTATTATACAGTTGAAGTCGCCGTAGTCTAGTAAGTACTGTGTTGGCTTATTAGACGTAAAGTCAGAGTTCGAGCTCCAGGTCAGACATCAAAACAAAATACCAAAAGTATTTCTTGGGCGATTTCCTCTCAGCAAATTTCTGAGAAAAGCTCTGAGAGTAAGAAAAAA
This sequence comes from Sarcophaga peregrina, assembly GCA_014635995.1. Classification (NCBI taxonomy): domain Eukaryota; kingdom Metazoa; phylum Arthropoda; class Insecta; order Diptera; family Sarcophagidae; genus Sarcophaga; species Sarcophaga peregrina. The sequence continues at coordinate 125,345,840 of CM025789.1, forward strand.
CCTGCCATGAAAAGTTTCTAAAAAAGTACGAGTTGGTATGACCAATTATGTACGTATGTATTATACAGTGAACGTTAAAAGAAACTGTACACTATGGTTATCATTCTAACAAGAGTGTCCGGAAAAATTTAACAATATTTTGAAAAATTTTTTTTATTTTTGCTTCAATTTTAATAACTTGGAATGAAACAATAAAAATAACGGTATTTTTTATTGATGTATATTTTGTAAATGTGCAGTTTCTTTTGACGCCCACTGTATGTACTGCTTAATGATTGACTTATTGAATGACTTCTTCAGTATTTATTTGTCTCAAATGCCCTGAATAACTAATTACACTTACTCCTCTGTGGTAGATATGGCTGTTGAAAAAAGACGAGGTGATTTCTATTAATAGCCAGCGTTTGAAAATAACAACAAAAGATTAAGAAACAAAAAATTAAAAAATAAAAACAGAAGAAATAAAATTTGCAACTAATTTTAAACGAGGTGAAAATAAACTGGCGATAAACAAAGACACAAAGGCATACAAGAAATTATGCAAATACAGTCAAATCTGCTATGACAAGACGGTTTTAATTAATCACTATTCGAATGTATGTTCATTTACCGACATCTTGAATACGCTCCATATTATTCAATTTCCTCTAGTTAGGCCGTGTGGTCTTATAAATTAAAATGGTTTTGGAAAACAAATATGTACGTATTATTGTGTATTTGAGTAAAATAAATAATGAGATAAATTTCCCTTTTTATTTATAAATAACAAAAGTAGAGAGAATAGAGATCTAAGAAAGCCGCCTTAGATAGCTTCAAATAAATTGAATCAGGACTATTAATAACTCACTGAGCATCACAATTGTATCAGAGGCTAAAAATAACTATATGAAGAGGTATTCTATGGAAGATAATTGTTAGAATCAAGGTCAACAGACTTTTAGAAATAAGGCATGAAAAGAAAATTATTTGTCATGCCATGCAATTGTTTATAAAGTAAATATTTCCACAGTAGAATAAATATTTAAAAACATAAGTTTGAGGATCAGTTTGTGTTCAAACATTTCTGGCAAAATCTTTGAGAATAAAAAACGTTTCAACTATAGTCCACGTCACTCATGTATAACATTAAAACACATACAACATAAGTGGTGTGAAAAGCTAGGTCGTAATCATGACTGCAGGGGCCAATGTCCCTCAGGGGAAGATCATCTTCAGCTTTTACATACATAGGACAGGAATGTTCATTAAAAAGGGCGTAAAAATGCATTCAGTTGCTTGTCATCTTTCAGGGAAACAGCTTCTCGTCGCTTTTTTTTGAAATTTTTTTTGTATATCAATTATACACCCAAAGAAAAATTACAGTAGGATTCACTATTTTCTAATGAGATTCACTAATAACAATGAGAAATGATTTCCATTTTTGGAAGAATATTTGTCAAGTTAAATACACAGTCTTTTGGGATTTGCCGCAGTATATTTTCCATTTTCCACTAAATAAACATATTTTTTGGTTACACTTGAACATATTACTAACAATTTTCCTCTGGGTTAAATACACACACAATTTTATCATGTTCTCATTGTGCCGACGTCTGGTAATAACTAATAATGTTCGTATGCTTGTATGTAATGCCTACTCGTTAAACGAGTACGTTTAATCTCATTGGGATAGAAGAGGACGTGCAATATAGCTAGAGTCTGCTAGATACGTATGGACAGGAAGAGAATCGACGTACTTCTATCCTTTTGTCATATGACCATCCATCGCTTAATGGCGATTCTTATAGGTCACTGTCGTTCTGGTAGGCAATCCGACGACAAGTCTTTTGCAGAACTTCTGTGAGTTTGAGAAGGAAAAAGAGGCTGTCTTTCACCTCATGTATGTGTGCCCTGCTCTCGCCCTAAAGACTTGGCGATTTTTTAGCCATAGTCATGGTCTGTTGGCTTATTAGACGTAAGACCAGACATTTCCAACAAACGAAGCGGCGACTTTCTCTCAGCAGATTTCTGGCAAAAAGCTGTGAGAATAAATAAAATAAAATTGCCGTGAAAGAGTTTCTCAAAAACCTATTGTTCGTAGTTGGCTTTAAACTGTAGATACCGCCACTTATGTATAAAATTAACACACAGCATAAGTTATATGGAAAGCTAGGTCCTAATTCTAACTACATTGTTACAATGAAAAATTAAGTAAGAAAGTAAATGCCACGCCCATAGCTAAATTTGGCAATCAATCAAATATTGATCAAATTTGAACAATTTGAAAGAAATTTTCTCTGGAATTTTTTTTTTCCTTTTTTTTAATCAATTTTCTGTCACTTGGAATATTATTCTGATGTCCAGTGCTTAACCTATTTTAAATATGCGTCACAAACAGTCAAAATTTCTTATCAAAAATAATACTCTTTCAATATATATGGATGTGTGTGTGTGGGTACAATGTATGAACAAAAATGACCATAAATTTTGAAGAATCTTTTGGTATTTCCTGTTCTGATAATGACACAATTAGTCAGTCCGTATTGTCCATTAAAAAAAAGGGGGGAAATTATTTTAAAATTAGACGTTAACTAACAAACGTTAACATTTTATCATAGTGCAACTATTAAACTGTCATTTAAGTTAATTATCAATTAATCCACTTGTATTATTATAAACTTATTTAAGTTTATTTTGAAAAAATAACAAAAAAAAAAAAATCATGACCATTTCATATTTGATTATAATAAATTAAAATTCAAAATCATCATGAAATCGTTATCATTATTATTCACAATTTAAATTCAATCGGCAAAGGCAGGCCTTCTTTAAAAAAAAAATAAAAAAAATTATGTTAAAATATGCCATACAATCTAAAAAATGTCATTTTAAAGTCATTGCACTCTTCTTATCATAGCTGTATGGCTGTTATATACACTTCCATTATATCGGTCCATTCTATTGATATGCCACTGTTCGATTTGAATTCATTGCCAAAGCTGTAGTTATCCATTTATTAACTAAAAATACAAGTATTTTCATTTGACTTTCAATATTTCGCATATTTAAATTGTGGTCTTTGTGTTTTTTGGCTTCTTACTCGTTTGAACATACGTTTTTTCGTTTTTTATCAAAACAGCTGACAGTTTAAAAAATCAATACAACGTTTTGTTTTTATTGTTTTTGTCAAACTTTTTGTTTTTTTAAAATAATTGATTTGACACAATGGGCTGGTGCAATATTTTTTGGTTAGCAAAACTGTAGCTTGTTTGATAGCTTCATCAAATCATATAGTTTGTTTGAAGTGTTATCTACGTTTAAAAATAAACACGCCTTTTTATTATAGAATAGCAAAGAAGTGATTTTCTTTCTATCCATCGTATTATTTGATGTAATTGCACCTCGTCATTCTGGTTGATCAAACTTCAAAAATTCTTTAAGAGCATGCGAAAAATTCAGAAAAACATAAGGAGCGCCAGTTTTGATAAACTGATACACAAATGAGGAAGTCGTCATAGTCCAATAGGTAGTGTGTTAGCTTCTTAGAATTAAGGGCCAGCTTCAAACCCCAGGTCAGACATCTAAACGAAAATATGGAAAGATTTCTGGCAGAATTTCTAAGAGAAAAATAATAAATTGCTATGAAAAAAATCTGAAAAAATCTATCGTTCGGAATCGACTTTAAACTGTCCCGCCGCTCATGTATAAAATTAACACAAACAACATAAGTGGTGTGAAAAGCTAGGTCGTAATCCTAACTGAATTATGTATGATACACGAAGAATCTCAGTCTTTTGGATTCCACATGAATTAATGATTATGAGTGACAAAAATGCCACTGACAAAAATGTCACTCATAATGTGAAGCCGCCGTTGTCTAGTGGGTAGTGTGTTGGCTTATTAGACGTAAATGCAAGGGTTCGAGTCCCAGGCCAGACATCAAAACAAAATACAAAAAGTATTTCTTCGGCGATTTCCTCTCAGCAGATTTCTGGCAAAAACTAAATAAAAGCCATGAAAAGTTTCTCATAAAATCTGTCGTTCGGAGTCCACTTTAAACTGTAGGTCCCGCTACTTATATAAAAAGAACACACACAACATAAGTGGCGTAAGAAACTAGGTCAATAATCCTGACTGATGGGTTCTAATGACCAATTATGTATGTATGAGTGACAAAAGAAGTAAGAATGAAGTCTTCTTTCCCTTAAAACGATGCGATAAGAAGTGGAAAAACACTTAAGATAGCACATTCCTTTAGTCTTGACATTACTTTATTCGATTCACTACGACTTAAAAAACCATTTTACCGATTTTGCAGAAATAACGAACTCTTGGCATTATTAATCCGTAAAGACGCCGTAGTCTAGGAAGTAGTGTGTTGCCACAGTAGACTTAAGGCCACGATTCTACTAAATCCAATGGATAACATTTTTATATATTAGGCCTTTGAATTTTAAATTTATTTAGGGTCCTGATTGGGAATACATACCTATGGAGTCATCTGAAATTTGTCCTTATTTTTCTCTTATTTTATGAAAAACATTAAAAAAATTTTTTGTTTTTATAATAAAACAGAAATAAATTAATAAAATAAATATAAAAACCTTAATTTTTTATACAAACTATTAATTAAAATTCATGAAATTGTCAAAATATATTGTAGTACTAAGACTTTTGCTGTCCACTGCGTATGTAAATCCCTATTACAAAGCTTTAGCCAGGACTACAATCTAGCTTCAGACATCATCCTTGCTGTGCTTATGTTAATTTTGACAGAAGCTACAGTTTAATGCCGACTCCGAAGGACAAATGTGAGAAGATTGGTTGATTTAGTGGATCTTTTAAATGGTGGCCCATTACGAATCAGTCACATTGGCTTTGTCTATAGACCCCTTAAGTATTTATAGCGAATTTATTTTCATATTTACTAAACCCTGGCTGCCACTCATTTGCACCGAAACAATTTAGTATTTAAACTCATGCAATGTGACAATTGACCCACTACGGGCGATAAAAGATATTTATTTTATGAAAGTAATAATAAGTTTATGGAAGACATTTAACTTTTCTTAAATAATTAAGTATGCAATTAAAAATGTAATTAAATCAAAATTAAATTTCAAATGTATTTATACTAGTCACATAAAAATATTCTGTAACAGAATTACAGAAGATTCTCTACAGCAACGAGTATTCTTAAAGAGTTAGGGATTTTCCTACGATTAATTGATTTGAATTAAACTTATATAATGGACCAGTTACATTGTACACCAGCAGATATCAGGAATAAATCGTTTCTTTCCTACTCATAAGTACTCATGGAATTTTGAATATAAGTGAGTCAACAATATAGAAATTTAGCAACACTCTGATTCATACGTACTCATTACAACGTTGATAGGTACAGGTTGCAATTAGTATGCGTACAACGTTGACATCAAATTCATACCATTCGAAATATATTTGATTCATAAGGCTACCGCATCTAGATTCATAATTTTAGAAAAATACTTATAAATGATTAGAGTGTCTCGCCAGAGCAGCAATCAGAGCAAACACACAATCTTCTACTGAGTGTTTTAGTGTTCATACGCAATTCATATTTATTTTGTGATAGGTTGAGTCGTGTATATATTGAGTCATGGAGAATCGAAATCAATAACATCATACGTGTTGTATGAGTATGAATATGATGAGTACTTCAAACTTTAAATATAAGTAGGGAAGGTTTCATGCTATTAAAATAAGTATGAATACGTTATAAGTATCAGAAATTATGAGTATAATTCGATTCTACTCATCTTTTTGAATACTCATTGCAATAAATCGTTTCTTCCCTACTCATAAGTACTCATGGCATTTTTGAATATAAGTGAGTCAAGAATATTGAAATTTAACTACACTCTGATTCATTCACACTCACTGCAATCACATCAAATTCATATCATTCGAAATATGTTTGATTCATAATTCTAGAAAAATACTTATAATACTTATAAATGATTCGAGTATCGCGACACATAAGCAAATAAGACAGAGCAGCAATCAGAGCAAACACACAATCTTCTATTGACTATTTTAGTGTTCATAAGCGATTCATATTTATTTGGTGATGGGTTGAGTCGTGTATATATTGAGTCATGGAGAATCGAAATCAATAACATCATACGTATTGTATGAGTATGAATACGAAAAGTACTTCAAACTTTAAATATTAGTAGAGGAGGGTCCATGCTATTAAAATAATTATGAGTGCGTTATAAGTATCAGAAATTATGAGTATGATTCGATTCTACTCATCTTTTTGAATATTCATTGCTGTTCGAAATAATATTGACCTTTAAAATAATTTTCAACCCATAGTGCTGATATTTGTTTTGCATAATTTTTAAATTAAATTCAATATTCATAAAGTTTTATTGCAAAAACAAACCCGAAACAAAAACAAAAAAATAAACCTAACCGTACATAAATTATTTTATTTGCTAACAATAATGTTTTTATTAACGATCTCACAGCTAACGTTGGTTTTTATTTTTTTGTTTTTTTTATTTTATTTTGGTTAAATTAAATTAAACTTGGTTTTTGATTTTTTTTTCAATTATTTTTTTTCTTCTTCTTTATTATTTAAGGGAGAGTTCAGTTTTCAATTAACTTGTGAGTGTTTCTTCTATTGAAACTTTTCGTTTCTTCTATTTGCTTCGATTAATTTCTAACGTTTTTTAATTTGTTTCTATTGCTATTGATTGGCGAGTGTCTAATGTTTGTTCCACCGTCTGTCTGTCCAGTGTTGTCTAGTGTTGCTTTTCAATAAAAGATTTTGTTTTTTGTTTAAACTTTTGATTTTTTTTTCTTTTGTTAATGTTTTTAATACGCTGGTGTTTGATTATTTTTCTTGCCAGTGATTTATTATGCGTTTTAAGTAGAATAATTAAAAACAAGCATTGTGTGCCTTTCAATGAAATTCGGTCCAAAACAATAACAGAATAAGAAAAACATTTTGTTTTTCAACGCATCTTTCAACTGCTTCTCAATGCCTTTATAGTTTGTTTTTCTTCTCTTTTCTATTTCCTCTGAATTTTCATTTTTTTATTCGCATGTCAATTAGCATTTGCGGTTAGTGAGTTTTTTTTCGGGTCTTTTTATATATAAAATGTTTTTTTATTATATTTTTAAGTGCTTTAATTAAATAATTATTTGCCAGAAATTTGTTTTTATCCGCCTTTTTACAGGCATTATCGCGTGTATGCCATTAAATAGTGAATTTGTTGTTCTAGTGTGGAAGCCGTCGTAGTTTACTAAATAGTATGTTGGCTTATTAGAGGTAAGGCCATGGTTCAAACCCCAGGTTAGACATCTCCAATAAAACGAAATATGAAAAAATATTTCTTCGGCTACTTCCTCTCATCAGATTTCTGGTAAAAACTAAAACTGACAATGAAAGTGGTATGTACCAGCAATGAGTATTCAAAAAGATGAGTAGAATCGAATCATACTCATAATTTCTGATACTTATACGCATTCATACTAATTTTAATATCGACGCCTCCATTCTATAACGTTCAAAGTGTACTAAAAACATTTTAAATGTTTTTGCATTTTTAATTTCTAACTTAAATTTTGTTAAGATGCGTTGATTCGTTCCAAAGTTATAGGGAAAAATCTACTTAGAATACACAAATAGCGTATGGCGCGTGAAAACTTTGAGAGCTCATAACTCAAAACATACTTTTTCGACTTAGAATGCTACAGAACGGAGGCGTCGATATCATACAACCTCTACTCATATCCAAAGTTTGAAATAATCATCACATTTACACACTCCATGGCCTAACATATTCACGACTCAACTCATCACAAAATAAGCATGAATCAAACATTTTCGAATTTCGAACACTAAAATACTTACTAGAAGATTGTTTGGTTGCTTTGCTTGCTGCTCTATCTTTTTTCTTTTGTTGTAAATGCAACAACAACTAAGCCGAAGACTGTAAATTTTGATGTATGATTCGAGTTACTCGAATTATTTATAAGTATTATAAGAATTTTTCTAAAGTTATGAATCTGAATGAGTAGGCATATGAATCAAACATTTTTGGAATGAGTTCAATGTCAACGTTGTACGCACACTCATTGCAACCTAGATTTATAATCAACGTTGTAGTGAGTATGAATGAATCAGAGTGCATAGTTAAATTTCAATATTGTTGACTCACTTATATTCAAAACTTCATGAATGCTTATGAGTAACGAAAAAACGATTCATTACTAATCTCTGTTATGGGAAGCTAGATTATAATCGTGACTAAAGAATTGTAATCATCAATTATGTAATGCTGCCGTAATCTACTGTCGTTAAATTGACACTTACAGTGTCTACGATGGCAGTATTTTAATTGTATTTGCTAGACAACTAAATATGTCGTAGATAATGGATATGAAATGATATTTTTATTTCATCAATTCGAAAATACAATATTCTCAGGTTATAAGCACCCCGGATATAAGAATTCCCTGCTTAATAGCATTGATACATAGCCAATCTTGATTTTTACATAAAAATGTTTTGAAATTATTTCGATATATGTCTGCATACCGATTTTTAATTCATATTTAAAATGTTTATTTTTATAAATACTAGCTTTGTGACAACTTACTATCCAAAATTGATAATGTTCTCTAGCACTCTAAATGCTAGGTGCTGAAATCTTTCTGCATTTCTTGAACCAATGTGCTCCATTAACGCTGTACGGCTGATTTATTGAAAAAAATAGTGAAACAATTGGACAGGATAATGCAATTCCATAGAATGTTTCTTATGGTTTCGTTCTGCTTGAGGCAGAGGCTGCACTCTTTGCCATCCAGAAGTCCAAGAACCAATTGGCCTAATGCAAGCTCAGATAATTGATTCCTGATAACAATCAGGAATTTTTAAAGTTGCAGTAGTTTAGTAAGCAGTGTGTTGGCTTATTAGACGTAAGGCCATGGTTCAAACCCCAGTTTTCAGATATCAAAACGAAAATATGAAAAAATATTTCCTTGGCGTCAACCTCTCAACAGATTTTTGGAAAAAACTCTGAGAGTAAATAAAATTGCCATGAAAGTTACTTAAAAAATCTGTAATTCGTAGTCGACTTTACATACACGACATAAGTGGTGTGAGAAACTTGGGCCTGACTAAACGACCAATTATGTATGCAGTGGTGTTGTCGATCCGGAACGCTCCGGAACGTCGTTCCGATACTTCCTTTTTGGACAGGAACGCGTTCCGGAACTAAAGATGATTTCTAATAACGAGAATTGACTGACGTTTACGAAAAAAAAAAATTAAAAAAAATTGCTGATTTTTTTTGAAAATTGGGGGAAATCTCCCTCCCCCCATTGTCAAATTTGGGACATGAGACTTAAAAAAAAAACGCTGCCGCCAGGATTATCATGGAAAATCACCTCCGTCGATAAATTTGAGACATGAGACCGCAAAGAGCGGCTGCCTATCCAGGATCGGCCCTGTCTATATAATTATATATATGCGTTCTGGTAAAAAAAAAATGTATGTTATGCATTGGAAAAAAAATTTGAGATCACAATGCATGCAATTCCATAGAATGTTTCTTATGGCGTCATTCTGCTTGAGGCAGAGGCTGAACTCTGTGCCATCCAGTAGACATAACAATTTAGCGCAATGCTATCTACAATGGTGGTTGCTTTTCGCAATTTGTTAAGCTCTTCTTCTACTAATTTGACCTGGTACAGGTCTCGGGCAAATTAACGGCATAATACGATGCCTAATTAATGTTACTATAGAACTCTTGTCTATGTCTATAAAGTCTGCTGAGGATCTATTTCCTTCAGCAATTTCTTCGCAGTGATCACGAACTTTGTTCTTCACACTGAGCCCTAGGAGATGATCAAAGTCCTCTTCAAGCAACCAACATTCCATCGTATACGAAGCCATTGACATCAATGAAATAAACAGAATTCTATCGGTTTGAATGAAACGCAGTAATTTGCTCTCAAGTGCAGGATTTCGATTTAAGAATTTCCCGCTTAAAACTACTGTCCTACAAGCATTTTTAAAAGAGCGCATATATCGGGGGAATACTGTAATAAGAAACTTTTTTATTTTCTAGAGTCAAAAGTCACAATCAGCTGTTCTAATAAATTTCGGTTGTATTTTAAGCTTACCGCACATAAAAATAATCTGTGACAGAATTTCTATTTCTGAAAATAAGATTTTTTTTTTTGGAATTTCATTTAAACTCGTCTTTCAATTATCTGTTCTATAGGCAATTAAAAAAAGTGTGTGTGTGTGTTTCCAAGTACATAAGTGATAAGTCAGTTTAATTTGTTTGTGATTAACAGAAAACAATTTTTTTTTTTGCCAAAATTTTAATATTATTTTGACACTTGGGTTGGCAACAGAGAATGCCCTGAATTATGGGACAAGGCTAATAACACTCTGCGACAAAATAATTAAATACACCCGGCTAATGACGTAGTGTAGCTTGTGAGTTATGTTGAGTAGATCTGAAAAAAAAATTTTTTTATGTTCCTCAAACCCTCCGAATTTTTTTTTTTTTTTACTTTACTCACATTTTTCTTGATTTCTCAAACATTTCTGATTTGATTTCCAATATTTAAATCTTATTGGAAAGGACAGAGATAGAACTTTGAAACGGTATACATATATCTATTATTTAATATGAGATTTGATCAAGTAAACTTGGAAAATTCGAATTTTTTTTCATATTTTTTCAAGTTTGTTCGTTCATAGTAGCTAACTTTATTTAAAAAATATGAAATAAGTGATAATTTTCTGAAAGTGCATTATCTTGTGAAGAGTTTGACACTTTGTTTGATCAAATCGGACCAAAATTACCGTAGTTATTATTTAAAGAGTCTAACAGTTGACTTCTATTTTTTATATAGGTGATCTTATCATATTAACTTTCAGTTTAAAAGCATGTTCTCTTATAAAGAGATTGGGTCATCATTTGATCAAATTGAATAAAAATTGCCGTAGTTATTAATTGAAGAGCCTAACAGTCGTGTGATATTTTTGTATTTTTCAAATACTTTGAGAATTTTTGATGGATCTTGGTTGTTTATTGGAAAATGTATCAATTTCAAGTTTGAGCGACCACCAGAAGTTGCCCAATGTTTGCACAAAGAGAAATAATATTATTTGCAAAAAACACAAATATTAGCCGACTTTTGGAAGTCGTACAAACGTGAAATTGACACATTTTGTGATAACCAATTCTGAAAATCTTTGAAGTAAAAGTTCATTTGATGAGATGACATATATCACGCGACTTTTAGACTCTACGGCAATTTTTTTCCGATTTGATCAAATGATGACTCAATTTCTTCACAAGAGAACAGGCTTTGAGAATATTATCACTTATCCTATATTTTGTTATTAAAGTTTGCTGCTATGAATGGACAAACTTGAAAAAATATTACAAATAATTCGAATTTTCCAAGTTTACCTCATCAAATCTTATAGCATAATCAGTCAAATAATAGATAAATATATACTGTTTTAAAGGTCTATTTCTTCACTTTCCAACAAGAATTAAATTTTGGAAATCGGCTCAGAAGTGTTTGAATAATCCAGAATTTGTGCGTAAAGTCGAAAAAAATCAGACTTTTAGACTCTTCAAATAATAACTACGGAAAGTTTTTTTGCGATTTGATCAAATAATGACTGAAACTCTTCACAAGAGAACAAACTTTAAGAATATTATCAATTATCCTATATTTTGTTATTAAAATTTGCTGCTATGAATGGGCAAACTTGAAAAAATATGACAAAAAATTCGAATTTTCCAAGTTTACCTCATCAAATCTTATAGCATAATCAGTCAAATAATAGATATATATATATTGTTTTAAAGGTCTATCTCTTCCCTTTCCAACAAGAATTAAATTTTGGAAATCGGCTTAGAAATGTTTGAGTAATGCAGAATTTTGTGCGTAAAATCGAAAAAAACCTAGACTTTTAGACTCTTCAAATAATAACTACGGCAATTTTTTTCCAATTTGATCAAGTGATGACTCAAACTCTTCACAAGAGAACAAGCTTTAAGAATATTATCACTTATCCAATATTTTGTTATGAAAGTTTGCTGCTATGAATGGACAAACTTGAAAAAATATTACAAAAAATTCGAATTTTCCAAGTTTACTTGTTCAAATCTCATAGCATATTAAGTCAAATACTAGATATATGTATACCGTTTTAAAGGCTCATCTCTCCCCTTTCCAACATGATTTAAATTTTGGAAATCGGCTTAGAAGTGTATGAGTAATCCAGGAATTTGTGCATAAAGTCAGAAAAAAAACCAGTTTTTGTCAAATAAAGCCAAGTTTGGAGGGTTTCGAGAGAATTAAAAAAAGGTATTTTTGAATTCTACTCAACTAACGGAATAACATGGACTCTGTAGTTACTCGGGTGTATTTTCACTGTCGCACCGTGTAATTGTTAAAAAGTTTTATTTTTTGTTTTATTATTTATTACTGAGGCGTTGTGAAATCTACAATATTCGTATAATTTAGCTGTGCTTCTAGTATTTGCTTAAATGACTCTCTAATAGACTTTCGGCAAATAATTTATCTGCTTACAGCCACTATTTGCTTTAATTTGTTTTTTTTGTTTTCGTTCTTGTAGCCTATAAATTAATTTCACAGTTTTCATATGGAATAGTTGAACAGCATTTTGAATTTGGATTTTTCTTGTTTTCACCAGACTCTTAAGATTACATAGATGACTTTTAATTTTTTTTAATTTTTTTTCTCTTTAACGTTCTATTGTGTGTGTGTTAGTTTGTAATCATAAATTAATTTTTTAATTAATTGTACACACTTTGTTATCGATTATAAGTTCATTTATTTAAATCATGTTCGAATTTAAATAGTTAGTGGGAGTTTCATAATGGAGGTCTGACTAGCACTTAAAAAAAGAAAAAAAAGTCGAAACGAAACAAAACACTTATGAGTAGATCATCACTATTGATTACACTCTTTTATTATTATGATTTGCTTTTTCTTTTTGCTGGTCATGGCTTTAATTGAATTTCAGCTTATATGGATGAATTGCCTAAACTTTGTTAAGACAAAAAGCAATTTGTCAATAGTCTTATAAATGAATTTTGTTGTACAATATATTTAAAAATCAATCAAGCATTAATAATAGTTTTGAACAAAATACGTCATTTAACCACCCAATTAGTTGGTAGGGGACTTAAAGGAATGCAATCTTTAGTTGAAGTTTATTTTAATACAAAAAAAGAAAAATTTCCAAATCGATTGCATCCAATATATGGCACAAGAAACATACATACATTTCAAACAGATCCACATATTTAAATACAATCCATGAAAAAAGTCTACATACACCACTGTATATAGACTTTTTTCCTAGTAATTCTTATCATATTGAAAAAGATGTTACCGTATTGCTTAAGGCAGTTACAATTAAGAATGTTTGAATACAAAAATGAATATAAAAAAATATCACCTAGAAATTATTAGAAACTACATAAAGCGGTGTATGTAAACTTTTTTCTGTGACTCTATGTACCTATTTCAACTCTGCTGTAAATATAACTTGATTACACTAACGATATAGATTTTTTCTGCATGAATTTACATATAAGCCAAAGGTCATGAAGAGTTCAAGATGAATAGATTCGAATCATACTCATAATTTCTGATACTAGCACGCATTCATATTTATTTGATAATGCAGAATGCACTGTTTTTGAATGTATACGCTGGCAAAGCTATCGCTCTGTACTGACATCAATAATTGGAACGATCACGACAGCTAACATTGTCGGGGTTATGATTGCGAGTAGAGGGAATTAGGCTTCAGTAGCGAATTACGAGGAGCGTATTTTAAGGCTGAAGAAAAGAGATCTTGAGACTGGAACATACAGGCACGCCGGTATAAATGACACTGGCGCACGTGTCAAACAAAATTCGAAACGAGGACCTAGACGAAAGGAATAGTGGAGACACAGATCTGCTCAACTTTCGATACGCAATCCGAACGCCGATATGAGCAAGCAGGGACCAAAGGGCCGAAAAGGACTCCACTCCGAAGTAATACCACCGTAGTTCCGAAATGGGCACAATAAGTCTACGAGACGAGGGGGGTTTTATTTTCAGCTTCAATACGGAGTTGTAACGACTTGCTCTATGATGCGATTAGGTACATTTACCCCTCCTCGGCCTAAAAAAATAATTATTTATCATGGGTGCTCTACTCATATTCAAAGGTTGTAGTACTCATCATATTCATACTTAACAGCATGTATGATGTTGTTGATTTCGACTCTCCATAACTCATCATATACACGAATCACAATATAAGTATGATTCACGTACGAATGCTACTATACTCACATGAAGATTGTGTCTTTCCTATCTTCTTTATTGTATATGCAACAACAACAAAGGCAGTAAATTTTGATGAATGATTCGAATCGCTCGAATCATTTATAAGTATTATAAGTATTTTTCTATATTTATTCATCAGAATGAGTAGGCGTAAGAATCAAACATATTTCGAATGTTGTGAGTTCGATGTCAACATTGTACTCATACTCATTGTAACCAGTACTTATAAGTTAACGTTGTAGTGAGTACAAATGAATCAGAGTAGTTGAATTTCAATTCTCTTGTTTCACTCATACTCAAAATGTCATGAGTGCTTATGAGGAGCGAAAAAACTATTCATTGTTGATCTTTGATATAAGCTATAAATGAGTTCTTTTGAATTCTGTTTGATATTGTATGCAATTGAATACTAGTTTGAATGTTTGCATTACTTTAAAGTTCTGTAATGCAAACTACATGCATATATAAAATTAACAAGTCAACTTGCTTACCAAATACAATATCCGCCTTCAATTATTATTCCCATTGTATGTGCAAATGTACATCCATGCATATGTATGTGTATGTTTATGTGCATGTGTATGTGTATATGAATGTATAATTTGGTATGTAAATAAAGTAAACATGTGTGCTGTGCTTTAATTCCCATCATAGGTTGCCACTTCACTTATACATTATAGGACCTTATTGAAACTCTCACCATAACTACGCCCTCACTTATTGGCTCATTTTAACCACTGGTGAATAAAAGACAATAACAAACGTCAGCCAAGCTGGGATGAGCATGAGTTGATAGATGTGCCTGAATGACGGAATGAACAACTGAATGGACGACCAGTACAGTTTGTTCGTTCGTGCATTATTAATTGAATTAATCGTGCTGGTTGATGAGTTTTTGTTTTGTCATAAAGTCAGCTATGAAATCAGTTGGTTTAATACAATCTTTTCTTAAGCCAACCAACATTTGCACTCGCTCTCACACTGCCATTCGCCCATATTACTCATTCCAGAGACTACAACACTTTACTCCAGCATAATTACACGCTGAGCACGTAGACTAGAGGATTTTCTTTGGGTGCAAATGAAATAACAAATGAAGAAAAACCGAATTACGAATAACGAATAGCGAATAGCAAAACGTAATATTTTAAGAAATAATTGCCAAAATGAATTGACATTTTAAATGAAATTTAAATAATTGCCTTAAGGTAGCGAAATGCGATGGATGAGTAATAATTTGTCTTTGACAAAACGCAATCCATATGCGCAATGGCATGCCTGTCTTTCTATAACGTTATAATAATTCAATTATATTTTGTACAATACAATACATGTTGTATGACACATACATACGTACATACATTAATAGTATGTACGTTGTGTACATAATTTTATTTAAATGTACTTAAAAACGAAACAAAAGCATACATCAACTTAAACGAGATGAGTTTTAAATGCCAAATAGAACGTGAAATACAATTTCCCTTTCACTTATTTAACACGCTTTAAGCCACTTATGCTGCATTGTTTTTATTGGCTTTTTCTTTCTTGTCTTTGTATCTCTTAACCCCAATAAACGGAAAATGGTTATAAGTGGTACGAGGCTGGTACGATTTTTTCGGTTCCTAGAAAAGTATTTCCTTGCCAAACGATTTTTATGTTGTTCTCTTCAAAGTTATGCCCTCTAGACACTTGTGCCTCCACTATTGTTAGTTCCCAATACTGATAAGGGCCTACCAATTACTTTTCATGGACCTACCAATTACTTTTCTTCATAAGAAGATTGTGTATATGCTTTGCTTGTTGTCTTTGTCTTTCCTTTCTTTTTTATTTTTAAATGCAACAAGTTGTTGCAAGGCTTTGTTAAAAGGCTTGTAAATTTTGATGAATGATTCGAGTCACTCGAATCACTTATAAGTATTAGAAGAAGTATTTTTCTAAATTTATGAATCAGAATGGGTAGGCGTATGAATCAAACACATTTCGAATGTTGTAAGTTTGATATCAGCGTTGTACTCATACTCATTGCAACCTGTGCTTATAACTCAACGCTGTACTGAGTTTAAATGAATCAGAGTAGTTGAATTTCAATATTGTTGATTTATTCATACTCAAATTTGCATGAGTGCTAATGAGTAGCGGAAAAACGATTCATTGCTGATCTCTGCTTAACAACATGTATGTTTATATACTCGAAGCCCAAAATTTGTATGATTCGCGTACGAACACTAAAATACTTACTAGAAGGTTATGTGTTTGGTCTGCGTGCTAGTCTATTGTTTTTGCTTATGTGTCGTTTTCTATTTTTTGTAAATATAAGAACAACTATGGCTGTAAATTTTTATGATTGATTCGAGACATTCTAGTAGACTTATGAATCAAACATATTTCGAATGGTATGAGTTTGATGTCAACGTTGCAAGCATACTCATTGCAACCTGTGCTTATAAATCGAGTGTAGTGTAGTGTAGTGAGTATGAATGAATCAGAGGGGTTAAATGTCAATATCGATGACTCACTTATATTCAAGATTCATGAGTGCTTATAATGTATGATTCTTTGACTTTTACTGGTAAATTAATATTTTGTCGTATCGATGTAATGCTGCTTGACCTGCTCAAGAGGTTAAAGTTCATTATAAACTTACTCATGTAAGAAAAAAACAAAATTTTTAAATTCTAGACTGTTCAGGGAATAAATTCTTCTTTTTTTAAAATTTTAGAGAGTTCAGGGATTTAAATTCTTTTTTCTTAGAAATTTTTTAGAAGAAAAAAATTCTCAAAAAATTAAATTAAAGAAACAAGAAGCACAGAATTGTTTGAAATAAACTTGAAATGGATGAACTAAAGTTTAAGTTGAGATTAAAATAAGGCATATTAAGTAATAAAAAAAAGTAAAGCACAATACAGTACAAGTATAATTCAGTCATTATACGGACTACATGGCTGTAATAAATTTAAGTTGCCAAGTTGTTGTTGTTGGCGTTATGAAGTGGTTAAATTTAATTGTGCAGTCATCGCATCACCACTGCGTATATATGTATACGTATTGACTACTTGTGTGTCTGTCTTTAAAGTGATTTCTCTATAACAACTACCAGGTTTGGAAGACGTTGATTTACAGGGTGGCTGATATGTATTGCAACCAATTTCAGGTTGTTATTATTTGTAAACCGCTCGTCTGACAGCTGACAGATTTATTCCAGCGACAGTTCATTTTATTATTTACAAGCATACAAAAGCATTTCGATCTATTGCATACAGAAAAAAAAATTATTCGGGATGAAATTCAAGCATGATAGTGTGATTGCTTTATATTTGGCTGAAAAACCACTGGCGGCTATCGTTAGAGCTCTCCAGCATTTAAATGTGAATAAATCATGGCTCGTTACCGTGATACTGGCAGTGTTGCATTGCGTCCAAAAAGTACAAACGGTAACAACACCAGAAATGATCCGAAAAGTGAAGGCCAGATTTGATCGAAATCCACGCCGCAGTGGTAGAAAAATTGCTCGTGACCTGAACATATCGCAAGAACGGATGCAATACATATTGAAAAATGAGCTTGGACTAAAGCCATTGAAGTTCTAAAAAGGGCAAGAGCTTACCTATGGACAAAAAAAGTTAGACTGGAAAGAGCCAAGGAGTTACTTCGCTTGCACGAAAGTGGCCAGTTACCGAATTTGGTTTTCTCCGATGAGAAGCCATTCCAAATTGAGCAGTTTTTGAACAAACACAATGATCGGGTTTACTTGCCAAAAAGGTCAGCTGAAAATCGACACCTGCGATTGTGCACAAGAACTCAAGCGCCGCCGATGGTAATGATGTGGGCCGCCGTAACGGCCGATGGTCACTCCTCGCTCGTATTCATCGACCGTGGGGTCAAAATAAATGCCGAATATTATCGGGAAAATGTCTTAAAGACAGTATTGAAGCCCTGGGCAGACAAACATTTCAGTCGCAGACCATGGATATTCCAACAGGACTCGACAGCACCGCACTCAGTAAGCGTCAACCCAGAATGCCCACCAAAATGGCCACCAAAATCTCAGGATCTCAATCCGTTGGACTTTTGCGCCTGGGGAATTTTGGCAAATAAGGTTCTCATTGAAAAATACCAAAGTGTCGATCATATCAAGATGGCACTTTGCCGGGAATATGGGCCAAAATACCGCAGAGCTATTTACGTGCAGCCTGTGATGGCTTTGTCGGCCGTTTGAAGGCCATAATTCGTACCAAAGGTGGCCAATTCGAACAAATCTAAACTGATTCTAAAATTTGATGTTATTTCCAATATTTTTTGCTTTCGAACAATAAAATTAAAAAAAAACATACAGCGCTTTACTTTGTTGCATTATATATTAGTCACCCTGTAAGTGGTTTTGACCATTTTGCAGTCTTCTCTGTTGTACAAACATTGTATTTTTGATATCCAATTGAAAGCTCTTTTCAAGTTGTTTTTATTGTTTTTTTGTTGTTTTGTTTCTTAGCCAAAAAGTTAAAGTCTTGGTAATTTTCCGAAACTGGGTAAAGGGCAAAGTTGCTGCTACGACCATAGTCGATCGATGCAGCTGCTGCCACCACCATTCACTGCATACCAAACGAAGCCAATCAAACAAACAAACATTGACCATTTGTTTAAAGGACGGTCGGTCGGTCGGTTGGCCGGTTTGACCAAATTGAATGAATGCGGAATGCATTTAAAACTGGTTAACCGATTAATAATGCATGCACAATCAATAAATAAACTGTTGAATGGACTGTTAATGGATGTATGATGGGTGATTGGATGATGTTTGAGTGGATAAGCAAAATAAGAAGCTACACACAATAGTCACAATATTACATTCAATGTGACCAATTAAAATTTACATAGAAATCTTAAAATAGCATAGGCATAGAATCAATAGGAGGCATATGTATATACACGCATATATCATCACGTATGTATATAGGTTCCTTGTAGCAACACTTTTTATTTTGTTTTTACAAAAATGCTTCTAGAACTAACGATTTTTCGTTTACAAAATCTTTATTTGTTCACAATTGTTCATATGAGTTCAACATTTTACAGGGACAAGTTATTTTAATCGTCTAAAGCATCATAATCAATCAAAAACTAAAATTTGAATTTGTTTTCTGCTGTTGAGCCCTTTTGTATTTTAGGTGATGATCTACACAGGCTATGTATTACAACAACAATACAAATTAAAACAACAAATTTAATAATTTAACATAAAACAGCATAAAACCTGTATGTGAATAAAAAGTTGAACAAAATGAAAACAATTAAATTAAAATAACAACAAAAAAAAAAAAAATACGTTGAATTACGTGCAAGCTAGAGGACTATAATCGTTTTGAATAAAATTGTTTTCATTTGTTAACTTTTAACAGTTCATTGTAGGTGGCAGAATTATATTTCAATTGCATATTTAAAGGCGCCGGAAAAAAATCAGAAAATTTTTTACCCAACAAACATTCATTTTTGTAGCGTAATTTTAAAAATGTTTTACAAAAATTATAAAATTTTCTTACAAAGCATTTCTTTCTTTTGTTTGAATTATTATGGCATTAATTAAACATTTTTATGAGCAACAAAATTTATTTAAACATCATAAATTACTGTCCGAGACCTACATATTTTTACAGGCATAATAAAATTGTAAATGAAAACATATTCTTGGTTTCCCTTTTGCTTTTTCTATGGAACATATTGTACACATTTGTGTACACAAAGTAAATATTTATTTGACCCGTTAAACGTATGTCCTTTTCATGTTATTATAACCTCTATAGGATAATGGCAGTAGTATGGTAAACATTTTCTGGGAAATTTTCAATAACAGCAACATGGACAGACCGTTTAATTA
This sequence comes from Sarcophaga peregrina, assembly GCA_014635995.1. Taxonomy (NCBI): domain Eukaryota; kingdom Metazoa; phylum Arthropoda; class Insecta; order Diptera; family Sarcophagidae; genus Sarcophaga; species Sarcophaga peregrina. The sequence continues at coordinate 125,366,097 of CM025789.1, forward strand.
ATCTGCATACTTAACTTTTATTTGTTAATGGTAATTCGAAATATTTCTTTTTTTGCTTCAATATTATAATCATCATAATAACAAGTGGACCCTCTATTGGTTTAAATTTGAATCATCGGCTATTTCGAAGCTTGCCATACTTCTGCCATTCTATTTTATTGCAAAATTCAGTACATTATCTCCACCACGAACGTAATGAATCGATTTATGCTTCAGCAACGTTTGGATTTTTGTTCCTACCTGGCTTGAGAATACTCATACCGGATAGGGCACAATGGAATGGTGGGGTACTCCAGGACCGGAGTGGTATACCCATCTTCACAGATGGGTCTAAGTTAGGTGGATGTACAGGCGCTGGGGTTTTCTGTAGGGAACTCCGTCTTGAACTCCACTTCAGGTTGAATAATGACTGCTACGTTTTTCAGGCTGAGATTTTCGCAATACTATTGAGGCCATAGACGGTGACCCATCTTCGGATTCGAAATCTTACATGATTTTTGTTGACAGTCAGGCTGCCCTTAGGGCCATTGCGTCGGTCTGGTGCAAATCACTGCTCATTCGCGAGTGCAAAGAGTCGTTGAGGAGTTTTGGACCAGACCGTATCCGTCTATGCTGGGTTCCGGGTCATAGCGGAATACTGGGCAATGAGACGGCGGATACCCTCGCTAGGTTAGGTTCGCTTTCAGCGGGTGATTTAACAGTTGGTCCTGACCCTCCAGTCTGCCACCTCTATGGCCTCATCAATGGATGCGTCAGGAAGGAAGAGCAGAGACGTTGGGGGAACGGATCGGGTTGTTCTGTTTCTAGATGTCTATGGCCTGCTGTGGGCAGTAAGAGAACAGATCGTCTGCTAGGTTTGGTTAAGGCCAGCTTAAGGTTAGCTGTCGGTTTTATCACAGGGCACTGCGAAATTAGGTCGCTGATGGACTATTGCAGGGTATGTTGCGATGAAGACGAGTTGGAGACTATCGAACATCTCCTCTATAACTGCCCAGCCCTTGGTAAGTTGAGTTTGAGGAACCTTGGCAGGGCCTTCTTTGAGAGCTTGAGTTCTGTGTCAAGCCTCTCCACAGATTCATTAGCAGCTTGGGCTGGTTGAGAGGTGCTAGGGCCTCATGAGTGTAGTCGCGCTCTCAGCCTCTTTTGTTTTGTGCCTGTTTCTTTCTGTGTAATTCCTGCGTTTCCCATTCTCCCTCCCCTTACCTACATTCCTATATCGTCTATTTCCTTCCTCCCCTAAGGACAAAGTACAGTGGGTCAATTTCGACCTCAGGGTACTGTACTTGTCTTAACCGACAAGTACACGCCCTCTAACCTAACCCAACCTAACGTTTGGATTTATTGCAAAATTTATTTCCAAAACAAAGACAATTTTGTTGCAGAGAAGGGCCAACAGTGACCGGTGTATATAACATACATACATAATTGGTCATTACAATCCTTTAGTTAGGATTACGACCTAGCTTCTCATACTACCTATGTTGTGTGCATTAATTTTATATATAAGTGGCGGCACCTACAGTTTAAAGTCGACTCCAAACGATAGATTTTTGAGAAGCTTTTCAAGGCAATTTTATTTACTTCAGAAGTTTCGCCAGAAATCTGCTGAGAGGAAGGCGCCGAAGAAATATTTTCATATTTTCGTTTGATGTCTGACCTGGGATTTGAACTCGGGCCTTTCGTCTGATAAGCCTACAACCTACACTACCTACTAGACTACGGCGACTTCAGTGTCCGGTATATGCAAGTTTATTGCTAAAGCTCGTTAAACTAGTTTCATTGTTGATGCGTCAAGACGTGAGCCCTTTAGTACAGTGCGTAAACCCGAAAATATCAAAACCACGGCTGTGAGTGTACATGAAAATCCAATTAACTCCTCAATTCGTTTTCAAGAATTGACAATTCACGCACCAGTTTGTGTCGAATTTTCCAAATAGATCTTTGCATGACGCCTTACAAAATTCAATTGATTCAAAAGTTGAAGTCGCATTAAAATGGGCTAACGAGAAACATCTTTTTGTGGACGTAATAAGCAAAATTCCCGTATTTCGAACTAAGAAGCCTCAGTGGCTAATGCATCCATTACGATTGACCATTTGGTGCGGCTGCTTGTGAGGCGGAGCGGAGGCCCATAATACTTTGAAAATGAGAACGGCTCAACCACTGCCGTCAATGGACACACCGCACTATGATAACCGATTTTTTTGAACCCGCTTTTCGTGATATTGATGTAAACGACGTTTGGTTTCAACTGGAAGGTGTAACTTGCCATACTCGACATACTCATGCCACAATCGATTTATTACGTCCAACGTTTGATGGCCATTTAATTAACCAAAATGGTGGCCTTTGGACTATTTTCTATAGGGCGCCGTTAAGGAATAGTGCTATGCCGATAAACCACTCAGCAGATATCAGTTAAAATACCTATCTATTGTCTAAGGTATTCAAAATTTAAACAATCATCATACTGAAGTTGGTTTTTCTTAATTCAAATTCTTAATTGCAAATTCATTCTCAATTTGACTTTTTAAATGGGACTATTAAGTACGATTTTTCCTATACGAATTCAAAAGTTCCGTACAATTGTACGGAACAACTTAAAGTTTAAATTTGATAGAGCCTTGCATTGTCGTTAAAAAATATGCTAAGGCTTTATGAATTTTCAGTTTTAGTTTATTCCATAGAAAGTGATAATAATTTAAGAATTTGTTTGGTTTTCAAACCATAAATATCTCCATTAATGGATTTTCTCCGTTATAAAGATCTACCGAACAATTGTTAGTGTTTACGCAAAAGAGTGTAAAGAATAATAACAAACAAAGCAATTGTTGTTGTTTACATTAAGTTGTGAACAATAAAGAATTTGTGTAAAAAAAAATATAATTTCTGTATAATCAAGTTTCTATATAATGAAGTTATTTTCTGATCCCGTCAAGATTCATTATAGGGAAGTTCGACTGTATTAAGAATTTTGCAATTGCAAACATTTAAAAAAAAAGAACTCTTGACATACTTTATACGAAAAATATTAATAAAAAAGTTTCAAAATTTCTAATTTTTTTTTTGTAAAATTCTTAGAATTAAATTTACTTCGTCGGCTGCAATACAGCACAAGACACACGAATTAAAATATTTTCAAAATAAAAATAAAATTCTTGTTGATTGTGGAAAGTTTTGCAAAAATTTAAATAAAAAAGAGCATGTCATTAAATAAATTTTTTACCCACACATTTGTCATATGCATGCATATACAGTGGGTGACAAAAGAAAGGAAACTTTTTCAAAAATTTATTTATGTGTTGTAATCAGACAAAATTGGAAATTGGAAAGAAAAAAATTGGAAATTAAAGTTCATTAATATGCATAAAAATATAAAAAAGCGATATTATTGAAGTGTTGAAGTCTTCTCCAGAATGATGAGTGTTTTGTGTGTTCTGATTTGTAAAGTTTTTGTTTTTTTTGCTGAAATTCAGCATTAAAATCATTTTCTATTAATAAACAGCACAAATATTTTGGGAATTTCTTAAGAATATTTTTAAATTTTAATCCAATTTTGAAAATGTTTCCATTGTTTTGTCACCCATTGTATGTACAGTGAGCATCAAAGGAAACTGTACGCTAGGGATAAAATTCTAACAATCAACAAACTCAACTTTTAATACTCAAGGACCGATTTTCGACAATATTTCGAAATTTTTTTTTGTTTCAATTTTAAAAAATAACGGTAATTTATTAATATACAGTTTTTTTATGTGGGCATTATCACATATATACAGTGGGCGTCAAAAGAAAATGTACATTAAAAAATTACATTTACTTTTATTTATTCCAACAAAAAGAAAAAATATTGTAAAATATTTTTCGGGCACTCTCCTTAACCCTGAACGATTACTCTTATATTTGACCAAATTTCGCTCTTGTTTTCAACAATATTATTTGATAATAAAAGCTTGCAGTCAGTAGGATAAAAAAAATTCGTCTATTCGACGAAGAGTAACCTTACTGAACAAAAATTACCATCTTGGATTAAAAAAATGGGTGCCTCGGGTACTTTTAATCACTGCAAGCTTTCGTAATCAATCAACATTGTTTATACAAAGAGTGAAATTTGGCCTTTAATAAAATAATTATATGATAAAGTGTAAATTAGCTGCGTCAATTCGACGAACAGTAATCAATTAGGGTGAAAGTGTTCGTTGAGTCAGCCTTAATGTACAAAATAGAAGAGTAACCGTCTAGGGTTAAGTGCTAAAAGTTGAGTTTTTGGTGATCGTTAGTATATTATCCTTACTGTACACTTTCTTTTCATGCTTACTGTATAAATTTTTATGACAAAAATCTAAAACTTTGCCTTTATGGTGTCCATATATAAAAAGAAGATAACTTAAGTATTTAAATTTTCTAATAAATGAATGCTTTATTTTCATTTAACAACATTTATAATAATAAATAGTTACAAATATTATTTTTAAAGATGGGATTAATTCTCCTTGACATCAATCGATATGCTAAGTGTCCCATAAATTCTAACATACATATCTTAGATCATAATTCTTGCTGGTATTCTCTTGTAACAAAGCTTTTCAAAAATGTGCCTTTTCTTTGTGCTACTTTATTAATTTTCTTTTTGTTTTTTTGTTCGTTTATTAACAATTATTGAAAGCATTCTAAATAATGTACAGATTTTTTGTTTTTTAATAAAAAATACAAAATTTACATGAGGTACACGGTTTTGTTATTGTATTTCTTGTGGTTTTATTTTGTTTTTGTTATTGTTTTTGGTTAATTGAAGAAAATGAAAGACAAATTGGGTTTTTTTTTTTTGTAGATCTTTTTTTTATGATTTTTTTTTTTGAATGAGTTTTTCTTTTTTATTTTCTTTTGTGCTTAACAATTAAAATATAAATAAATTATATAATGTAAATTATAATGTTGAAGAGTGTTGTCATTTAAATTACAATATTCTTCATGATGTTTGCAGATTTTTCTAATAATTTCTCTGTTATTTTGGTTTTTGGTTTTATTTTTCTAATGTCTTCATTATAACAATAATTCTGCTTTAAATTTGTATGATAATCATCTTTTGTTTGTCCTTAATAAATAAATTGCAATAAACAACTAACAATTCTCAACAGTTGAATAAAATAAATTAATAAGCATGGTTGGCAACGAACAAAGTAGCATCGGCACCAGCACCTACAACACTACCAGCAACATATTTGCCAACAGCGGCTTCACCGTTACCCTGGAAAGGAAGAAAATTTAAAAAAAAATTAATTCAATTTTATACTTTCAATAAATTGGATTTCCTTTAACAAAAAAAGTAAAATTTCCCAAAAAAATTTTTTTTTCTTTGTGAAATTAGACTTTTTGATTTAAAAAAAAAACTTTTTTTTTTAATTAGTTACACGTTATCTTACAACTATACATACAGTATTCATATATCTTGTGGTTTTAATAATAAAAATTTTATTTTACGTTCATCATTTAAAATTGAAAATTTCTTATAAAATATTTTTAAAACAAAAATTTTATATAAAAATTTATAAAAACTAAAAAAAAAAAGATATTTAAAGATATACATCAAGAAAGGCACTTTTTAAATTTTAAAATTGCACTCGTTCCTGGCGGGAAGTCTATGTTTATGTACTTAAGCACTGCACTGCATTTCTTTAGTTGGATTTAATTTTTCTTTTTTTGGAAATTAATTTTGCCAATAAAGTTCCAATTGATTTACGTTGTTTTGTAAGCCACTCATCAAATTCCGTCTTCTACTATCAACGTTTTATCCAATTAGTCTTATGCAGTAGCAGGGTGTGTATAATTTTTTTTTTTAAATAAAGTTAAGCAAAGTTTTGTTACATGTTTTTAGTATTTGTGCGAGGCAACAAATAAACTGGCATTGGCAGCATAGGAAGGAATAGAGCCAGCTTCGTATTTGCCTTGGCATGCAAGTGCGTTAGCCTGCATAAGGTTTTAGAAAACAATTAAAGATTTGGTAAGTTAAAGTAAGAAATAAAAAGTTTTTTAAAATAAATAATTAGAAAAAAATAGATAACAAGCCAATCAAAACATAAAAAATAAATATTGCAAGCAAAATTTTGTTTAAAAATATAGAAAAAATAGAAATGCATGAATTAAAAAGCCAATTATAAGGTTAATAAGCAAAAAATTTTTCCAAAATTAAAAATAAACAATAAAAAAAACATGATATTTTTTAGTAGAACTTACTGTCTATATCAATCAGTCAATAATAAATTATGATGCAAAATAATGGATGGAGGAAGGAGAAATGATTTAAATGGCAATGGCATATGCATAACTTTGTTAGTCTTAGATTAAATTGAAATGTTAAAATTTAGTAAGCATTATTCTTGACAAACAAATTAGCCCCAGCATCATTGCCTATTATAGAACCAGGAACGTATTCACCAAGAGATGCATCAGCAACACCCTAATATATATTTAAAAAATTTGTACTGCTTATATTAAAAAAAAATATATAAAGTACAGTAGAACTTCTATAAATTGAATTAACATTACCCAGCAAAAAAAAAAAAAACTTCAACTTACAGAAACTTTAAATTAAAGAAGCAAAAACCTGATAGAATTTCTCTTTAAGATGATGTTGCTAGGCTTCAACTTATAGAAAATTCAAGCAATAGAAGTACAAATTATAGAAGTTCCACTGTAAGTGATAGAGATATCATTTCCTAAAAGTTTTTCTTTCAAATTATCAATAAAATTGAAAGAAATCCAAATTTTCGATGTAATGTTCATATACTATTGACAAAACAAACTTATAATTAAATGGCATACATACATATGTACATACATATTGAAAAACATAATCTTAATACTATTGTGCAATTAGTATTTAAATATAATTGTTAACTTGTGTCATAATTTAATTCATATTTCATATACAAAAAAATTGATATCGAAAATTCAATTCAATTCTCAAGTACAAGGAATATATTTACAATTGTTGCCCATGACACTTAATATAAATATCTTAACATAAAGAAAACCCTTTAGTACTGTTTCAAGCCCCCAAAACATACTTTTCACTCTCCCGTTGACAACCACAAAATAAAGCCCTTATTTTATTATTCTTGTATGTACAGTTTTAAAACTTCAACTTACCTTAGCACGTTTAAGCAATTCGTTTTGACCAGCGGCAACATTTTCCTTCTTGCCACCCCAGGCGCGGAGTACGGAAGCTTGCAAAGCACGACCGTATGAGAAGGTCAAAGCCCATGGTTTCAACAAAGGTACTTGGTTAATGGCATTCAAATGAACGGAGGCTTCTTCTTCAGATTGGCCACCAGACAAGAAGGTGATGCCTATGTTTCCAAAAAAAAAAAAGAAAAATTGTAAGTTTTCTTATACATTAAATGATTGCAATTAAAATAAACCAACTTACCGGGAACGGCAGCTGGTACAGTTCTGCGCAAAGCAACAACGGTAGCCAAAGCAACTTCTTGTGGGCTGACCTTCTTGGGGCAGGATTGACCAGGGGTAACCATGTTGGGTTTCAACAAAGTACCTTCCAAGAAGACATGATGATCGTTCAAAGCTTTGTAGACAGCAGCCAAAACGGTTTCTGTGACTTTTTGGGCACGATCCAAATCGTGTTCACCATCGGGCAAAACTTCGGGTTCAACAATGGGGACAATACCTTGAGACTGGCAAATGGAGGCATAACGGGCCAAAACATTGGCATTCTCCAAGATGGATTGGTAAGAGGGGGTGTTCTTGCCAATCTTCAAGACGCAACGCCACTTGGCAAAGTCGCAACCGTCCTTCTTGTATTGGGCGCAACGAGCAGCCAAGTCATCCAAACCTTGGGTGGTGCATTCATCTTCAGAGCCCATCAATGGGACAACACCCTTGTCGACCTTAATGCCGGGAATGATACCGCGTTTCTTCAACAATTCAACGAATGGAGTACCATCATCAGCCTTTTGGTACAAGGTCTCGTGGAACAAGATGACACCAGAAATGTTTTCACCGATTTTGGGGTCAGCGGTGAACAAAAGTTGACGGTAGGCGCGACGGTTGTCTTCAGTGTTTTCAACACCAATGTCCTTCAAGCGCTTGCCCATGGTGGAAACGGATTCATCAGCAGCAAGAATACCCTTGCCGGGGGCAACAATAGCCTGGGCAATGCGGGTAAGTTCCTTTTGCAATTCGGCGGATGGGTAGCTGAAGTAGGTAGTCATTTTGATGAGATTCGCTTAACTGTAATAAGAAGAATAAAATAGGAAACAAATTAGTTCAGCTGCAGACAAGAAAAAGTCTTCTGAAGTAGTTAATATTAATTAATACATTCGAAATTAATATAAAAATTTGATTTTAAAATTTTTTTTTTCAAGTTAAGCTGTTTTTCGAATGTTGTGACCTTTTGCTAACACAATCACTAGGAACAATGTTGCCAAAGCTACAAGAAACATTTGTATTCTGATTTATTATACAGAAATTTTTATTGTAATAATAAATTATAATGATTTATTATTTTTTTATTTAATTTAGTTCACTAAACTGAAACATTTTGTATTATTTTTAACGCCTACATGGGAGCAGAGCATTCATATTTTTTTTTTAAATGTTTTAATAATTATTTGTTAATTTATCAAAACGGATCGCCAAAACAAATGAGATACAAACGAAATTAAAATTTAAATAATTTTTTTTAATTTAAAATTTCAAAAAAAATTTTTTTGATTAAAAAATTTATTTTATTTTTGAATACCTTGAAATGCTTTTGTAAAAATTTCCTGAGATTGTTGAACCTACTAGTTTAAGGCAAACTTACAGACTGATGTAATAACTGAATGCTTTACCGAAATATTTGTGGTGATTTTTAAATGAAATCCTAACCGTTTTGTTAATTCCTGTAATATTACTACGTAGGTGGGTGGTTTAATAACCGTGTGGTATGTATATATACTAGGAGCGCAAGTATTTAGGAAATAAAAGTTACTTTCCATAAAACAACTTTTACTTTCACTCTCACTCACTTACTCACTCACGCTCTTTCTCTTTGGCTATTATAGGTACACAAAAAACCGGCACATGCGCCCAAAATATTTACGTCTCTTGCTAAATACAATGTCTATGGCCTGTGTAAGTATATTCATTAATTAAAAACGACAAAAAAAAAAAAAGAAAAAAGAAATGGAAAATCGTCAAAAAAATAAAACAAAAAAATTTGTTTTTATTCATGTTTACACTTGTGATTCACATTAGCAGTGTAGAGTAGAATTTGTTGAGAGCCGATGATGAAACTACGTAAAAACAAAAAATAAAATTTCCGCATTTGACATTGACAAAGGTCGAAATTATATAGAAATGTTGCAGACACATTTTTGGGGTTAAAACTTATCACGCAACATTTGAATGTTTCGATTACGATTACGAAACTCTGGAAGTGTCATAATAAAAATGTCCTAAGAATGGTCATGGAAGTCTATAGCTCACGCGTAGTTTTCATGCACACGCGTAGATTTGTATTTGTTTTTTTTTATTTCGATAATTGAAAACAATCTTTCGTATAGACACATATTCGAAACACCCTTGATTACACTTTCTTATAGGTTGGTATAGTGCATGGAGAAAGAATTCGAAAATATATTTGACTTCTCATTGACATTGAAAATTCCAAAATATTTATAACTTTTTAGAGGGGTAGATATACAATAAAAAGATATTCAATATCTTTCCATGTATATATATAAGTATAATGGATGGTTACATTATATGGACGTGGTTTTATAGCCAGATAAAAATTTTATTGTTCAAAATGTTTATTTTCTTTCTTTCTCCATATTAACTTAAATTATAATTCACTAAAATGCACTTTTATTCGAAGACACACTTTTAATAATTTGTTAAAATATTTAAGAAAATTAAATTTTTTTAATTTGTCTTTTTAAAAATTATTCACTCTCACACACACCTTGCTTGTTGAACGGCCCAAATAAAACTGTTTTTTTAAAAAAGCGAAATACGTTTAGACTTTTTTCCGTCGTCGTAATTTGTGTTTGTATTTTATTTTTTTTATTTTAATTTTCATAAAAAATAAAAAAACCAGCCACTATTATCATCAACAAGCGGGTATTTAGCGCTATCAGGAAAAAAGACAAACAACAAAAATAAATACTTTTTTAAATAAAGTAGGGGAAACAAATACACAGAATAGGTGCTGATAAAAATAACACAATAAATAAGAAAAAAAAACAAAAATTATTTCATATACATATGTATGTATGTACGTACATATGCTTTTATATTAATGCATAAACGTATGTTTTAATATTTAAAAGTTCCACGCGTTCTTGTTTTTTTGGATGTATAGGATGATATTTTTTTCTCCAATGATATCTCCAAAACAAGTATATATAAATACATATCTCTATGTATATATACATATAAATTAAGAGCTAAAAACGAGCCCCCCAAAGCCACACCACATATGATAATCAGTTTCCATATTGTATTCATTATACAAACAAGAATTTGTATGACATTTAATACAAATATAAATAAAGTTTTGGTGAAATGTACAGTTCAAATAGGTTTCTACAACAAAAACCCAACTTAAATACAAATTTGTTACACAAAAATAAAAAAAATTGATACAAAATTAAAATTTTGTGGCTTTTATTTTCGAATATTAACCTACTAATACTTTACAATGAATGCAACATGCTATATACATACACATATGTACGTATAAATAAATATTTTTTAACCACAATATTAATTAAAATAATTTCTAATCATCTTTATTTAGTTCTTCTAATTGATTTTTATAACTTCAAAAAAAAAAAAAATCATTTTAAACATTCTAGCAAATACCAGTTATCTGTGTCCAGTTTGCTATTTGGTCGAACAGGCCTGTTGATAAGTACCCTCTTTTGAAATGATTTTGTTTTTATTATTATGTACACAAGAAGAAATTATTTTTAATCTTATTTGTTTAAAATATTCTAGATTCGTTTATAACAACAATTTTGTTTATATTTCTTATGCAAAATTTCATTCTTTTTTTCGTCTCCTGTTTTGTGATTTCAAAAGAAAACAAGAAAACGAAAATAAGTTGTCAATTAAAAATTAAACTTGACAACAATATTGGAATACTAAATGTATTGAATACATATTAAAAAATGGATTTAAAATGATTGTTTTTAATACAACATGACTTTAAATCTAAAAAGCTTCTCGTATATAAGAACTGTAGGTACATTGAGTATGTTTAAACCTTAGGTTCCCCAATTTTCGTTTTTTTTTTTCAATAACTTCGAAAATACATAATTTTTCAGTCTTAAATTAATGTGCTTGGATGTGATAATTAAAAATAAAAACTGAAATGTTTTACTTTCGAAATAATATTTTTAGTTCTTTTATGCTAACCTAAAGACATAAAAATTCCATTTTTCTTTGGGGGATCTTAGTTACCCCACTCCGTCCTTTATGTTAGAATTCGAGCTTCGTAATCTAAGGGTTAAGTATCATAATTTGCTATGTTCTAGGTTGTTCCGGTACAGAAACCAATATCGATTAATGTTGTGGAATAGTATTTAGATGTACATACGTACATAGCTTCTCCACTACATTTTTGAGTAACTTTGCATGGCAATTTTATTTACTTTCAGTGTTTTAGCCAGAAATCTGCTGAGAAAGAGTAGTCGAAGAAATAATTTCTTCATATTTTCATTTTGATGTCTGACCTGAGGTTTGAACCGTGACCTTACGTCTAATAAACCTACTAGATTACGGCGACTTCAATTTACATGTATTAGATGTAAACATCTAAAAAATACTCACAAATGTTAGTAGCAGAGGCTTTAAGACATTAAATTTTTTTTTTTAAATTTTTCAAAACTTGTCTTATCTATCGATTCATAGAATACTAGCAAGAAATGTAAAGCGGTATAGTTGCAAGATCCTTTAGCATTAACTATAGATATTAAAGATAACGTGCGCCCAAGCCTAAGTGTCGAAACAGTGCGTAAGATACTACGTAAACAAAATTTGCACGCAAGAAATTAAGAGCTGTTCCTCTTTTAAAAAAGAACATGTGAAAAAAAAGATTGGAGTTTGCAAAATTGCATGTGACATGGCCAAATGAAAAGTGGCGCAACATATTATATTCAGACGAATCAAAAATTGTTTTATATGGCGGAAGAGGATCTCGGCAATATGTAAGAAGACCTCCAAACATTGAATATGACCCGCGATTTACTGTTAAAACTGTTAAACATGGAGGCTCAAGCATTATGGTGTGGGTATGTTTTTCATATTATAGTGTTGGTCCGATATATCGGATAAAAAGTATCATGAATGCCTCCCAGTATGTAGATATTCTTAAAAATATCATACTTCCATACGCCGAATATGAAATGCCCCTCAGATGGATCTTCGAGCAGAACAATGATCCGAAGCACACAAGCCGACTTGCCAAAAACTTCTTTGAAGAAAACGAAGTTACAGTTATGGAGTGGCCTGTCACCTGGCCTCAACCTGATTGAGAATTTATGGTGTGACATTAAAAAGCAGTGTCAGAGGCAAAACCAAAAAATACGAATGAGCTTTGGAGAATTGTGGAGGAATCGTGGAAGCAAATACCAATTGAAAGGTGCCAGAAACTAGTAGACTCCACGAAAAGACGCTATGAAACTGTTTTAAAGAACAAAGGCAGCTCAATAAAATACTAAATCATTATTTTTCCTTCGTACTTAATACACCATTTAAAAAAGTACAAAATAGATTAACTTTTTTAAGAAACAAAGTAGTATTTGGATAGCTGCTGCTATTTTTTTTACTGCAAAATAATTTCAAATGAATAGTTTTAAATTACTGATCTCTCAAGCTGAAGTATTTTTTTAAGTTTAAATGTAAAATTTAAAAATACATACTTGGAATAAGACATTAAAAAATAAAAATATATATTTTTTAAATAACTTGGGCTGCGCTGCTATTATTTATACCGCAGCTGTGCGATTATATATGTATTCTAAGTAAATTTTTCCCTATAACTTCGGAATAGCTCGGTCTTTAAATTAGAGAACGTAGAATTATAAAGTGCAAGAACATTAAAAACGTTCTAAGTACACTTAGAACATTATAGAATGGAAGCGTCGATATTTTAAAGTGCAAGAACATTAAAAACGTTTTAAGTACACTTAGAACATTATAGAATGGAGGCATCGATATGTTTACATCCTTACATTTACGTTAAGAAAACCTATTGGCAACAAATGTGTACATAAATCGAATAAATTATGTACGAAACAATGTACAATGATTTTGATTATTAAATAGTGTACTTAAAAGTCGATGTACATGTTGTTTTTAGTTGAATTTGAAAATGAACTCTAGTACCCCTATTGACGACATCTATCAATTAGATGCAAGGCACCTGTTTTGCTCGTGATTTCAATACAATGATGCTATATTTTCCGTTTTGTTTTTAATTGAAAACACTTTCACTTTAATTCCGCATGATAGAAAATCATGTTCGTTTTTACACATTCACGATAACAAGAAAATCTAAATTCGTAATAAAATTTATAAAAGAATTACAAAAAAAAGAAAATATTTTTACACGACTAGGGAAAAAGAGGCACAAGAAAATTGAGAAACACGAAAAGCTTTCAAATGAAAATGCAAAAGTTCAATTGCAGAAAGAACTTTTTGATAAAAGTTTTCGAAAGTCTACCTATGTGATCGAATGAAATTGAAGAGAAGAATAAATGTTTGGGAAACAATGGCTAACTGCAAGTACGCTGTTGTCTTATTACAGGAGCTCCCGCTGTATTAAGTTCAAACTCCAATTAGAGTGAAGCCGTAACATACCAACAGAAGAAAAAAGGATTTCATTTGGTAAAACCAATTGATAATAACCATCGAAAACGATTTATTTTCTTTCACATTCAATAAAATTCCAATTGTTGCATTTTGTTAGTAAAAATATGGGTGATTACGAAATTCCTACACAACACTTTATTGCTTTGCACTTTTTTTGTACTTTTAAAAACTATTTGTTATTCACTTTTTGTTTTACACTTTCTCTATTAAAACTTAAAGGAGAGCAAGAAAGGAAGAATAAAAAATAGACACTCACTCACCTGCAATGTATAATAAAATTCACAAAAAATTTAAAAATTTCTTTTCTAAAAAGTATTCCCGGAGTTTTTGCTGCTGCTTCTCTTCTGGAGGGCGGACACAACACGACTTATATTCCAAATAAATTGTTAACGAGTATAAAAAACAAACGTCAAAAAGGTTGTTTGAAGGTCGTTGTAGCTAAACCAAACAACAACGAGTACACAAATAATATGTCAATACAACAACGACTCTGTGTCCATAGCATAAATAAAACAGGGTTGTTATAAACAAAACATATGTTTCGTTAATACTGAGCAAATAAGAGAAAAAAAGCTACAAATATTTATTTTGATTTGATTTGATTTCTTTTTTAAATACATTTTTGTGCCTTATTAAATAAATAAAAAATATGATTGTTTTTTATTATTTATATGGCAGAAATATATAGTACAATAATTTTATAAAATAATAATTAATTCTAAATTAGGTGAAAATAGATAGGGAGGCAAATAACATCTAAAGGTGACCTTGGGCACGAACATATTTCGTCATGACGGTTTTTCTTACGTCATTTATGACGGTACAATGTGCACGCACCATATTAGACACGCACTGTATTTTGATCATGTAGGCAAAAAACAAACCAGTGTTGAAAAATTAAGTACTTTTATTGGTACTTTTTCATTTCAAAAGTACCGATACTTTTTTATTATTTCATATTTTAAGCCGTTTAACGGCAATGCTAAAAAGTAGAATTCGACTTTAGTCCTGGTCCACGGAATTACGTTCGTTTTTAGAATACTAAGAAAAGCAAAGAAAACGCGTGCCTAACTAACCGCGTAATATTAATAATTATTTCGGTAAGCAATTTTCATTGTTCTTCAAACAAACGTACGTGTATTATTATTATTAATTAGTTCCCTAGACGTAACGAGGCTGTTTTTACGTTTTGTATGTTCCGACACTCAGCTGGCACGATTCAAACAAACCCAATGATAACATCAAATTTTCTATTTTTGATTTAAAAAAGTACTTTTTCAGTTATAATTAAGTTTTTCCATACTGGTGGTCATCAGGTAACAAACCAGTGTTGAAAAATTAAGTACTTTTATCAGTACTTTTTCATTTCAAAAGTACTTTTTTATTAATATATTTATTATATTTGATTCTAGAACTTCGGAACTACAACCACAACACGTTCAACAAGTAGAATTCGGCTTTAGAATACAAAGAAAAACAATGAACGCTTTGGCAACCGCGTAATGTTATTTCGGTAAGCATTTTCATTGCTCTTCAAATTCTTCTTCTACGTTCCATAAGCGAGGCCTTTTTTACGTTTCCGACACATTTTAAATAACTATTTGATTCAAAAAGTACTTTTTCATTTTACAATTTTTCAGTTTTTCATCCCATCCAATGAGTTTTTAGAAATTTTTTTTCTTCCTGGCAACACTGCTAGTAGTATACCAACCACAATTTTTCTTCCTGGCAACAATTTCGGTTTTGTTCTAAAAAAATATTCCATAAAATAATTCGCACATTCCTTTTCCGTTTCCGGTTTGTATAAGTAAGCTAAAGGTTCTAATAGGAAATTGATTGTTTGTTGTCTTGTTGCTGTGGGGTGTGTGTGTGTGTGTGTGTTTCTCGTGTTGGTTGTTTGGTGCTTGGGCGTGTTTGAGAGGAGGAGTTGTGGGGGGCCCAGGGGAAGCAGAAAACTGAGGGTGGGTGTTGGGTTATTGTTGTAGTTGGTCTTGTGTTCGCTTTCGTTGTTGTGCGTGGGAGGGGAGAGTCGTGCGACGGGGCCTTCTCTCCTCCTCTCTAGGAAAGAGAGAGGGGAATGCAAAATTGTTTTTGTAGCTTTTTAATTATTTTTGAAAGTGTGGTGAATATTTTGTGGTGGTGAGTTTATAGTGTGGTGAGTTCTTACAAAATGTGGTGAATTTAGCAAGAGTGGTGAATAAAATAGAAACTCACCATAGTGCCGTTATTCGAAATGGTACTGTATTACCATAGATCCATGTACTGTATATTGTGAATTGTATCGGTGTATGTCTAGAATAAACAATTTTCATATAAGTTAGCGGAGACGTTCACTAACGTGTCTGGTAGCAATAATAACTGCATTACGAATTGTATGGTTTGTGTTTAGATTTTTGTTTGAATTTTGGTTTGTGTTTACTATCGATTTTCAATACCAAATTTCTCCATAATTAAGGATATGATAAACAAACAAATACACCTTAGATATACCCACCTTCTGCAACTCATATACGAATTGGTGGTAAGTTTTTAACACAATGATTCTGCTAATCAGGGTAAAACTAATTTTTAACAGACTCAAGCAGCATATTTCACTACTTGTAATGCGGTGCAACCATAGTTATATGAACAGTGTCGATAACAATGCAAATTTTTTAAATTAACGGTTCAATTTAAATTTGATTCACCCACTGTACACGTTTTCCATTAAGGTTCAACTATTAAGTTCGCGAGATCTTAAAAACTCAACATTCTAATAAATAAATTGCTTGTGTCCGTCAGAGCTCACCATTCCCTTGCTGTTCTCTCCCACTGAACGTAATAATAAATCGTATTACTCTTGAGCAACTTTGGAATTTATTGGGCCAACGAGATGGTGAATGTGCCAGAAAATAAACTTTTCGGATGATGCTCATTTTGATTTTGGTGTGCACGTTAATTAGCAAAATTGCTGCATTTGGAGCTCAGAAAACCAATACATGGTCTTACAGAAGGCTATGCACCCATTACGAGTGACACCGTTTGGTATGGTTATGGAGGCATCGTTGGCCCATACTTCTGTACAAAAGTGGATGGTGTAACCATTACGGACAATGGAGACACCTATTACATGCATACATAATTGGTCATTACATTACCATGGCGTACATGGTATTCAATTTTTTTGTACCCGATCTTCATTCTATTGATGTGAACGATGTTTGTCTTCAACTGGATGGTGTGACTTGCCACACATATTCTGCCACAAACGATTTATTGCATTAGCCGAAATGGAGATGCCAATTAGCCACCAAGAAGCTGCGATTTGACAGTGTTGGACTATTTTCTGTGCACTCGAAAAAGTGCACGAAACTTGATCCCATCAAATAAGGTACTGTGCGCCCAGCTACAGCAGAAATCTTTTTCCGTTTTTAACCGGAAAAATTGTACAATTTATTAAATTTAAACTTTTAAATGGACTACCCTTTAGTTTATGTGAATACAAATTCTAAAAAGAATTTAATTCAATTATATTGTTACGAAATTGGAAATGTTGTTATAGTAAATAAAAGCTCTAAAAACCACACAATGGACTTGATCATGTGTGAAATTATAAACAAAAGCTTCAAAAACACAAATAATGGATTTGTTCACTTGATCAACGAATAAGTCAAAAATATAGCAACAAAAATAATGGGCTTGTTTATAAGATCGATGAATAAACAAAAATTAAGGATAAAAGATGTGAACAACCGACAACAAAGTGTAGCGGACAACCAAAAACAAATTGCGACGTAAAAAAATTAATTAGCGGATAGATAAACATACAAGCAACAGCTACTCTGCCTGGACGAATGTAAACAAGATACACAAACAACAATTATGATACAAGTTGTTTACATTTTTAGATATTTTCCGAAGGCCTCCTCCTCCTTCGAAAGTTTTCATCACACTATTGATCCTGCGATATAAAAGGTAAGACAAAGCGGGCAATAAGGGAGTTTAAATTAAATCAGTCGTCTGTGAAGACGTCCCGTTGGATTCAGTGGAGTATGAAGACACGAGATTGAATTATAATTCAGTCAGCCTTGCGTGCAGACGAGTTCTGTGTGAAGGAAACAGTTCGTAGTGTAATGGGAGCAGAACTGTTGTGCTTACAATAATGTTGTGAACAAAGAACAATAACGAAAAAGTGTTGTTGCTTACAAAAAGGTTGTAAGCAGAGGCAAGAATGATAAACTAACGATTACGCATTGCGCATAATTTCCCGTTAGATGACGTAGTTGGGATATTTTAAAGGTTTCTTCTGAAAAGTGTAACTACTACGTAAAATTAGTTGCCAGCCCTGCAATCTAACTGACATTATCATCAGCCAATAGGAACACAATTTGCGTGACGTCATTGATTCAACATGCGCAGAAAATTTTAATTTTTTGTGCGTGATGGCATAATCTTTAGTTTATCATTCTTGAGCAGAGGAATATAACGAACGGGCACATATTGTGATAGTTATTGTTGCATACGTGATATAAGTTCCAACAGTGTCACAAAAGGAGTGAGGATAATAAAGAATTGATTTAAAATTGAGCACATATTTATTTTTATTTTATTTGCAATCTACGAACTCATAGTTTTAACGTTTTTAAAAATGAAAAAAACGTAACAATAATGAATTAATTTGAACATACACCGTTTTCCGCTGTTACAGGATCAATGTCTTCGTATGAGCATCTTTAGTCAAATTCTATCATCAATAGAAGCTTATGGACCAAAGAAAAAGAATTGCCTGTTGAAAATGTATTTGCAGAGATGAAAGTGTTTGCATGTAAAACAATAATGAAAATAGGATTTTCGAAAATGACAAGCAAATCAATTGATTAAATGTGACTGAAATTGTGTTGCTTTTCAGCTTTGTTATCCAATTTATTACAGATTTTGCGACATTCATTCAATGTATGATTTGATTTTTCCTTTGCTTTCTTCATTTCGTGTAACTATTTTAAGGGGACAAATATACAATGTGCATGTATTTTTGCTGTACATAGAAACAAACAAACAAACAAAAAAACCCAACCAGAAAATACATTTCAAATGTTGGTCAGTAGTGGAATTTGAGGAACATCATGTTTAAAATGTTAAGGAATTTGAGTGTGTGTGTGTGTGTTTGTGGATATAAAAGTTCAGCTGTCAATCGTGATTAAAGACCTTAAATTTGTTGTTGTTTTTTTTTTCAACACAATTTTTATTAAGGCAGACGACGACCAATACCAACAAAATGTATGCTTTACACGAACTCGTAAAATCAGCTGGATAATAACAACAACAAAAACAACAACAACAGTAATAATAAAAAAAGAAAAAAATGGAAAAGCTTTTAAATGTGGTAATATTTTCCCAGTATTTGAAAGTAATGTTGAGCCGAGAGAAACCGAGAGAGAGAGAGAGAGAGAGTGGTATCATAAATACAGAGAGCAATTAAATGAGAAAGCGAGAGAGTATATTCTATGCGCAGGACTCTACAATCGTAAGAATTTTAAGAAATATTTTAGCCAAAAATGCATTTTAAATTATTTAAGTAAGGCTTTAAGTGCTTTGAAATATCTAATGAAACAACACTTGAAGAAAATATTTCAAAACAATTACTCTTGTTTTGTTTTGGTTTGTAATTAAATAATGGTTTGGCTATGGTGAATTATTTTTTTTTGTATGTGTTTGTGTGTTTGTTTGTTTGTTGTTGCCAAACGAAAGAATTTCTTTGATTGTTGATTTGTTCTTATTGTTGTCTCGTCATTGTTGTTGCATTTCCTTTTTGCCATCCTTAATGGTTATTGTTCGTTCGTACGTTCGTTTTTTTTTTGTTCTCTCTCTCTCTATTTGTGCCATTAGCATCATGTTTTAAATGCAAAAAAAAAAAAACAAAAAAAATAAACGAAAGAATGAAAATTGCAACAAAAACAATAATAATAATAAAAGAAGAAGCAGAAGCTGAAGAAGAAGAAGAAAAACATACTTTCGTTGAATTTGGCCCATATTACTAAGTGATGTTGCCTGTTGTTCTTGTTCTCAATATTGTTGCTGTTGTTTTGCCTGGTGCTTCTTCTCGCAATTGCTTGCTACTTGTTTATGGGAGTGTATGTGTAGGTTTGCATATAAATTTTTGTTGTGATGAGGCAGAAACGAGTTGAGTCGCTACCAGACGATTTCACTTGAGTTCAGTTTCATTTCAAACACAGAACGGTTAAGTTGGATACGTTAATAAAAGCTCCGACCGACGGGAAATATAAGCAAAAACAAAATAAAACAAAATAAGAAATAAACAAAAGTATCAACAAAAAAATATATAAGAATAATAATAATAAAAAAATAAAAATTTCAAATATAATAACAACAACATTATACAACAACTAAAGAGAAAATAAAAATAGAAATAAAAAAAGGAAAAATTCCACAACATAAAAAAAACAAACCAAACGAATGAAATGAAATCACGTAATGTCCCAACATAAATTCCTTCACACTTAAACACATACATAAACATACTTTTATACTCATACTCATACGTATGTACGTACATACATGTAGTACGTTTTGTATACATTTACACATCCTATCGATATAGTTCGTTGTTACGGTTTAATGCAACACAATACCAGGGGATCAATGTTATAAATTTTCAATGTTTATGTTGCGTTCAAAAAAACAAAACACCCCTAACAACAACAACAACCACAATATAAAAGTGAAAATAACACAATTTACAAGTGAATTGAAGTGAATTGAAAGTAAAGTAAACGTGATGGCTCTTTAAAGTGTTTTTGAGGTCTAACATATTAATTAAGTGTATGTGTATGTGTGTGATGGTGTTTTCAAGCTGATTTTTTAATTTTATTTAATAAAAAAAATTTAATTATTTATCTAACAAGCAAATTGTGTTGTTGTGCTACCAATTATTGTAGGAGAGTTATTGCAAATGTATTGCCTTTATTGTAATAATAAAAACTAAAATCCTAGAAAATATCAAGCAGCAGATGGAGAAGAAAAGCATGTAAAAGTAATAAGTTCCCTAAAGTATGCAATATTTCTTTTATTGTCCTATATAAATACAGAAAGAAAAGGAAAAAGAAAAATCACCTGTGTGTGTATACATAACTACCTCAGTTGAAAACCTAATCAGATTACGTATGTACATGGCAATTGCCTTTTTCTTTTTTTTTTTAGGGGACTTACATGATTAATAATGTTAAATCATTGAAGCCATTTGAAATGCCTTATAAGAAATTGAGTCATGTAGTACTAATAAAAAAAAAGCATAGGTCTACTAACGCAATGATAAATTGAAAGTGATATTAACTGTCATTGCCATTTCACTTGGCCACTTGTCAACACTGTGGCTGATGTTAACAGTTTTAGATTAAGATGTTAAGATGTTTTCGTTAAAAATGTCATTACTTGTTGACTTTTCAATCAAAATATATGAAATGAATATAGCAGACAGGGTAGCGTATACATTATATGTATTTCAATATGGGATATTAATTATACGCCTCAGTAGGCTGGTAATAGTTCATAATCCCATAGTAAAATGAAAACTCATGCTATTTAAGAATATAGATTTTTATTTAATATTGCTTCATATACTTTATGCTTTAATTTATAGGCACAATGAAAGTCCTTTCATTGTTAGATGATGATATCCTTTGAAAAATTCTTCAAATCATGCTAAACACTAAGTGAAAAGAGTTTTATTAAAACGAATGCTTATGTATTTTTTTTGTGGGATATATTAACCCTTTTAATTTTGCAATGATGCAGCAGAACTTTTGTTTGAGTGAAAAATAAATTTAAAAAAAATTTTTTCGGTGAAAGAGAAATAAAAAAAAAAATCAATTAAAAGTATAAAAATAAATAAAAAAAAATTAAAAAAATGTTAAACAAAAATTATTATTAAAAAAAAAATTCTTAAAAAAAAACTAAAATCAAGTGAATTAAATTAACTTTTTTTAAAGCCTTAAAAAAATAATTTAATAAATGTGGTTATAAAAAACAAATAATAAAAAGATGTTAGGAATCCATTGTAGTTTTGGTAAGTATTTTTTAGTACCTTCTTTTTTATGGCATTCTTCACCTCTCGTACTCTATTACAAGCCCAGCAAAATACAGAATATTGAAACATTTAGCTTAAGACTGTGGGTAGTAAATAAATTAATTACTGAATTAATGAATGTATAAACAAGAAAATAAAATAAAATAAAAAAAAAATTAATTTTTTGCTTAGACAGCATTGGTTGAGCTGTTTTAATGGCATTAATAAATACTCGTAATCGTACGCTTTGTTACAAATTAGGCCCTTAAAACATTCATTTTATTTTTGTGTTTTGGTTATTGTCGTTGAGTTTTTCGGTCTCTTAATTAGCTTCACCTACTTTGTTTTCTAATTAAACATTTTGCCACTACCCTGACTACCCGACTACCTTTCTTTTTTCCCTTTTTTTTGGTTTTTTGTACACAAACAGCAAGATGGTCCGTGGTACCAACGGGGCTAATAACTGAGAGTCAAGTCTGTGTTATTATTTTTGTTAACAAAGTTTGCTTTTCTTCTCGTTTTTTTTTTGTTTAACTTGAAAACAGCAACTCATTAACGTAATGAGTGTCTTCTTTACAATGTAACGCATTACATTACAAGTGATTTTCTCTTAACGTTAAGTAAAAAAAAAGTGCAGCATAAGAAAACCTTTGGTTTCGAAAGGAAATTATTTAACGAAAACTTTAAATTAATTTAATTAAATGTTGTTAGTTAATATGTTGCAACAATTAAAATATTTAATAAAACATTATTAGGGGAAAATTTTAATTTTAATGTCTTCAAAATGCTTGCCTTTATTCCTTCATTTCATGTGAAAAGGCTGTAGCCATTCTGTTTAAATATTTAATATTCCTTAACAAATTAATTTTACAAAATTTAATGACACTCACTCTCTCTCTCCTTACCAGCCTTTAATCATATGTTGCGTATACGTAATATGCGTATACGTATGGATTTACGATATTAATTATACGTCTCAGTGGTCTTGTTTAGGTTTCATGCTATGAAATCCGTTAAATAGGTGTTTAATTCGTTTGTATGTATCAATAAATAGCCTCTACTATGCATACATACATACTGCTATTGTGTATACATGTACCCACACACATACATACATAGAGTATAGGGCTAATCAGGGAATTATGCTAATGCTGATATCGATGGGCGACCATTTTCGTAATTGAGAATTTGAAATTAAATTTAAATTAATTTTTGAACAAAAATTGATGGCAATACGGTTTATGATTTATGAAAATAATTCCAAAATTTTATAATGCAGCAGTTGCAAAGGTTTATTCTAATAAATGATTAGCCATTCATTCATATTCGTATCGTTATTAGGGGAATTTGAATGAAATATGAAAGTAATAAGACAAGATAATTGAAGTCTGTTAATTAGGCATCATAATACATAACCTAACATACATACAGGATTACGAACAAGCTTCTCACACCACTTATGTATGTTGTGTGTGTTAATTTTATACATAAGTGGCGAGACCTACAGTTTTAAAGTCGATTCCGAACGACAGATTTTTTTTTGAGAAACTTTTCATGGCAATTTGATTTAATCTCAGAGTTTTTGCCAGAAATCTGCTGAGATCGCCGAAGAATTATTTTCATAAAGGGTGATTTTTTAGCTATTATCGTTTTGGCAATACATACAAACATACATAATTGGCCATTACAACCCTTCAGTCAGGATTACCACCTAGCTTCTCACACCACTTATGTTGTGTGCATTAATTTTATACATGAAAGGCGGGACCTACAGTTTAAAGTCGACTCCAAAAGACAGATTTTTGAGAAGCTTTTTATGGCAATTTTTACTCTCAGAGTGTTTGCCAGAAATCTGCTGGGAGGAAGTCGCCGAAGAAATATTTTTTCGTTTTGATGTCTGACCTGGGATACGAATTTGGGTCTTTTGTCTAATAAGCCAACACACTACCCACTAGACCACGGCGACTTCATATCGTTTTGGCAATATTGGTTTAAAAAGCTCAGGCACGTTTCGTGTTTTGTTTCACTGTCAAACATACTTCAGTTTGGTTTATAATTAAACCATGAATCGTCTTACAAACGAATAACGCTTGCAAATCATTGAATTTTATTTTCAAACTCCGTGCTCTGTTAAGAAAGTTCATTGCGCGCTTCTTCCATTTTATGGTTCAGTTTAATCGACCCATTGAAAGCGGCTATTCGGGCTATTGTGACTAAATTTCGCATCAAATTTACATTATTGGACATTAAACCACCAACACGCTTACGTAGAGTGCGAACTACCGAAAATATCGTATTAATGATGACCATCAATTATCGATTCAATGCCATTCGCAGCAATTGGCCCACTGTTATTCAACAACGTGGAAAATTTTACAGAAGGATTTAGGTGTGAAGCTTTTCAAAATACAGCTGGTAAAAGAATTGAAGCTGAACGACCTACCGCAATGCAGAATTTTTGGTGAAGGGCTTTTGGAAAGATGGCCAAAGATCCACTTCTTAATCGAAAAATTCTGTTCAGCGGTGAAGTTCATTTTTGGCTCAATGTATACTTAAAGCCAGAAGCATTGCAAAAGCTTCCTATGCATCTAGAAAAAGTTACAGTTTGGTGCGGTTTATGGGCTGGTGGCATCATTTGACCTTCCCTCTTCAAAGATGTTGCGAATCGTAACGTAACTGTGAGTGGTAAGTGCTACCGTGAGATGATATCCCACATTTTTTTTTATTCAAAATGCAAGAGTTTGGCTTGCATGGCATGTAGTTTCAAGAAGACAGTGCCACATGCCACTTAGCACGCGTAACAATGGACTTATTGAAAGGCGAGTTCGGTGAATATTTTAATGCACGTTCGGGACCGGTCAATTGGGCGCCTAGATCGTGCGATTTAACGCCTTTAGATTTTTTTTTGTGGGGCTATGTTAAAACTCATATCTATATGGACAAGCCCGCTTCAATTGACGCATTGGAACACAACATTGAAGCATTTATTCGTGAGATACCGGCCGAAATGTTGGAAAGAAATGAAATAATCTTCAAACATTAAATTATGTGGACCGTCCTATCGATTCAAATAAAAATTTCATGCATTTTTTTGATTTTATGTGTTTTTTTTTTTAATTTTCCAATAGCTCTTCAAAAAATTAAGAATTATTTTCGTTTTGATTTCTGACCTGGGATTTGAATTCGGGCTTTTCGTCTAATAAGCCAACACACACTACCTACTAGATTACGGCGTCTTTAATTGGTTATTTTTTGTCTACTGCTGCACTGAAAACGGGTCTGCTGCTTGTGTTTAATCAAACATATGAGACTCCATGTCTTTGATTTCCTGGACTTCTGCTTACTTGCATTTCTCCTTTTTTCATTTAATTTTAGTAGTTCACGACATAACCAAAAAATATTCTAATTCACGATATTTGCAGGTGACAAGAATTTCATGGTCTGAACCGATTGTTAATATCTATCCTCAAAACAATACCAGATCAATACATAATTGTTCATAACGACCCTTCAGTCACGATTACGATATAGTTTCTCACACCACTTATGGTGCATGCATATGTATGGGTTAATGCATGAATGTCGGATTTGACGATTTATTGTCATTTTGACGATTTTGTGCTCTAAAAATATCATATTGACGACATGACGATTATTTTGACGATTTTTAGCAATTAAAAATTTTTTCATGATATTCATTACTTTAGTACATTAATTAGTAATGACAAGGATTAAAATATTTTCTTTATTTAATGCCCTTTTAATTCCTTAAAATCCAAAAAATTACAACTCCTAAATAACATCGCAGTAGAACATAAGTTATCATGTGCCGTTCCAATATTACTGTCTGAAAAACATAGGCAAGTGCCACTATTTTTATTCATACGACCAACTCTTAGGGTATGGTAGTGTGTTTGGAACTAGGAAAATATATTATAGGAAGGAGGAAAGAAGAGGCAGTGTTTATGGACACTTGGTTTGAATATTTTTATATCATAAACAAGAGGAAAGTTCTCTACAGGAAGGTAGTTCCACATACGAATAGTCCGTTTAACAAACGAATATTGTCTGTAATTTAGTGTGTGGTCCACTTGTCAATCGAATATATACGACTGTGCTGGCTGAGTAAGACGTGTGTTACGTAGGAATACATGATTTTCATAAACAAGTCCCCATATTTTGCTTGAGCAGTATTCGTTGTGGTAGCGATAAATCAGTGAAACTTAAGGCACATTGCAATGATGCCTTAATGAATCAATTGAGTTGGACATACTATAGTGTTTAACGAGCTACTACGGCCTATCCTTAAGCCTTAAAATAGACGTTAAGGGCCACCCATACTTGGGAGTAGTATTCCATTCTAGGTCGGTTATAAATGGTGTAAATTGTAAATAGATCAATAAGAAATGAAAGTATTTATTGCACTGTCTTAAGAAACCAAGCCAGTGAAAAATGTGCCACTTCTAGTGATCCTCAAACTGAATTTTCATGCCCATAACGTCAAAATATTCAGACCCCCAGATATTTACACCAGACATAGGTATAGACGATGCAATATTATTGCTGCTTAACACTGACTTTAAATGTTTTTGCTTTTAAAAACCTTTCAATTTATTTGTTAATTTTTTGCTGAACAATATTTTTACGAAATCAATAAAAGTTTTTGACGATTTTGACGATTTTTTTCTTAAATATTTAACGATTTGATGCTTCATTTATCTGGCAGCAATGGGTGTATGTGTTAATTTTTTATACATAAGTGGCTGCACCAACAGTTTAAAGTCGTCTCAGAATGACAACATTTTTTGGCTGCTGAGAGGAATTTGCCGAAGAATTATTTTTTCTTATTTCATTTTGTTGGAGATGTCTGACCTGGGGTTTGAAAACATGCACTCACGTCTAACAAGCCAACACACTACCTACTAGACTGTGACCAGGCTTTGAATATCTGTATTGTTTTCATAGAAGTTATTAATAAATTTCTACACACAGTAACGAAAATACATAACATTTCAGCATTATGTTCTTGGGTTAAGGGATTAATTACATGGTGCGATAGTGAAAATACATAGTCCAGTAATTATATAGTCCACGTTGTTCAGTTAGTTGAATAGAACTCAAAAATATTTTTTTTTTTATATTTCTCGAACCCTCCAAACTTGTTTTATTTGTTAAAAACATTTTTTTTTTTTTAATCTCATCACACAAAATTATTGATTACCTAAGTACGTTTAAATCTATTTTAAAAATCCAAAGTTGTTTTTTTAGAAAGGGAAGAGATTAGCCTTTCAAACAGTATACATTAACATTTTGTTTAAACTTTTTTGTTATGAGATTTAATGGGGTAAACTTGGAAAATATTATTTTTTTTTCTTATTTTTTTCAAGTTTGGCCATTCTTAAGTGTAAAATTTAAATAAAAAAATTTCAAATAAGTGGAGATTTTATGAAAGTGCTTTATATTGTGAAGAGTTTGACATGTTGCTTGATAAAATTTGACAAAAATTTTCGTAGTTATTAGGCATATATTTTTTTTTATAAATGCTATCTCTTCAAATGACCTTTCATTTCAAAAATTATTAAAATTTTTGATGGATCTAAATTAGCATGCAAAAAAAAAAAAGTAAGTCCTGACACTCATGTGTAAAATTAACACACACAACATGAGTGGCGTGAGAAGTTAGTACGTAGTTCTGATTGTAGGCTTGAAATGACCAATTATGTATGTAAACGAATAAGTTTAGTCTTGTAACAGTTAGTGACCATAAAAAAACGAATATTTTTATATACATACTGTCACAGAAAAAAGTCTACATACAAAGGCTTTTTTGCCTTGCTAATTTTGTTTTTTTCCTAATAATTTCTAGATTATATATTCCTTATGAATTCTGATTTCCGTGAGCACCGCCATGATGGCATAATCTCGCGTTTGTCAGAAGACACAATGGTGTAATACAATGCGTCCACCAACGCCCCCTCACACAATGATGCGTCAACGTGCCGTGCCACGTACAACATCATCACATGTGGGCGATACATGTCTATCATGCATCGCGTTACCAACATGCGGGTGAATGCAATAGCGTGCCGTGTTCACGCATCACATCACCATACGTGGGTACCAATTCGAGGCCATGTTATTTGTATATGACCTCCTTTTTGTTTAGGGGTCGGAGACCATCTAAACTCCTTTAATGCGTTAAGTGTGTAACGCCACACCGTACTAGCGCACTCCCCGCGATTTAGGTCCAAACCACAGCCACCACGTGCTCCCCGCAGGGACCTCACCATTGTCAGGCAGAGAAATGTCTCTGGGGCTCCTGACACCCGTGGTACCAGATTAAAGACCTCTGGTCAGGCTTCGCATCCAAGCAAACCAGACTGTTACCAGTTGAACTCCAAACAGTTCCTGACTGGTGATTGAAACATACCAGTCAAATCAAACCAGCATGAATCAACCCACCTAATAATTTATTTTATACATAAGTTTCTGTTGCGAATGTCTTAACCCAATTTCTTCTCAAAGAAAACAAAAACTGCATTTAACTTATATGACGAATTAAATAAGTACAACCAAACTGTATGCTTTGCAATGTATGAGAATGTACTACTACACTCCCAAATACATCACTAATCACTGCAATAAGCCAACACTCCAAAATCTTATTTGGAAAATTATGTTAACCCTTGCAATTTTTTATACATACAAAATATGTTGCAAATTACTTACTTCCGCAACTATGATTGCATGATTTTTGCAATGTATGAGAATAGAGTATAAATACCCACTCCCAATACATCACTAACGCCTTTAGTCGCCCCTTACGACAAGCATGGTGACCACTGTGGCAGTATTTTCTTGTTATCCGCTACCACACGGGTAATATATTTCTTATATTCGATTTTGTCTATACACATTCTTAATTATGAGTGTATTAAAGAACACTATAACACTTTTTTTAATTTGAAAAAAAAAACGCCGTTGTATGTAGACTTTTTTTCTTGACTGTACATAATAGGTCGTTAACCTTCAGTCAGGATTACGAACTAGCTTCTCACACAACAACTTGGTGGTGTGCGTTACTTTTATCCACGAGTCGACTTCGAACAACTACTTTTTGTTTTTTGAGAAACTTTTCATCGCAATTTTATTTGTGGTGTTTTCTTTTCTACAAAGAAAATGTTACCCTCTTACAAGGTACATTAAAAAATTTATTGACCAACCCTGTTGTAATCCATTTTTTATTTGAGAAGAACATAACACAAATATTTAAAAAAGGGTATGCCCTGTGTTTGCCACGGCGACTGTTGATTATGTATGTAATAAATTTAGTAATTCTTCTTCATCAGATGAACATTGAATCCAATTTTTTAAATTACTGACCATGTAGCTTTAATAATGTAATGTTTCCTTAAGGTTACTCTTCAAAACTATGAAAAATTAAACTCCAAATTGGATAACAATACCAGACGACTTTTTCTTAAATTTCATCTGCTGGCCTTATAAATAAATAAAAGTCATATGTTTTACAGGGCATTATCAGCACTCTCGATTTATTCAGGGCATAAAATGCAATGCCCTCCACCATTGGCAAGTGCGAATTATTTAGAATAAAACATACCACCCTTATAGAGGGCGAAACATTTTTAAGAAACAAACGAAAAATTGCATTTTGCATTAATAAAATGCACATTTTTTTTTGGTAGAAAAGAAAACACCATTACTCTCAGAGTTTTTGCCAAAAATATGCTGCAGAGAAATTATTGTTTCCTATTTCGTTTTGATGGATATCTGACCTGTTCAAACTTTTTTATTCATATATTGTTTGAAGCAATTTGATTAAAGTAACTGAAGTTCAAGCTTTTTCCTTTTCGATAGGAAATGTTCCAGTTGCCAAGTAAACAGACTCTAAATGTGGTGACTTTACTAAGTTATTATAATATTAGAATGCATGATTCATTCTATAATTCATTCCCCAGTCAAAATTTAATGTTTAAAATGATAAACGAATTCTAAACATTTTTTGTTGCTTCATTTAATAGGCTCCCCCCCCGTTTCTTTAATAGAACCCTTAATATTATAATTTTTAAATATTTATAGCACGTATTACTTTTTTCAACTCAATTTAATTTTTCATCAAAACAAATAAGAAAACAAAAATAAATTTTTTTTTCAAGTTAAACATCACTTAAGAAGAATAGTGAGGCTAACCTTTAAAGGAGCCATAAGCATTTGGTTTATGTTCGAAATAGCATCAATTTGTTTAAGGCAAAATTTAATTAATTTAACAACAGAAACTTTGAAAACAAGCTGAGTAAAAAGTTTTGTCAGTTGATAATCAACTTAAAACTTTACAAAACCCAAAACAGGCAACACACGCATGCCTTCGTTTAAAAACTATTGAAATTGAAATGCTTTAAAAGTCTAAGAGGAAAAAACTAAAAAATTTCATTTTAAAAATACTTTTTAAATTGAATTTTCTTTAGAAGTGTCATTATAAACTCATTGGTTTAATACGAGTATTATGGTGCACACAGAGTGTAAATATTTTAGTGGCCCAAAACCTCTAACACATGTTACAATTTCAATTAGATTGTCATTCGGGGTTTAATAAATTTTGTTGATTTAATAAAACAACTAATAATACCGTTAATAAAGCAGTTGATGTTTTGTTCCTAGCTTTACTAAAGCTAGGCTTACACTTTGTAGCATATTTAGTAAGCAAGTGAAGGGTTTTTGCTTATGTTGCTAAGCAGAGTTCAGCAATGAATCGTTTTTTCCACTACTCATAAGTACTCATGCAATTTTGAGTATGAATGAATCAACAGTATTGAAACTCAACTACTCTGATTCACTTACACTCACTACAACGTTAATTTATAAGTACAGGGTTGCAATCAATAAGCATACAACGTTGACATTAAACTCATACCATTCAAAATATGTTTGATTCATAACCCTACCATATTTAGATTCATAACTTTAGAAAAATCCTGTTACGTTTTTACCTTTCTAAAAACATTTAAATATGATGTTTGTTGATTGGAAACAAACTAAAAGCAAATACATTTTTAATTTCATTCAATCTCTTTATTGTCCACTGTACAACAATAACTATAACAATGTATGCTTGTTCGATATCCTTCTCTTCTTACAACCTTTTTGTAAGCGAACACTCGTTATTCTTCTCTGCTTAAAACCTTTTTTGTAAATACAACACTTCTGCTCCCGTAAACAGTAACAGCTGTGCGGTCGATCTTTACAACTGCGAACTTCAAGCCACAACTGCTTACTTCACATGCAACTTTACATAAGGCTGACTGAATTACTACTAATTCTTGCCCTTTTCTATACGCAAGAGATAAGTCTGATGATTGTTCTCAAAGTGGAACGCTCACTCCGAATTACAACTTAGCTTCTCACACTACTTATATTGTGTGTGTGTTAATTTTACATATTGATGACTAACAGGACCTACATTTAAAGTCGAATCCGAAGGATAGATTTGTGAGAAACTTTTCCATGGAACTTTTAGAATTTTAGAACCCCCTCATACAGATTTATAAAGACCATTTCTGCTTAACGTTACTGTAAATGATAAAATTTTCATTGCCACTCATTATTCTTTCTGAGAAATGTTTCGAATGAATTTTATTTTTTAAATGTCCAACATAATGAGTTTGTGTCCTTAATCTGTATGTATCGATAAACCAATATATTGCGTTCGAACTCTTTAAGTGATATTAGTTAAACTGGAACTAAGGAAATCTATTTTTTTTAATTCTACCAGCATAATGTGCTCTGTTGTGTAATCAAAAGCTAATCTGGCTATTCTGAATAATGCATAGATGTTGGTCAAGCTTCAGATT
Organism: Sarcophaga peregrina; assembly: GCA_014635995.1. NCBI lineage: Eukaryota > Metazoa > Arthropoda > Insecta > Diptera > Sarcophagidae > Sarcophaga > Sarcophaga peregrina. The sequence goes on from CM025789.1 coordinate 125,397,906, forward strand.
TTCATCACTATTTTACGAACAATCGTCTACTAAAAGTTTTTAAATTGAAATTTTTAAAACCAAAAAAAAAAGTGTTTGACTGTGATTCACTGAACTCAATTCACTGCAAATTATCAAAGAAAGTTGAAAATTTATTTTTATTACTCCATTTAACTGGCATAAGTGCATAAAGTTTGTTGTTTCCATGTTAATGTCAATTTAAATAAAAATTTTTACTAAAAAGTGCAACTAAAGAAGAATTACGATTAATCGCGGGGGCATAAAAGTCATGCTTAAATTACTTAGGATTGCAAAAATAAAGCAGGAAAACAAATTTTGTTTCTAGTTTATGAAATGAAATCGCGCGTAGCTCCTAGTAGGTAGTGTGTTATTCAAAACACAGGTTAGACATCTCTATCTTCTCAACAGATTTCTGATAAAAACTTTGAGAGTAAATAAAATTGTCAAGAAAAGTTTTTCAAAAATCTGTAGTCCGAAGTCTACGTTAACCTGTAAGTCCCGCAACTCATGTATAAATTTAATACAAACAACTTGAATGTAATGGCCAATTATGTTATGTAGTTCATTCATTTGGGAATACTTTTGATCACATCTATTTAGAGAGGAGATAATGTCAATGACGTATGTACACACAGTAAGACTTCGCTTAACGCTGTTTCGGTATTATGCATTTGCAAATGAAACGGCCATACACTAGTGCACCGGTTTTGCACTATATAGCGACGGTGTATGCTATGTACCTTTTCCAACACTCTTTTGTTAGCCTGTCCAGAATAAAGATTCTATATGTATTTTCCAAAGTCGCAATCACAATACGAACGCATCTATCCAGCGTCACAGTTGATTTATTAATTATCATCAACGTTACTAGGTGTATACTAGGGATGCCAAACGCGATCGATTTTTAAAAATCCCGGGATTCGGGATTTACAAAAGATCCCGGGATATTTCGGAATAATTCGGGAATCAAAAATCCCGAAAAAGCATGGGAAAAGTCGCGATTTTCTTTGAATAATTAAAATATTTCGTTAACGAAATCATTTATATTCCAATCATGGATATCAGAATTATATGCCTTTAAAAATAAAATATTAAAACAGCAAGACAAAATGTAACAAAGAAGCGTAAATTAAAAAAAATAAAAATTATTCATACATATGCTGCAAATGCATTAGTTTTAAGAAAATTATTTGGATTCCAACAAAAAGCTTAAAGCATCTAATATGTGATCTGATAGGCTTGAACGTATTTTGTTGTCAACATAAGCTACCATTGAAAAACACTTCTCGCAATCAACATTTGTTGATAAAATAGTTCCAAGATAGCTGTATGCAGCTTGTAAATCTTCACCTCTACTATCTCCTGATGTAAATAAATCTTTTTCTTTGACTGATTTTCTTCTATCTATATCAGTTACCCTATAATCCCTTTTATAGGGCTTTTGCATTCTTCGTTGGCATCAAATAATTTTTTTTATCAATGGAAGTAGGGTTTTCCTCCTCTGAGATGCTATTATCGAAGTCAAGTAATATAAAACTTTTTTCAGGACCTTTTGTAGGTTCAAAATACATACGAAATCACAAATCCCGAAAATCCCATATATTCATACTTAACAACACGTATTATGAACAACATCGGCTCTCCATAACTCAAAATATAGACGAAGTACTAAGAGACTCGCGTACGAACAGTAAAATACTCACTTAATAGTTATGTGTTTGCTTTGTTTGTAAATTTTGCTGAAGAATTGTAAGTATTTTTCTAAAGTTATGAATCAAACATATTTCAAATGGTATGAGTTTGATGACAACATTGTTACTCATACACATTGCAATCCTGTTCTTCTAAATCATCGTTGTCTGTTGAGTATGAATCAGAGTCAGAGTAGTTAAATTTTAATATTGTTAACTCACTTAAATTCAAAATTTCATGAGTGCTTTTGAATAGCAAAAAGACGATTTATTACTGATGTCTGGTAGGCAGGTAGGCAGGTAGAAATGGCTGTCTACTTAGGCCAACCATTGTGCTTTTCAACCAGATTTAATTTATTTTTTAAGCAGAATTTCATTGCCCTATGTATGGATTGATTAACCGCATGAAATTACGAAAGTTTAGGAAATTAAGTTGCAAGATAATTTTGTGTGAATTCAATTTTAAAAATCCCGGGATTCGAGATTTTGTGAATCCCGAGGTTCGGGATTTCCCGATTGGCATCCCTAGAGTATACATATTAAATTGCCTCGTTTAACATTGATTCGTTTAGCACTGGAACTTATTGGAACGTAACATCCGCGTTAAGCGGGGTTCTTACTGTACCCAGAAATGATTACAGAGGACATTATTTCTAGGCAACCATAAATCGGCCTGCTTATAGCAGACAAATCACTGGCCTTGCTGGCAAAACTTGCTTGCTGTAAATGAAAAAGAAAGCAAAAAATAAAAAATAAAAGAAGAAGAAAATTTATAGTCTTCTTAAATCCTTCAAAATTCATTTTCCCAATTTTTCAAATAATTCGTATAAATTTCCGTTTTTTTAACTTTCCTTTGCCTGACTACACCAATTATTGTTTTAAGCATACGCACACACACACGCACATACACACACAAAAGTTTACTTTAAAATGTAATTGAGAGCAGAGAAAGAAAGAGAGAGAGAACTTAAACATGTACAGTTAAATTAAATAAATTCAAGGTTACACTGGGGTTCTGTTCTGCTTTTATTCTCACATGCTCGTGCCATATTTCTGCGTTACAAAAACACTTACGCAAGCACACCATCACACACACAAACACACGCAGAGAAACAGGAAATTCAATTTGTTATGCTGTTTCTTCTCATTATGGTTGTCTGTTGTTGTTATTGTTTTGTGCCAGTGAGTAACAACACTTTAAATATTAAAACGACAACAACGACAACAACAACAACTGTGGTTGAAGTACATACAATACTCGTAGCAAAGTTTTAATATCACATCACATTTTTGTGTCACTTGTGAAGCACTTTTTTGTTTCTTCCGTTTCTCTTAGAAACTTCCTGATAATTTAATTTATTTCAAGTGCGGGGGTTTTTTTTTGTTATTATGCCCGCCATTGTTTCGTTGTTATTAATTGAAGGAACATTTTAAATAGTTGGAAGGAATTTTAAATGGAATTCTCTTTTATTGTTTGAATATTCTTTATTTATTTGAATATTTTTTTGGAAAACTAATTTTTTTTTAGATTTTTTCTATTGCTTGGCTTTTGTTTTTCTTCAAAAAACATTTAGAAACAAATTGTTTTCATGTTTTTTTTTTTCTTATTTTTAATTAAAATCGAGTACAAGTGACTACAGGCTAGACATGCTAATTACAATACTTGAACATATTATTTGCTGTTGTTGTTGTTGTTATTGTTATTATTATTTTGTACTTTTTTAATAGTTTTGTTTTCCTTATTTGGCTTTTACTTTCAATTCCGTTTACAATGTTCAAGTTGTTAATTTAATTGAATTTGATTGTTTTCAGTTTCTGTTCTTGCAAATGTAAATGAATTGCGTTTATAAATGAAACAAACGAAAGGCTTACAAAACTTTCCAAAATAATATTTAAAGTTTCCCCTTTTGTTACTTGGAAAGGGAGAATTAGGCAAAACAAATGCTTGTTATTCAAACTAAACGGTCTTTTGTGGAAAAATACAAAATTTTCATACAAAAGAATAAAAGTTTTAATGTTCATTCAAACTAAACATAGAATCATAGATACACTATAAATAGTATATGAGAGCAAAGGATATTAAAACAATTATTGTTGTATGAATATGCCTAAAAAAAGGAAACCCATGGCCATTAAGTTAATTTAATGAAATTATTTTTAATTTTTATTTTTTTTTATTTTTATTTTGGAAAACATTATTCGTATTATTATGATAATTTAATGATTCAATGATTTCCTATCATATACATATGACTTAAGGCGTATGTAGGTGTCCTTCAAATATAAAACTTTCACATAAGAAAATTCCCATTTACTGTATTACGTTCTTAAACCGCCCACATTATTATTTAATAATGAAATTTGATTTCAAATTAATTTTCAAAAAGTTATTTTCTTCACTGCCATAGAGTAATTTGCTGGTATATACAAACAAAGAAAAAAGTCTGCATACACTGTTGTTTCCTGGTAAATTTTATTTTTTTTGTTAAAAATAATTTCTTTATTAGAGATCAGTAATGAATAATTTTTTTCTCTCTACTCATAAACACTTATGAAATTTTGAATATAACAGAGTCAACAATATTGAAATTTAACTCTCTAATTCATTCATACTCACTACAATGTTGATTTATAAGTTCAGGTTGCAAGGAGTATGCTTACAACTCATACCATTAGAAATATGTTCGATTCATAAGCCTACCACATTTAGATTCATAACTTTAGAAAAATACTTATAATACTTATAAATGATTCGAGTAGTTCGTATCATTTATTAAAATTTACAGTCACTTTAGAAAAATACTTAAAAATGATACGATTTACAGTTTCAGTTCTTAGGAATTTACAAAAAGAGGAAAAGACACATAAGCAAAAAACAGAACAGAGCAGCAAACAGAGCAAACACACAACTTTTTTGTAAATATTTCAGTGTTCGTATGCTATTCATACTTATTTTGTAATTCTTGTATATGTCAAGTTATGGAGAGTCGAAATCATACGCGTTGTGCAGTATAAATATGATGAGTACTTCAGACTTTGAATATGAATAGAATAGGCTCCATGATATTAAAATAAGTATGAATGCGTATAAGCATTGGAAATTATGAGTATGATACGATTCTAATCATCTTGCTGATCTCTGACCTATATATGTATTTGCTTTCATATTTATTTTGCTCTTCCGGTATTGTTGATATAAATTATAACAGGTCGCGTAGTCTAGTAAGTAGTATTGACGTAAAGCCCGGATCAGGCATCAAAACAAAATATGAACAAAAAAATATTTCTTGGGTGACTGCCTCTCAGCAGATTTCAGGCAAAAACTCTGAAATTAAAAAATTAAAAAATTGCCATGAAAAGTTTCCCAAAAATCAATCGTTCGGAGTCGTCCCGCCGCTAATGTATAAAATTAACGCACACAACATAAGTGGTGTGGTAAGCTAGGTAGATATTCTGACTGAAGGATTGTAATCATAGCTGCCAGATAAATGAAGCATCAAATCGTTAAATATTTAAGAAAAAAAATTTCAAAATCGTCAAAGACTTTTATTGATTTCGTAAAAATATTGTTCAGCAAAAAATTAACAAATAAATTGAAAGGTTTTTAAAAGAAAAACATTTAAAGTCAGTGTTAACCAGCAATAATGTAGCAGCATCTATACCTAAGTGTGGTGTAAATATTATGAAGTCAGAATATCTTGACGTTATGGGCATGAAAGTTCAGTTTCAGGATCACTAGAAGTGACACATTTTACAGTGCCTTGCTTTCTTAAGATAGGGCCATAAACACTTCCATTTCTCATTGATCCTATTACCAGTTACACCATTTATAACCGACCCAGAATGGAATACAACTCTCATGTATCAGTTGGCCCTTAACATATATTTTAAAGCTTCTCGACCGTTTACAGGAGAGGTCGTAGTAGATCATTAAACACGATAGTGCGTGCAACTCAATTGATTCATTAAAGTATCATTACATATCATATCACTGTTCTATTGCTACTACAACGGATAATGCTCGAGCGAAATATGGGGACTTGTTTATGAAAATCATGTATTCCTACGTAACACACGTCTTTGTCGACCAGCACATCTGTATATGGTCTATTGGGTAGTGTATCACACTCTAAATTACAAAAAATATTCGTTTATTAGACGGACTATTCGTATGTGGAACTACCTTCCTGCAGAGATCTTTCCTCTTGTTTATGATATTAAAATATTCAAACCTAGTGTCCATAAATACTGCTCCCTGTTTCCTCCTTCCTATAATATATTTTCCTAGTTCCAAACACACTACCATACCCTGAGAGTTGGTCGTATGAATAAAAATAGTGGCACTTGCCTATGTTTTTCAGACAGTAATATTGGAACGGCACATGATAATTTATGTTCTACTACGATGTTATTCAGGAGCTGAAATTTTTTGGATTTTGAGGGACTAAAAAGGCATAAAATAAAGAAAATAATTTAATCCTTGTTATTACAAATTAATGTACTAAAGTAATGAATATCATGAAAAAATTTTTAATTGCTAAAAATCGTCAAAATAAGGACATAAATCGTCATGCCGTCAATATGATATTTTTGGAGCATAAAATCGTCAAAATGACGATAAATCATCAAATTTGGTAGCTATAATTGGAATGACCAATTATGTGATGTATTTTTTTTTATTAAACCAGCACTCAGGGGATGACCCCCACTCATGCAGTGAATTGTGTAGGTTTATGAAAGGCGGAAAGAAAGAAAATGCGAACGGTAAGGAAACGAGTTGCTACTGGTGATTATAAAATCTATAAAATCTAGAGCAATCGAAGCCAGCAGTTTCACACACCATTTATGTTGTGTGTGCTAATTTTATACAAAAGTGGCGGGACGTACAGTTTAAAGTCGACTCCGAACGACAGATTTTTGAGAAATCACCGAAAAAATACTTTTTGTAATTTTTATTTTGATGTCTGGCCTGGAACTCGAACTCTGGCTTTACGTCTAATAACTTAGCACACTACCTACTAGACCACGGTGTATGTAGACTTTTTTCTATGACTATATGTGAAATTATTTCTTGAGTAATTTGTATGTCCACTTTTTTCTTCGACTGTATGTGAAATTATTTCTTGAGTAATTTATGTGAAATTATTTCTTGTTCCTCTAACAGTATTTGTGGCTGGTATATTTTCATCGGTGTATGTAGATTTTTTTCTATGACTGTATAAGAAATTATTTCTTAAATTTGTTCCTCTAACAGCCAAGACCAAAGTATGTATGGCTGGCAAATTTTCATTTCTTCTTAATTTATTTATAATTTTTGTTTATTTAACGTTTTATTTCAACTGTTTTTTTCCTTTTGATTTTGTTTTGCTATGAGTTATGCTTTCCAACTGCCTTTAACTTCTTAAACTGCTAAATCATTACAATCCTTGGTTGCTTTTTCCTTCTCTAAACACATTCATTCTTTCATTGCAATGTACATACATATGCATATGTATGTATGTATGTACGTATGTATGTATGCGCAGAACTGTTGTACATACATATGTACATAGAAAATCTATGTTTGTATTTGAAATATTATAAATACGAACGATATCACGTGTTAGTTTTAGTTTTAGTTTTCAAACTAAAACCACATTTAATTTTGTTGTTGTTTTTGTTGAATTTCAACTATTTATAGCAGTTATACAGTCACTTGCATGGCAGTGTATACTAGTATAAGCAAACACCTTTATTTTCAATAGAAAACTTTAATGCAGCTAAAAAGGAATCTTTTCTATACATACATATACGTACGTGCTAATGCACAGAATAAACACACATACATATGCACCCATACATACACCCAGACATTTGTAGATTCATCGCAATGCTATATGAAATGTTTTATTATTACTTGTGAGATAATCAAGGCTTTGTTTTATAAAATCTAAACGAAACAAATACACTCACACTAGCACTCACTTAGATTTATAAATATTTATAGTGCTGTTTGTATGTATTGGTTGGTTGGTGCTGTTGTGTACACATACCTACCCAGCTAACATTTGGAAGATTGCTTTTAAAAAAATAAAAAATCATCTTGATGAGTCTTTTTAGAGTACTTTTGGCGATCAAAAACTTATTAGTCAGTTATACGATTAAAAAAGGACTCTAAAACGATTCGCAGCATTTAAGTAAAATCTCGTAATCAACGTTTGTAGGTAAATTAGTTCCAAGATAGCTATATGCATACATACATACATAATTGGTCATTCCAACTCCTTCAGTTAGGATTATTGATCTAGTTTCTCATACTACTTATGTTGTGTGTGCTAATTTTTATGCATAAGTGCCTACAGTTTATGCATAAGTCCTACAGTTTAAAGTCAATTCCGAACTACAAATTTTTGCGAAACTTTTCATGCCAATTTTTTTTTTTTATAAAACCAGCACTCAGGAAGGGATGACCCCAATTCATGCAGTGCATTGTGCAAGTTTTTTAGGAAAGGTGGAAAGAGAGAGGGAAGATGCGAACAGTAAGGAAACGAGTTGCTGCTGGTGACTATAAAATGGCCAGTGTTATACCTTCACCATTAGACAGTCTACAGCAATCGTCCCCAAGAGGCAGTTTCTCACACCACTTATTTTGTGTGTGTTAATTTTATGCAGAAGTGGCGGGACCTACAGTTTTATTTACTCTCAGAGTTTTTGCCAGAAATCGCCGAAGAAATCCTTTTTTGTGTTTTATTTTGATGTCTGGCCTGGGACTCAAACAGTGGCTTTACGTCTAATAAGCCAGCACACTACCTACTAGACCACGGCAATAGCTATATGCAGCTTGCAAATATCCACTACTACCACTTCCTGATGTAAATAAATCTAATGCTTTGCAGAGTTGGGTATCTAAATCAGTTACTCTATTAATTTGTTTTATAGGGCTTTTGCATTCTTCGATGCCATCAAATAATTTTTTATCAATGAAAGTAGGATTTTCCTCATCTGAGATGCTATTATCGAAGGCGAGTGATATATAATTTTTTTTTCAGGACCTTTTGCATATGAATTCAGAATCCCAAAAATACTGAGACTAGTTTTTAAGAATCCCGGGATTCGGGATTTGAGAATCCTAAAAATCCCGGGATTTCAGAATTCGGAATTTCCTAATTGGCATCCCTATGTCTGATGAACATATGTACATTACGAATATAAACTTAATATTCTTTGCGAACGTGAGTTTTGAAATCGCAGCAGTGTAAACATAGGACTCAGAGAACCGACTAAAAACACTTGAAGAGAGTAACTTAAATTATAATCATAAATGAAGCAAAAATGTGTCCAAATTAGTACAAACATGACTGATAAATGACAACAGAAGGACTCCTAAACATATTGATAAATTACTCATAAAAGCCTCATATGCTATCAAACGATCACTGAAAGACGATTCGAAAAAGAATTATAAACGAAAGTAAATAAGGCTAACAAATGATAAGAAAGGGATTCGAAAATGGTCATAAAACTAATAGAAAAAGTTTCGAAAATGGCTCATGACTCATAAATGACTTATTAAGAAGAGTCGCTCCTATTGACATTTTTCTCCCAACAAAAAAGTTTTTTATAATCAGAAAAGGAGCGCATATTCTAACTTTTTAATCATGCAGAAGAATTAAAAAAAAAACTTGAATTTTATTAAAAATTTACAAAAATGCTGGCTGGGTATGTACATATGTATTCAAGTATGTTTGGTTTTTTGTACATATTTATGTTTGTGTACTCTTGTATTTGTCTATTTATAAAGAAATTATTTTCATTTCAAATAAGCATTCATTAAATAGTTTAAAATGTTATTAAAACGTAAATAAATTTTATTTTCAACTGAATTCAATGGATACGACCAAGCATTTATAACGTGTGTTGAATATACTTACAGATTATGAATGAATGAATGAATGAAAGGAAAGCCATAAATTCCTAATAATTTAATGCTTAAAGATAATTTCTAAGAAATGCCATAAAATTTATGGGAATTTTATAGTACAACCTTGTAAATTTCAAAATAAATTGATCTTTGTTTAAATAAAGAATTCAAAGAAACATCATAAAATTAATGCAGATTAAAATGAAAATTTAAATTTTGTAATGTATTTAAAAATTGCTATGTAAACAATTGAGTTTCTTACGAAATTATTTCGTAAGAATAATTGCCACCGAAACCTGTGGGAGTTATCCTTGCTGACAGCGAACAGCTTCATTCAATTTCATCTCGTTTGATTGCAGTGCTATTCCGCCTCTATACTCTCACTAGTCGATAGCGATTTTAGTATGAAGAAATGATTTTTTTTTTTTAATATTTTTCCTAAAAATAAAGTTTAGTGTTGTATTACAGCTTCGCATTTCTCTTTTGGGTTCAGAATGCCATTGAAGTAGAAATTCTTTAGTTTCAGACACACACAAAAATAAATGATATCTAGACAGGCCAACATTTAGTCAAAATTGTGAGTATTTGATGCCAAGCACATGTATTCGATTTAATTGACTCATCATAGGCGCGTGTGGTCTGACGTTGTATGTAGTATTGAAAAGCAGCACAATTTCTGTTTTCAAATTTTTGCTTAAAAGAAATTTTAAAAAATATTTAGTAGTTTTAGTGTAGTTAAAAAAAAAGTTATTTGGCGGACCCTTTAGTAACCAATTAACCAAGTAAATAAGCAAATAATGTTTATTAAAACTAATATTCAGTTAGTCAGACTATGATGATATTCAGAGGAAATTTTTTCCCTAGAACCTTGAATTCTTCGGCAGCTGCAAATGCCCATTCTTTTATATTCCACTTCAATATTGGACAGGAATGAAATCAGTCAGCCAGTGTCCTTAAAAATAAAATTAAATACTGCCAGTGATTCTCAACACAACATTAATACCAGCTGAATAAGGTTCAGTTAATGAATAGCACGAATAGTGTTGCTAGACAGCTTTAAAGGTCTCAAATAAAATTTATAAGACATCCTTACATACATATACATAATTGGCCATTACAACTCTTTAGTCAGGATAACGACCTAGCTTCTCACACCACTTATGTTGTGTGCGTTAATTTTATACATGAGTGGCGGAACCTACAGTTTAAAGTCGATTCCGAACGACAGATTTTTGAGAAGCTTTTCATGGCAATTTTTACTCTCAGAGTCTTTGCCAGAAATCTGCAGAGAGGAATTCGCCGAAGAAATATTTTTCGTTTTGATGTCTGACCTGGGATTCGAACCCGTGCCTTTTGTCTAATAAGCCAACACACTACTCACTAGACCACGGCGACTTCCTTACTAATGAATAAATTCCTGGGTGATGACGACTAATGATGAAAGAGTTTTGGATCATTTGGTATCATGTATACATACATAATAGATCAATTACAACCCTTGAGATAGGATTACGACTTAATATCTCACACCATCATTGTTGTGTAAGTTAATTTTATAAACGAGTTGTGAGACCTACAGTTTAAAGTTGATTTCCAATGACTAATTTTTGAAAATCCTTTTCATGGTAATTTTATTTTACTCTCAAAGTTTTTGCCAGAAAGTCGTTGAAGAAATATTTTTTCATATTTTCTTTTTACTGGAGATGCTTTAAGGTTTGAAACGAGCCCTCATGTCTAATAAAACGACATACTACCTACTAGGGATGCCAAGCGGGAAACCCCGAATCGCGCAATTCCGGGATTTTCGAGATTCATAAAATCCCGAATCCAGGGACTTTTAAAAACTTGTCTCAGGATTTTTCGGGATTGCGAATTCATATGTACTTTGACCCCCTACAAAAGGTTGTGAAAAAAAATTCTATATCACTTGACTTCGATAATAGCTTCTCAGATAAGGAAAACCCCACTTCCTTTGAATTGGAGGTGAATATTTACAAGCTGCTTATAGCTTTCTTGGAACTATTTTACCAACAATTGTTGATTGCGAGAAGTGTTTTTCAACGGCACCATATGTTGACAACAAAATTCGTTCAAGCCTATCAGATCCCATGTTAGATGCTTTAATCTTTCTGTTGGAATCCGAATAATTTTCTTAAAACTAATGAATTTGCACTGTTTTTATTTTTTTTTTTAACGATATATAATTCTGATATACATTATTGGAATACGAATGATTTTTTTTTTAACAAATCATTTTTATTATTAAGAGAAAATTGCCAATTTTCCTATGATTTTTCGGATTTATGATTTTTTTGGATCCCTAATTATCTCGAAATATTCTGGGATTTCGGGATCAGGATTTTGTAAATCCCAGGATTTTTAAAAATCGATCCCCTTTGGCATCCCTACTATATGTTTTTATGAAGTAATCCTAAGTTATTAGAATAACATTGGTTATCATGTCACTTTTTCTTTTTTTTTAGCAACATAACTGCGGTATTTTATTCGGATAGTTGATAAACACATTTTCGGTTTTATTAAAATGCTTTGCAAATCACATTTCAATCACATTCATAATACATAGAGTTCATCAAAATCAAAATTTAAATCGTATCAAATAAAATCTTAGAATCCATCACAATTGTGATGACATTTGTGTGCCTTTGTGATGAAGCAAAATTCTCTAGATAACGACATTCATTGTCTTCGAAGTGAACTTTGCTCTTAAACTATTCTCTTTTATATGAAGAGAATAAATAAACTATTTTAATTGTTTATTTTAATTGTTGTTGCTAATGGCAAACATAAATATTTTCATATGAAGATGAAGCATACATAGGATAGATAATGATGATGATAATGAATGATGAATGCTTTTGAATAATGACTTCTGAAACTGCTGAAAATGTTTGCATTTCTACATATAATTATGGAAAGAAAAGAAATAAAATTTTTTTTATTTTAAACGATTTGTACAAAGGCTTTCCATGTGCTTGGAAACGTGTTATCTAGTCTGATGAGTCCAAATGTAACCACTTTCAGTAAGATGGAAAACAGTTCTGCTAGCGCAGATCCAGGGAACGTGTTCAAAGAAACCATGTGAAGCAAACTGTTAAAAACAGCCATGAAAATATTTTGGTTTGGGGATGCTTAATATGGTGGCATGTTGGCCCTCTACATTTAGTAGATGGTATCATGTGAAAAAAGACTATCTAAAGATTCTGCAAGCCCATCTTCCGAATTTTATGGACAAATGTGCTTATCCCGAATAAGAATTTATTTTCCAACAGGATGGTGATCCGAAGCACACAGCAAAAATTGTAAAGATATGGGATGGGAAACAAAATTTTCAATTGCTGGAATATCCGCACAAAGTTCAGACCTCAATCCGATTAAAAATTTTTGGCCATTCGTGAAAATCCGGCTCGGACAGCACGAAACAGCCTCAATAGGCATTGTCAAACTTTGGGATCATATAAATGCGAAATGGCATCGAATTTCGAAAGATCTTATTGATCATTTGGTAGAAAGCATCTCAAACCACGTAAATCAAGCTATTTCTAATAACTTTCTATGGACCAAATATTGAAATTGGGCTAGTTCTTGAATTTTCTTGAAACGTGCAAAATTGAGTTTATGTGGGTTATTTTCGTTTTTTCATTCAAACTCATTGAATTCATTTCATTAATTATTGTTTTTTTATTGCTATTTGTTAAGAATAAAATGAAGAATTAAAATTATTTTTTTTTTTGTATTTGCTTGCATGGTTTTGTTTTTGTGAATGACGAAAATCAGTATTGTGAACATGCACTCACCTCTGCTCGTCACTGTATATCTATTATTCGTCTTAATGTGCTTAAGACTTGAAAAGAAAAACTTTGGAAAATTCCAATTTTTTTCTTTTAATTTTCAAGTTTGTACATTCAGAGTATCAAACTTCATTAAAAAAATCTAGGATAAGTGATAATATTCTTAAAGTCTGTTCTCTTGTGCTGAGTTTGAATTATCGTGTGATCAAACTGGGTAAAAATTACTGTAGTTATTATTTAAAGAGTCTTACAAAAATGGATCTTTAAAACGGTATACATATATCCATTATTCGACTTAATATGCTATGAGACTTAAAGAGGAGAACTTGGAAAATTTCAAATTTTTTCTTATAATTTTCAAGTTTGTCCATTCAGAAAAGAATTTTATAAACAAAAGAACTCAAATATTATTTACTTTAATTGAAATATGAAACGAAAAAAATCCGCCACTTAGTTTTATTTCTATAACGAAAAGTGTAAACCCAATTTTTTTTTGTGCGCACTCCTTAGTAGCAAACTTTAATAAAAAAAAATGTAGACGTAGTGATAAAATTTCTAAAGTCTGTTCTCTCGTGAAGAAATTGAGTCATAATTTGATCAAATTTGACAAAAATTACCGTAGTTATTATATAAAGTGTCTAACAGTCGAGTGATATCTCATCAAATGAACTTTTAATTCAAAAATTTTAAGAATTCTTGATGGTTTCTGATTATTTATCAACAAATTTATCAATTTCACGTTTGAGCAACCAATAGAAGTAGGTTAATTTTTGTGTTTTTTGGAAATAGTATTGTTTCCCTTTGCGCAAACATTGGCAAACTTCTTGTGGTCGATCAAACATGAAATTGTCATATTTTCCGATAAACAACCAAAATCCATCAAAAATTCTGCAATGTAACTCGTCGGTTAGACTCTTTAAATAATAACTACAGTAATTTTTGTCCGGTTTGATCAAACGATAACTCAAACTCTTCACAAGAGTACAAAACTCAAGAATATTATCACTTATCCTAGATTTTTTAATAAAGTTTGCTGCTATGAGCGGACACACTTGAAAAAATACCAAAACATTCGCATTTTTCAAGTTTACCTCATCAAATCTCATAGCATGTTAAGTCAAATAATAGATATATGTAAACCGTTTTAGAGGTCCATATCTCCCCTTTCTAACAAGGTTTAGATTCTCGATATCGGGTCAGAAATGTTTGAGTAATACAGAAATTTGTGCTTAAAGTAAAAAAAAAAACAGTTTTTGTCAAATAAAAAAAGTTTTTGAGTCATTAGCTGGGTGTATTAGATTTTTTTTATTTTGTCGCATAATGTAATTATTGTAGAGAACTTTAATTTAATTTCTTATGAAATTTATGTTGAATTGTCAATAAAATTCATGTGAAAATTGTTAATGTTGCTTTTCACATTTGAAATTTAAAGAGAAAAGTTTAAAAAAGAAAAATTCTTCATTAACATATTCTAAGGCACAGTAAATAAATAAATAATAGGACACAATATGTGTTTAAATAGTAATCATGTTGCCTTTCATCTGATATAGAGTAGCGAGCACAAAAAATGCAACCCCATTTCACATGATATTCAATCGAGGCTCGAAACTTATCACATTAGCCAATACTACTCCACTTTTGTTTTCTTTCTTCGTTGATTTTTAAATTTTAATTAAAAAAACATCATTAAGCGTTGTTTGCTTCTCTTTCTACTTAATTTTTTTAAATTCATAAAAAAAGTGCAAAAATTTTGCGAGAAAAGAACATGCAACGCAATGTGTTAAAGGCAAAAGGAGTTCAACTGGAGTAATTAAAATAAAAGTTGAATGAAAACTTTGCAAATTGTGAATATTAAAATAGAAACAGCTGTCAGAGAATAGAAAATTTCATATTGCAAGGGCTTTGGAAGCAAATGAATCAATGAATGATGTTGCTCATCAATTTAATATCAACAAATCAATGGTTTGTCGGATTTCAGCGCGATATCGTCAAACAAGCAACGTGAAAAGAAAGAGGAAGTGGCTAACCTCGTAAATCTAGTGCCGGTCAAGACCGTCAAATGGTCTAAACAGTAAAACTTGATCAACGAAAAACGGCAGTAGTTAGTACTAATTATGCAAACGACCAATTAGGGGTTTCTATTCGCGTCCACACAGCCCGAAACCAATTAAGAGAAGCAAATTTATTAGCTAGAATACCAACCAAGAAACCACTTATAGGTAAAGTTAATAAAAAAAAACTTCTTAACTTTTCAAAACGGTATCCGCATTGATCAAAAGGGCCGTGATCCAAAGTATTGTGGAGCGACGATATAAAGTTTAACTTGTTTGGGTCTGATGGTACAGAATGTTGTTTTTTTTTACAAAATTGTTATGTTATCTTCGTTTTAGAGGCTTGCGAATGTAATTTAATCCATGAGCCTTGTATTTGTAGCTGCTGGTTGGTATCCCTCGGCAACCCCGAGAGTCTGTCATGAAGGTATGGATTTTTTACATATTGGTTAGACACGTTTCAACATTAAATTCTGAGCGCACAAGAATTCTTCTGAAAATTATCGGCCACGGCTTAAAGCTGTCTATGTTCATTTGTAATTTTGGAGTTAAGATACCATCAGTACCCGGAGATTAATAGGAATGGAAGCTTTTTACTGCCCGCATCTAATGTGATGTTCTAAGATCGGTATATTCGATATATCATCTCGGTTTTCATCTTTGTTTAAGCCTTCAAGAGTCGTTGTTGTGAGCTGTTGACAGTCATTGAACTGAGTCTTGAAGAGTGCGTTCAAAGCATCAGAATTTAATATATGAGACAGTATTGTAGCACTTGTTCATAAAATCTGGCATCTCAAACTCTGAGACTAAATAAAATTTCCATGCAAAAGTTTCTTAAAAATCTGTCGTTCGGAGTCGACTTTAAACTATAGGTCCTGCCACTTATGTACAGAAATTAACACACTCAACATAAGTGGTGTGAGAAACTAGGTCAATAATCCTGACTGAAGGGTTGTAATGAGCAATTACAGGGTGGCTGAAATATAATGCAATAAAGTAAAGCGCTATATTTTAAAAATTTTTTTTTAATTTTATTGTTCAAAAGCATAAAATGTTGGAAATGACATCGAATTTTAGCATCAGTTTAGATTTGTTCGAATTGGCCACCTTTTGTACGAATTATGGCCTTCAAACGGCCGACAAAGCCTTCACAGGCTGTACGAAAGTGGCTCTGCGGTATTTTGGTCCATTCCCTGCGAAGCGCCGTTTTAAGATGATCGACACTTTGGTATTTTTTAGTGAGAATCTTACTCGCCAAAATTCCACAGGCGCAAAATTCCAACGGATTGAGAAATGGAGATTTTGGTGGCCATTGTGCAGGTAGAAATGAAGCGAGGAACCTCCTTTTTAAGCCATTCTTGGTTTACGCGTGTTGAATGCGGTGGTGCTCAGGTCTGTGGTCTGCGGCCGAAATGTTTTTGCTTCAATACAGTCTTTGAGACATTTTCCCGATAATATTCTGCATTTATTTTGACTCTACGGTCGAGGACCGACCATCGGCCGCAAGTAAACCCGATCATTTTGTTTGTTCACAAACTGGTTAATTTGAAATGGCTTTTTCATCGAAGAAAATCAAATTCGGTAACTGGCCACTTTCGTGCAAGCGAAGTAATTTCTTGGCTCTTTCCAGTCTAACTTTTTTGTGTACATCAGTGAGCTCTTGCATTTTTTGGAACTTCAATGGCTTTAGTTCAAGCTCATTTTTCAATATGTGTTGCATCCGTTCTCGTGATGTGTTCAGCTCATGAGAAATTTTTCTACCACTGCGGCATGGATTTCGATTAAATCTGGGCTTCACTTTTCGGATCATTTCTGGTGTTGTTACCGGTTTTTTTCGTCCACTTTTTGGACGCGATGCAACACTGCCAGTATCACGGTAACGAGCAATGGTATGAGAAACAAAATGTTTATTCACATATAAATGCTTGTGGCTGTGGTTTTCCAGTCAAATATAAAGCAATCACAGTATCACGCTTGAATTCCATTACGAATAACTTTTTTTCTGAATACAATAGATCAAAGTGCTTTTGCAAGTTTGTAAATAATAAAATGAACTGTCACTGAAATAAATCTGTCAGCTGTCAGACGAGCGGTTTACAAATGATAACAACCTGAAGTTGGTTGCAATACATATCAGCCACCCTGTAAGAATGTAATTCAAATATTGAAAGCAGAACACATATGCAGACATAATTGGTCATTACAATCCTTTATCCAGGATTAAGACCTAGCTTCTTACACCACTTATATTGCATAAATTTAATTTTAAAAGTAATTTAAAAATTAAAATGTTGTTTCATTCATTCATTGACTTTTTATGTTTACAGCAGTCAAGTGTTAAAATTCAAAGTTTTTTTTTATAAATTTCCCCATTAAAATATTCAAAGTTTATGACTTTTGTATGCGCTATTCAAAAATTAATTGATTTTAATTTAATCGCTTTATTTGATGATGATTTTAATTCGTTTAATTTACTGCTTGATGGTGTTGACGTTTTTTTATTTCTTAAACGAAATTGAAAAGAAAACAGATTCCGAATTTAATTTGTTTCCATTATTTCAACAATTTAATGATGTTGCCACTGCTGCTGTTGATGTCATTTGCCTTTGTTACGTATGTAAGCCAGTAATTCTATTGAGACTCTTCAATAACAATGACAAAATAAATGAAAAGAATTTCAAATGTTTCTTTCCAACTTAGAGAGGGAAATTGAAAGGAAAATTGTGAAATTTTTTATAATTTTTTTTATTTCCTCGCACATGTATGTATGTAAGCATGTTTGTGTGTAATATGAACTCCATTATAATGCTATTATAACAGTTGTAAGTGCAGAGAAAACGAAATGAAAAATAAAGACTAAAACAATCCAGCAATCTTGACTGTTTTAGAACGTTATAGACAACAGTCATGCTGGGAAATAATAATTTGCCATTTAATCTGAAATTGATTCCGATGTGATGATATTTAATTCACACACTCTTTATGAAATTTTTTTTTTATTAAATTCTGTTTAATTTATCAAAGTATCATCACAGTTTTTTTTCCCAAGTTTTTTTTTTTTCATTCTCCCAATTGTTGGTTTCCATTACGTTTTGGGCATTTCAATTTCTATTTCTCTTTCTATTTTTTGCAATTTTTTTTTTAAAACTTTGAAAAGATTCCTTTTAAAAAATTATGGAATTGATGGGTATGACGTGATTGACCCAATTCTATATGAACATTTCTTTTTTTCCCTCTCTCTCTCTCTATTTCCATTTAGTTTTTATTCTCACACTATCTTCTCGTTTCTGCTGTTGTTGTAGCTTTTTTTTGTCTAACATTTTTTACTTAACATCCAATTTTTTTTTTATTTGTTTCTCTCATACATATTCGTATGGATTGGCGCATGAATTAATTTTATTCCCATTGTACGAATATCATATTGAAGTTTAAGTATGTGTTTGTTTGCTTAAATATGAGATTACCTACCCAGTAAACCGAAATGTGCCTGATAACCTCCATCTCTAACCTTAAGTCTGAAGACGAAGACTTTTAAGGAAAACTTAACTTTTTCCAATACATATGTTTATTGGGTTATTTTAGACGCACTTTTTCCAACGGAAAGCTGTGTGTGTGTATGTGTGTTTCAACATTTAGAAAAACTAGTTGAAAAGAAAATACTGCAAAAAAAAATTTTAAATAGAAATGAAAAATAGAAAAAAAAAAAAAACAAAACTTAAGCACTCATTTATGTCCGTATAGTTTAGCTTGAAAGTTTTCTAAAAAACAATCAAAAAATAAGTTTAGTCAAATTAAAGAACGACGTATAAATCCCAAGTATGATAATATCATTTTGTGTTTAATCACAGTCACTGTAGCTAGTAGATGGTGTAGTGGCTTATTAGACGTAAGATCCACGGTTCAAACTACAATTCAGACATCTCGATCAAATCGATAAGTGAAAATAAATATTTCCTTCTGCCAGAAACTCTCGGAGGAAAATAAAAACTGCCATGAAAAGTTTCTTCAAAAAAATCTGTCTTTCATAGTTGACTTTAATAAGTGGCAGGGCGACTTATGCTTTAAATTAATACACAGGACATAAGTGGTTCTGTATGAAGGGTTGTAATGATCAATTATGTGTGTATGTGGACAGTGCAACATTTAGTCAGAACGGTGAGCAGATCTTGCCAAGCAAATGTAGTCAATTTAAGCGACTCATCAAAGCCGCGTGTTGTCTCACGTTGTAGGGTTGAAATGCAGCACAATTTCTGCTTTTCAAATTCTTGTCGGTCATTATTGATTTCCTCGTTATAATTGTGGTGCTGTGATAAGTGGATTTCGTCTGATTGTTTGGTTTTTTTTTGTTTTCATAAATTTTGTTTACCGTCAATCCAGGCTATCAAGTAGTTTGCGGAAGGTTATCACAATTAAGTTACATACATAATTGGTCCTTTAGTCAGGAATTTGACCTAGCTTCTCACACTACTTATGTTGTGGACGTTAATTTTGTACATAAGTGGCGGGATCAACAGTTTAAAGTCCTACAGTTTAAACGACAGATTTTTGAGAGTCGCTGACGAAATATTTTTTTTTTCATATCCTGGCCTGGGATACGAATCCGGTTAAGCCCGGATTCTAATAAGCCTACCTACTACACTACGGCGGCTACATTAAGTCATGTTAACTTCAATATAAATTTTTGTATATCATTACGTTTTACAGGTTTTTGCATTAATTCATATAACACATAAACACAGAACATCTTAGTGTGGCACTTTATTTTTAAACTTCTTACCAACTTCGGCATACAAAGTTATACCCCTAGAAACATAAATAAAATGTATGTACTGCCCCGATAGTGATAGATCAAAGTTTTCTTTTTCTTTCCAACTGTTACCCTCAATATGTTTTCCTTTTCTTTAATTTTCCACTAACAGGTAATGGCTTATTAGGTTCTAACCCCAGATCAGGCATCTTCAGCCAAACGAAGTACGAAGAAATATTTCTTCGGCGACTTCCTCTGAGCAGATTTCTGGCAAAAACTCTCAGAGTAAATAAAAATTGCCATAAAAAATTTTCTCAAGAATCTTTCATTCGGAATTTTTTTTTTTAAAACTAACACACACAACATAAGTGACATGAGAAACTAGGGCGTAATCCTGATTAACTGGTAGTAGTGATGTTATGTTTGTCTGTCCATTTAATATGTACCAGATATTTTGAAAGAACTTTTACCACATATTCAGTGTGTGCGTGTGGTGATGACATGCTGTTGTGTCCCACCTGTTTGAAACGAAATCGAGTTCCAATTCCCTTTTCGTTGCACCTTGTTTTCATTTCAATTCCAGAAACCAAGTTAAATTAAGAGATCAACTACAAATTCATTGAAAACTGCGAAATCGCAAATGCAATTGCTTTTAAACATTGAATCAACTGTGACTTAAATACTTACACATACATAATTGGTTATTACAACCCTTCAGTCAAGAATACGGCTTGAAAATGGCTTTAAAAAAAAACTACTGAATATTTTCTCAAATTTCTTTTTTTATTTGAAAACACAATCCTTTCGGTTAATAATGGAAAATAATTTCATTCAAATGGCTGCCTCGGCTGGCCATGCAGTAGCCTACACGATCGGTCCAATTTTTAAGCACATTATCCAATGGCTTCACGAATACTGTCCTTTAAAGCTTCAATTGTCTCAGGCTTGTCGGCGTAACACTTATCTTTGACGGCACTCCACAAATAATAGTCCAACGATGTCAAATCGCAGCTCCGAGGTGGCCAACCGACATCAGCTTTGGAGCTGATAATGCAATCTTCAAAAACAGGGCGCAAAACATCGAGTCTAGCTTTGATTGTGTGGCATGTAGCACCGCGCTGTTGAAACCAAATGTTGCCAATATCCACCTCTTCAATTTTTGTCAACAAAAATTCGTTCAATATGGCCTGATAACGATAGCCATTGAGTGTAACAGCCACTTCTTGCTCATTTTCGAAGAAAAATGGGCCAATTATGCCTCTGGATCAAAATACGTACCAAACAGTTACACGTTTTGGGTGCGTCTACTTTTAAATATATGCACGCGGGTTTTTCTGTGCCCCAAATGAGACAATTTTGCTTGTTTACAGACCCCCCAAGATCAAAATGAGCTTCATTTGAAAAGATGATTTTTATTTGCCAAAATCGACATCTTCTGTAAGTCGATCGCAGACCCACTTAGCGAAGCGAAAACGCGTACATAGCCATATTCGTTCAGCGTTCATTCCTTTCACGAAATAAGCACTAGTTGAGAAAAAAAAACGTTAGATGGCGGGATCTACAATTTTATAGTCATAGTTTTTGCCAGATATCTGCTGAGAGGAAATCACCGAAGAAATATTTTTTGTATTTTATTTTGATTTCTGGCCAGTGTTTCGAACCGCGGCCTTACGTCTAGTAAGCCAACACACTTCCTACTAGATTTCGGCGACTTCTCTTATAATTTTAGTTAAATGGCGTGGATCAATTCAAAAAAATGTGTGAAAATTTTTCTGTTATACTAACATTTTTCTTCGAGTGAAGGTTGGTTTAACGATTTTTTTGTTGTTTTGTTTTGTTTTATGACAATTGCAAATTAACAGAGCGAAAACTTTTAAAGAAAATATTTTCATTTTCACCAAAATTAAAAGTAGTGACAACAAATAAAACTAAGAAAAATACGAAAATATTCTAAAGATTCCATCCCCATCGCTGTCTTCTTACGATTTATTTTTTATTTCAGCTCACGCTTATAATACGAATAGAATTCACGGTTCCATTTTGTATGGAAACAGAATGGAAAATTATGATTTACATTTAAAGTTAAATTATTATGATTATTTTGTTTTATTTTTTTTAGTTTAATTTAGTTTTCTTGCAAAATAATTATTTTCTCAAAAACGAAAGCAGCTTATTCGGTAGGAATTTTTACGCGAGTTTTTTTTTTTAGGACGAGTTCGTATAAAAAATATTCAACTTTGTAAGGGCAAAAGAAGAAATATTTTATGAAAATTCGTTAGAGAAAATCCATTAAAAATAATTCGTTTAGGGAAATTGCAAAATCTAAAGTAAAACAATTTTTTTTTCTGCAATTTTGGAAGCAACAGCAGAATCATAAAGGGAAACAAATGAGAAAAAATGGATTAAATTGACTGCAGCTGCAGTTTTAAATGCCATCAAAAAAGCAAGCCAAGCAAAGAAAAGCAAAGCATGGCAAAGCAACAGTGGCTAATATAAATTGGGTTACATTGAGTGTTGTTTATGGCCAAGGGCTTGGAAAAATTGAGTTTGAAAGGATGGATGGATGGACAATATTGATTTTATTTAAAGACAGACAGTCCAACGGACACAAAAATTGTGATTGAAAGAGAAAGAGAGAAAAAGAGAGAGAGAGTACGATAGAGCCAGTTAATGAAAAACTTTTCATATTTATTTGTTTGTTTGTTTGTTTTTGTTTTCAGATCTCAAAGTAATTACGACGCCACTTTAAAAAGGCAATGAAATCGCGGAAGCTTCCCAAAGGCTTCGTGCTTTGTGGCTTAAATTGCTTAACTTTTGTTTACTTTCCATTGGTTTTACCGATTGTAATATGCTCGGCCAACGACTTCGACTATCGTCTGCAGCGAGTGAAAAACGTATTAAAGGAAGTGCCATTAATAGACGGGTAAGTTTAACTAACAAATATAAAACAACAACAACAAACACTATTAAAAACACAACAAAGTGTGAAAAACAAAACCCCAGAAGCTTTATAAAACCCAAAAAAAAAACAAAAAAGCAACTGGAAACTGTTAAAAGCAAACGAAAGGAAAAACTTTTCCCAAACAGATTAAATTAAACACAAAGGGGGAGATTGAAAAACAAAAACAAAGAATTTATAAAAAATATAAAAATAATGGTTGAAAATGGTAGAGAAAATGAAAAAAAAAAACCAAGAAAAAGGAACTTAAAATTAAAAACCACTTAATTAAACTACCAAAATGCAGTTAATGTTGGCTTGGTTTCCACGTATCCTTTCTCTCCTTTATTTTTTCATTATTTTTTTAAGTGGATTAATTAAATTTTTCTTTTTGTTTTTTAGTTTAATGCTGTTGTATAATGAAAATTTAATATAAACTTTATAGACAAAATTAAAATTAAAAAAAAAATATGAAGAAAAAAAATTAAATTTTTAATTTCATTTTGTTTAGACACAACGATTTACCCTGGAATATACGGAAATTTTTAAAAAATCAATTGAAAGATTTTCATTTTGCCGGAGACTTAAGACAAATTCAACCATGGGCGAACAGTGCCTGGAGCCATACAGATCTGCGGCGGCTCAAAGAGGGAATGGTCTCAGCACAGGTAATTACCTACGTTTTTCCTTTTTTTTTTTGTTTTTTAATAACTTTTCTCAAGTTTTTATATTTTTATTGCAAAAGTTTTTTTTAAACAATTTATTCTGTTTAAAAAACGCTTTGAAGCATAAAATTACTTTGTCTTCAAAGGTCGTAACATTAAATCTTATTCACTAAGGTAATACTGTGTTCTGTTATGTATGTCGAGAAAGATTTTGTTTAACTTTAATGAAAACGTTGGAGAAAAATATCACAACCGAAAGCTGAAAGGTTTTTAAAAATATATTTTTTTTTCTTCAATCATTCTTTAATCATTAAGAATTATGGCCTCTTTGTTAAAAATTATTTTCGATTTTATTTTGTTATGCAATTTGAGGCCATGCCGTGAAAAATGCCAGGAAATAAAAAGTGTTTGAATATTTTTGTCAAATTAATTTGTTTTGTTTTATGAAGTACAATAGTTCCGCTTAGAAATGAAATATTATTTCATTTATATGATTAACGCCACTGGCCTTACAGTACCTCATTCCATTACAACAATTTTCGTACACTTTCTCGAGTATATGGAGTCGTAAGTCCACTTTTTACGAATGTGGACTTTTAGCCCTTCGTCACAGTCATGGGTCTGGCCAGACCTTTGCCAATTTATTTTGCATTTTAAGCGTGTTTGCAATATGCCTAGAGATTTGAATTTTCAGGTACCCTTCTGAAATTTTCTTGGCTTTCTGGTGGTGAAAAAATGGGGCGAATAAAGTAATTTAAAAAGGAGTTAGAAGGATATTTTGAAACCTATGTCATATTAACACCACAGTGGGTCTGGCCAGACCCACTTTTTAAACGTTATAAATTTTTAATCGAAGCAGTCTTTGAATGTTTTGTTTTAGTTTGACGCGAACTTTCAAAGTGTTAATGAGAAATTTTTTCTAAAAAGTGTTAAAATTGGACATTTTTAAAAAATGAATGATGAATTAGAATTTATTTTCAATACGCGATGTTCTAGTACCTTCGATACGGATTTGTACACCAGAATTGCCGAGGTTTTGGCAAATGACTTAGAGCGTAAAAGAGCTAATGAGGAAGCCGGACAGCATGAAGAAGATGATCAATTTTTGGTTGAAAATGATGAAGATTACTTGCAATACGAAGATGACGCATCGGACATTGAAAATGATTTGGTAATTGAACCAAAACGAACGTGATAAAGAGGAGGAAGACTGCGGTTTTGAAATAGATGAAGAGAATAATAATTGTTTCATTGGAAAATATGATAACATATGGGATGAAAACCAGCCGACCAGTGGTGTCCGTACTCGTCAACATAATGTGATGCGTTTTCGAGCTGAACCTAAAGAACAAACCTCTACTCCACTTGAAGTTTTCAAAAAATTTTTTACACCAAATATTACGAACATCATTGTATTACAAACAAATCGGTATGGAAGAGACGCAGTCAATAAATGGAATACTGCAAATGTAAATAAAAAACTAAGAGTTTGGAAGGATCATCGGCATTCTTTTAGCAATGGGAGTTTCACATAATAACATTCAAAATCCAGGGGTTTTGTGGCTTACTGACAATTTATACATATTCAGGGTAGCAATATCTCTTCATCGATTTATGTCCCTGACCAGATACATTCGGTTTGACGACGGAAGAATACGGTCATTCGAAATATATGGAATTTTCGCAACGAAAATCTTGCGAAGAATTATAGTCCGCATGAGAGTATAACCACTGACGAGAGCAATTGTTTCCATACCGGGGGAAAACTAAATTTACACAATATATACGCAATTTTTTGAATACGTTGTCTAATTCTTTAGCTTTCCCAAATTTCGAAAACCGAATGAGTAACACTTATGTTATTGGTCAATTTAGTACTCGTTCGGCTATAGAATCTGTTCTTGGAAAGCCCATAAAAGTAAGTTGTACAATATAAACGAATTTATTCCATTTTGGTTCTACTACATCCACTCTGTGAATTTCTGTTTTCATTTCATATAAGCAAAATGATAACTGCCAAAAGAGGTGCTTATACCCTAGAGGTAAAGAAATCTTGTATAGAATTCGCAACCGGAAGTGAAAAAATTCGCTAAAAGACTCGATTCTTCTGTTCAAAATGTTCAAATGCTGTATGTCAGCAACATTCTAAAGTAGAATATGTGTTTTAGTTGTTTAGATTGACAACTTGACAAATTTAGCCCCAATGCACTCTGATTATATTTCTTTATGAATTAAAAACTTTATAATATTAAAATAAGAAATGAAATTAATGAACTACCTGAATTTTGAGTTATAATTTGATGCAATTTAAATCGTTTTTAAAATTATCTAAATAAAAAAATAATGTTAACTTATGCAAATACACTAACATTTATATGGGGTCTGATCAGGCCCACTGTGGTACTAATGTGAAAAGTTAAAAGTGTGTGTCACGAAGGGTTAAATGCTCAACTATCTCTGGTTTTTCGGCATAACACTTTTCTTTAACGGCACCTTACAGAAATAGTCTAATGGTGTCACATTGAAGCTTCTTAATAACAAAATAAACGCCTGAAGCTATAAATCGACTGTGGCACGAGATGTATGGCAAGTTGCACTATCCTGTTGAAACCAAACATTGTTCACATTACAGTCGAACTTCTATAGTTTGAACCTCTATTGCTTGAATTTTCTATAAGTTGAAGCACAGCAACAACATTTTGTAGAGAAATTCTATCAGGTTTTGTTTCTTTAAGTTGAAGTTTCTTTTTCTGGATAATGGTGATTTAATTTATAGAAGTTCGATTTTTATACCAAGAAGATCGGATACAAAAAATCAGTTATCATGGATCAATATGTGTCTCCATTGACCGAAATGGTTAAAAGAAATTTTAGCATCAATGTGGCTAAAATCCACTACACAAGCCCCACCAAACAGTCACTCGTAATGGATGCATTGCCTGCTATAAGATCACGTGTGGCTATTCTGAGTCTCAAATATGTCAATTTTGTTGTACACTAATGCCCCGGTTTGCGTCGCTAATAGGGTCTGAAGAAACGCGACGCAAACCGAAGCACGATTTCGAGATTCATAATTTTAGCTAAAAAAATAGATTTTTCTATAAAAAATATTTAATTTATTAACGATCTACAACTTGCAACCATCAGACAACATAAATACATAGACTTAAACGGGAAATTCCCTTTTTCTGTTTTAGCTTTGTACAAACATTTTCATATTAACGACGTAAACTGAAACAAAAACGACGTCACGACTTGGAATTCACAGAAATTTTAAAAAGACACAACTTCAAATTTACACCAGATTTAAACGTGAAATCGCCTTTTTCTGTTTTAGCTTTGTACAAACATTTTCGTATTAACGACGCAAATCGAAGAACTAACGACGCAACTTCGAAACATGCGATGCAAACTCAAACAAAAACGACGCAACTTTGAAATCACAGAAATTTTAAAAGCACGCAACTTCGAAGCAGACGCAGAATGAAACCGGGGTATTAGTGTATTAACGTATCCACCGCGATCAATATGAACTTCACCCGAAAAGATAATTTTTTTTTTCTTTGGCAATATCGACATCATCATGCAGTTCAGTTTCACGTTGGCCCATCTAGCGAGGCGAAAACGAAACGGATGGTCAAGCTGCTTTAACTTTTAAAACAATTGAACTTTGTTAGGCGTCATACTCTCTGTTACAGCTTCGATATTTTCGGGGGTACAGACTGAACGAGGATAATAATGAAACCGGTTTCATGAACAGTAGCAACAAACTTGCATAAACCGAGCACTGTTGGTACTTCTCTGCCAACAAATTTTGTACGATATTTTCATGGAATTTCCGATCAATTTTCTTTGCTTTGGAAATAAATTTTCAAGTGCAAATTGTTCATTTCATTCAGCGGAGCTTAGATATAGAAATTTGTCACAGAAAAGAATAGCATAAGTATTGCCAGATTCGAAAAAACCAATGGTTCAAATTTTAACCGATAGGCGGACCGATTTATGTTTATCTTTGATATCGTTTGTGTTGAAGGAGACTGTTAGCATAGAGCGTCGTTCTGGCGGTATTTAGCGTTCTTTACATTGTACTTTTTTGAAATCTCTGCTTCTACTCTAAAATACTTTTAAAATTTTTTATTTACCTACTCATCATTGCATTGAATAAAATAAAATTCAATTCAATTCAATTTCTCGGCATTTGCCATCTACCTTAGCGGATGATAGTATTAAGGCCGTCTACAAAGATTTTGCACACTGGCTGATTAACATTGTGCTTTGAGAGGGAATTCGTCATATTCTAGGCTTGTTAGACGTAAGGCCATGGTTCAAACCCCAGGTCAGATATCAAAATGAAATATGAAATATTTCTTCGGTGATTTTCTCAGTAGAATTCTAATAAAACTCTGGGGTTAAGTTGTCATGAAAAGTTTCACAAAAATCTGTCGTTCGGAGTGGACATTAAACAGTAGGTCCTCTAGGCCCTGCCACACACAACATGAGTGGTTTGAGAAGCTAGGCCGTAATCCTAACTGAAGAATTGTAATGTTCAAGTGTATGTATTAGGAGTGTTGAAAGGCTTTCTTGGGTCCCAAAAATTATTCATCAAGGATTACTTTTACTAAGCCTTGTTAGCAATATTCATTGATTTCCATTTAAATTCTGTTAAGTTTGAATGGCGACCTCTTATAATGGGTAATTTTTTAAGAGCTATAGTAAAATTTTCCAAAAAAAAAACATAAAATTCAGAAAAATTCATGAAGTACGGTCCATATAATTTAATGTTTGAAGATTATTTCATGCAATTGCTTAGTCCAATTTTTGGATACTCTTGCCAACATTTCGGCCGGTATCTTACGAATAAATGATTCAATGTTGTCTTCCAATGCGTCTATTCAAGGGGGCTTGTCTGTATAGACATGAGCTTTAATATAGCACTACAAAAAATAGTCTAAAGGCGTTAAATCACACGATCTAAGCGGTCAATTGACCAGTCCCGAACGTGAAATAAAATGTTCATCGAACTCGCCTCTCAATAAGTCATTGTTACGCGTGCTAAGTGGCATGTGGCACCATCTTGTTGAGACCAAATATCATGCAAGTCAAGTTCTTGCATTTTGGATAAAAAAATGTTGGATATTATCTGACGGTAGCGTTCACCATTCACAGTGACGTTACGATTCGCAGCATCTTTGAAAAAGTATGGTCCGATAACGTCACCAGCCCATAAACCGCAGCAAACTGTGACTTTTTCTGGATGCATTGGTAGCTTTTGCAATGTTTCTGGCTGATCTTCACTACAAAATCAACAATTCTGCATATTTACGTATCCATTGAGCCAAAAATGAGCTCCGTCGCTAAACACAATTTTTCGATAAAGAAGAGGATCTTCGGCCAATTTTCCAAGAGCCTATACACCAAAAATTCAGCGTTGTGGAAGGTCGCTCGGCTTTAATTCTTGCACCAGCTCTATTTTGAAAGGCTTGTCATCTAAATCTTTCCGCAAAATATTCCACATTGTTGAGTAACAGAGGCCCAATTGCTGCGAATAGCGACGAATCGATAATTGATGGTCATCATTAACACTGGCCGATGTAGCTTCGATATTTTCTTCAGTTCGCATTCTATGTAAGCGTATTGGTTTAAGTTTAAGTGTCCAACAGTATAAATTTGGTGCCAAATTTACTCACAATAGCCCGAATAGCCGCTTTTTATTTCTTAACAGAGCACACATTTTGATAATAAAATTCAATGATTTGCAAGCGTTATTCGTTTGTAAGACGATTCATGGACAAATTATAGACCAAACTGAAGGATATTTGACAGTGAAACAAAACACGAAACGTACGTGAGCTGTTTAAACCATTGTTGGCAAAATGATAATACCTAAAAAATCACCCGTTACTTTCATGAAATACATATTGTATTCAATAATATGTTCACATACATATTCAGATTGTAATGAAATTCTGAATTTAATTTTGTATTCATTTTCGTGTCCTCTGTCTTTTCTTTATAGTTAGAGCAGGAGTAGTTGTCAGAATAAAATTTACATAAGCAAACAAACGAATATCAAAGAGATTTTTTTTTTGTGACCAAAAGATAATATTTTTCTTTTGAAAAAAAATATTCAAATTCTCAATACAAAAAAAGGAAACCAGAAACCAAAAGCAAACAACGACGTTGTAAAGATTAAATTTAAAATTTTTTTTTCTTTTTTATTTACAGTTTTGGTCAGCATATGCCCCCTGTTCGTCACAGCATCTGGATGCTGTACAACTGACTTTAGAGCAAATAGATCTGATACGACGTTTAGTCAATCTCTATCCACATCATATGTCTCTTGTAACAACTGCCTCAGGTAAGTAGAAGAATTGTACACACGAATACAAAATATAATAAAAGAAACAAACAAACGAAACATCAACTAAATTATGAAATAAATCCCTAATAAATTGGGATTTAAATCAGCTTAAAATCATTTAATGAGACCCCATTAGAGATCCTTAATGATGATTATCAATCATCGTATAATTTTGAGTATGTAATCTTAAGTAATCCTAGGGAATAAGATTTTAATTTTCGTTTCTTTGCACATCGTTCGATTTTAATGCCTCATTAAATTAATTTCAAATTTTGTTCTCTTTTCTTTATGAAAATGTCAATGAAAATTAATTTCAAATGGATTTTAATTCGTTTTTATGTTCAATTTGAAAGACGTTTTATAAGTGTGTGTGCCTAAATGGCCGGAAGTAATTTTCAGTGATTGTTAATTTTCTCCATTTTCAATGATGGCCGATAAATTAAGCGGACATTAATTGTTAAAACAAAAACATGACATATCCTGTTCATATCTTTTGAAAATATTGAGATAAGAATGGCATGTACTCGTACGAACGACACTACTTTTCTGTTGTCTTTTATCTCCACTTAACACACAGATACTCAAAGAAATGCATTTACTTACAGATACATACATACATACATATGTATGCTGCAAACGATTACATTTAAATATTGATTTTTCCTTGTTTCATATACTCAAATGCAATTAAGGCATAGAAGTGTGTGTATGTACCTCAGTTTCAATAATAGGGCAGTTTGGTCTCTCTGAGGACTGAACAGAAGATTGAAAAGCAGACCCTATATTAAATGGAACTGCAATTTATTTAAAGAATATTCTTCCAAATATTATCGATAAACTCAATCGTTACTTACAAAATTGATTTCATGCAGCGATTGATTTGCATCCCAGCCAGATGTATTTACCTTGCGCCATGATTATTTATTCGGGTCGCTAGTGCCCTAGGATACTAAGTAGAAAAGCGTATTTGTCTTTAGCTTTCTACAAAATCAGTATTTGTTGTAAATTTTCCAGATTCTTATGAAGTTTAAAATATAAGCTCGAAGATTACAAATAAAATAACAATAAATTTGTATTTAGTTTTAAATAAATTCCTCATTGTTTGCACAATTCTGTTTGCAACTGTTCCCAACTTGATGTAAACAACAACAATTGCTTTGTTTATTATTCCTCTTTACACTCTTTTGCATAAACAATAACAATTTTTGGAAATATCCTTGTAACAGAGATCTGCAAACCACGTATATTCTCTTCAAACACACCGCGTCTTCACACAAGACTGACTGAACTTTTACTGACTCATTGCCTGTTTTGCCTTGCAACGTGGCTTGCATTTATAGCATTAGACAGGATCTTATTTATAAATGAAATGTGTAAAATCTATTTTCTTGCCATAAATTCAAAATCTTTACCGTAGATACTATATTTACAATGTAGAAACTCAGATGGTCATTACAATCCTTTGATCAGGATTACGACCTAGTTTCTAATACAACTTTGTGTCGTGTGTTATACTGTTTAAAGTGGATTCTGAACGACAGATTTTTGAGAAACTTTTCATGGGGTTTTACTTGCTCTCAAGTTTTTATTTTTATTCGCAATTCTCAACTGGCTTTTTACAGTGCTTCTCGCTAAGCAGTCGGCCAAATTTGCTGCGACTTAGACTTAATGACACATTGTACCTTCTGGTCACTTCACTATTCTGGTGGTTGATAATTGTTCCTTACAACCCTTCAATCAGGATTATTGACCTAGTTTCTCACACTACTTATGTTGTATGTGTTAATTTTATACATAAGTGGTGGAACCTACAGATTAAAGTCGACTCCGAACTATAGATTTTTTGGGAAACTTTTTTGTCATAAATCTTCTGAGAGGAAATCATTGAAGAAATACTTTTTGTATTTTATTTTGATGCCTGGCCTGGGGCTCGAACCTTGGCTACACACTACCTACTAGATCCACGGCGACTACATATTCGCCATACTGAATATTGTCTTGACAGATGTTTCCACTTTCTGATTTCAAGTAGGGATGACTGTAATCCCCCCAAAAGTCCTAAATATATATACCGATGGCTCTAAACTCGATAATGATTTTGGAAGCGGTGTCTATTCTAGGAAACCTGGATCTAAATATTTCAATATTCATTTATTCAATATGAATATGCAGGCGAAGGTGATGGCAATTTTTCGGGCCACTCAATGGACTCTCGTCAAGGGTGCTCCTTTCTCTTGCTTCTTGGTCTTTTCTAATAGCCAGGCTGCGATATGATCTCTATCGGGTTTTGTTAATAACTCTAGCATCGTTAGGGAATGTCGCCACTGTCTCGACCTTCTTTCTGTGTGCTTCACCAGTGTCTAATTGGTGTGGGTGCCCGGGCACAGTGACATTCAGGGAAATCCTCTTCTGGAATCCTCTTTTATTGGATTGAGTATGTTAGTTGCCTCGGTCTTTCGGGACGCCAAACCTATCCTGGTTCAATGAGGATTTCTGCTCCACCATTAGACTTACCTAGCCCTTCTCAATTACTTGGTCTTGGTCGTGACCGTCAATTCGACTACAGTGGACGTGTTTACAGATCATTGCGCCATGGGTAGACAAGCGGAAACACTGAGGCTTCCATTTAACGACTTCTGCCGTGGGAAGTAGATCCACTAAGGAAGAGGAGACTGTTATCCACTTTCTTTGTTAGTGCCCGTCTTTTGCTGGTGTAGATATAGGTTATTTGACTTCCCATTCCTTGTTAGCTTAACGGAGCTATCATCTATTGATGTCAAGGATAAAGCTTCGTTTATCAAACTTTCTGGCTGGTTTTCCAGTTCGAGGAAGTAGTGCCTTTGTTGTGCAGCCCTCGCAGTCAGTACAGGGACTGCATTAATCCGTGGCATGACAACTGGCCGCTATGAGTACTCAAGCGAGCTTTGCGATATGAGAGCTACCACTCCCACCTAACCTAACCGAGACTTCTGAGAAAGAGTCACCGAAAAATTTGTTTCTTATATTCCGTTTTTTTTGGAGATGTCAGACCTGGGGGTTTGTACCGCGACCTTTACTAGACTTTGGCAACTGCACCGTAGTTGAAATACGAAATTTTCTTGATTGTCAATTCCTTTGCAACCGTTGTACCCTAATATTTACGCATGAAGCAACACAAATTGTTGTGTTTAATAACATCAACAACAACGGCACACCAACAACAACAATAGCAACAACAAGAAACACTTATAATTCATTAACCATGGCAAATATGTTTGTAATTAAACGTATTTATTATGCACTCTGAGAAATTGTTTGATCATGTCGTTGTTGTTGATGATGCCGACAATGATGATGATGATGATGTTGATGACTGTGACAATAATAATGAAAGCAATTGTATCGATTGTTAAATTTTTTATAACAATTAAAACATTTGTTGTAAGTCAATGAAATATCGTTTGATTAACAACACATGATGATGACATAAAACGTAGCAGCAAAAAAAAAAAAGAACAAGTGAAACTGAATGCTACAAAACTGTGTATATACTCGTATATCCATACATAAAATTGCCCAAATATAAATGTTTGTAGGGCAAATATAAAGGTTACACATACTTACACACAGAGGCATATGTGTGTATGTACACACATATGTATGTACAGGGTGGCTGATACGTACTGCAACCAACTTCAGGTTGTTATCATTTGCAAACCGTACGTCTGACAGCTGACATATTTATTCCAGTGATAGTTCATTTTATTATTTACAAGCTTACAAAAGCATTTTGTTCTATTGCATTCAGAAAGAAAGTTATTCGTGACGGAATTCAAGCATGATAGTGTGATTGCTTTATAGGTTAGCTTAGAGGACATGTACTTGTCGGTTAAGACAAGTACAGTACCCGGAGGACGAAATTGACCCATTGTACAATTGTACATTGTGATTGCTTTATATTTGGCTTGAAAACCACAGGTGGCTATCGTTAGAGCCCTCCAGCATTTAAATGTGAATAAAACTTTTGTTTCTCGTAGCACTGCTCGTTATCTTGAAGACGAAAGAAGAAGGACAAAAAAAAAACGGTAAGAACACCAGAAATGATCCGAAAAGTGAAGGCTAGATTTGATTGAAATTCACGCTGCAGTGGCAGAAAAATTGCTCCTGAGCCGAACATATCGCGAGAACGGATGCAACACATATTGAAAAATGAACTTGGACAAAAGCCATTGAAGTTCCAAAAAAGTGCAAGAGCTTACCGATAGACAAAAAAAAGTTAGACTGGAAAGAGCCAAGGACTTAGTTCGCTTGCACGAAAGCGGCCAGTTGCCGAATTTGATTTTCTCCGATGAGAAGCCATTCCAAATTGAGCGGTTTGTGAACGAAGAAAATGATCGGGTTTAGTTGCCAAAGAGGCCAGTTGAAAATTTACACCTGCGATTGGCCACTAGAACTCAAGCGCCGCCGATGGTAATGGTGTGGGCCGCCGTAACAGCCAATGGTCACTCCCCGCTCGTATTCATTGGTCATGGGGTCGAAATAAATGCCCAATATTATCAGGAAAATATCTTAAAGACAGTATTGAAGCCCTATGCAGACAAACATTTCGTCCGCAAATCATGAAGATTCCAACAAGACTCAGCAGCAATGCACTTAGCACGCGTCAACTAAGATGGCTTAAAAAGAAGGTTCCTTGCTTCATTTCTACCTCACAATGGCCATCAAAATCTTCGGATCTCAATCCGTTGAACTTTTGCGCCTGGGTAATATTGGAGAGTAAGGTTCTCACTAAAAAAAATACCAAAATGTCGATCATATCAAGACGGCTTTTCGCCGGGAATGGGCCAAAATACCGCAGAGCCACTTTCATGCAGCCTGTGATGGCTTTGTCGGTCGTTTGAAGGCCATAATTCGAAAAAATCTATACTGATATTAAAATTTGATGTTCTTTCCAACAATTTTTGCTTTTGAATAATAAAATTAAAAACAAAAAAATATAGCGTTTTAGTTTGTTGGATTATATATCAGCCACCCTGTATAATTCATTGAGAGAATAAATAAATCGCTGACAAATTTATTTGTATTTAATGTAAAATACCTGCTACAAATCCTTGCAGTCACACATACATACATATTTTTGTAGGTGAGAGGATGTACTCGTACTCGTGCACATTTAATCCAACTTGTCGCAGGCACAACACCGATATGTATTATGTATGCATGTATGGGTACATACATGTTCGTATGGAAATGTCTGAGCTAATTGTAATTGTATGTGTTTAAATGAGTTTCGTATGTTCTCTTTAAATATGAATGTAAATACAATAACGGCATATATGGCCTAATTGTAGTTTCAACTACATCGGTTGTTGGTTGTTATTCAATTTGAATGGGACTGCGAATGTGTGTGTGTGTGTGTAAGTGTGTGTTTTTGTTTATATACATAGAAATATTTTACAATACAAACTAAAACATTGAGGAAGATGGAGATGGAATGTGGATGTGGTGGTTGCTGTAGAGTGTAGAGAGACAAACAAGTTGACATGTTAACCAACCTTATTGACACCTGACATGATTGATATGCATTCTGTGTCAGTAAATTCAGTAACAATTAAAATTTGTTGTCACAATAAATACCAACATAGCAATGCAATAAATTTATTCATTCAATTCCATTCAATTCAATGGAATTTTTTTTTTATTATTTTGATTATTTTCTTTATTTATTTTCATTTTTTCTTTATTGTTTTTAATTTTATTATTATTTTTATTTTGTATTGTTGCTGTATATTGCAAATAAAAATAAAACAAGAAAATTGTAACCATTTTTATTTAAATCTGTTCTACTATCCTCTACTATATCGTTACCTCAAATATAAATTCTGCTATGAATAGTAATGAAAAATCAAATTATGTTTGTAATAAAATGTTATTTAAGCCGTTTTGTATTTAAGCTAGGCGCTATTTTATCACTTTTAAACATTTATGTAGGTTTGTGATTTTATTTTTTCATTGCTTGAACTTAATACTGACGACCACATTTGCCTGTTTTTTTTTTTACGTAAATATTTATAGTTTTTTCAGCCAGTTTGTTTGTTTGTTTGTTTGTATTCGGACTAAAGCCATATTTCAGCATTGTTTTAATTTATTTCAACATGCAAAAATTGCCCCATAAACTTTGCCATGTCAATTTTATTGAAATTTCGTTCTAAAGGCTTAACCAGGTCTTATAGATTATTGAATGGTTTTTTTTTTTTTTTTTTGAAAAATTCCATGGAATAAAATATTTTAAAATAAATACATATAGATGGATAGAACGCCTTAGTGAATATTTTTAAGCCTAGGATGACTGATAACAACAATCCTATTACACTTCTAAGCAGCGGTGTTGTGCTAATTTTTTTCACCGGAACGTATTCCATACTCCTCTTCACGGTTCGGAAAAACAAGCCGATTTGTTCCGGTTTTTGTACCGATTCGGGTTCGGTTCAAATCCTTTTTATATTTTTTTTTTCAAAACGTCAGCTTCCAGAACACGTTTCTGTCCAAAAAGGAAGTGCCGAAACGACGTTCGAAAAATTAAAAAAAAATTCAGCAATTCATTTTATATTTTTTTTTCAAAACGCCAGCTTTCGGAACGCGTTCCTGTCCAAAATGGAAGTACAGGAACGACATTCCGAAGCCTTCAGGCTCGACCACACCACAGATTCTATGGCGTAAGTATTCTGTGTTATCGTTCGTACACATTTAATTGGTATTTATGTAGTCACCAGAGATCAGCATGATTATTTATTCGGATCGACAGTCTGGTTTCATATCGCTAATGTTCTAGGACACTAAGTAGGAAACCATATTAGTCTCATAGAGAGCTAGAATTCAGAAGACCAGAGATAAGCAGAGAATATTCGAAAATATGACTAGAATCGATTCATACTCATAATTTCTGATACTTTTACACGCATTCATACTTATTTCAATATCATGGAACGTCCTCTACTCATATTCAAAGCTTTAAGTACATACTCATATTCATACTGAATGTATGATGTTGTTAATTTCGACTCTCCATAACTCAACACGAACACTAAAATACTTAGCAGGAGGTTGTGTGTTTGCTTAATTTTATACTCTGTCTTTTTTCATTTTTTGTAAATCCAACAACAACTAAGATTGTAAATTTTGATAAATTTTGACTGATTCGAATCATTCGAGTCACTGGAATCATTTAAAATTATTTTCCTAAAGTTATGAATTTAAAAGAGGTGGGCTTATGAATCAAACATATTTAGAATGGTATGAGTTTGATGTTATACGCATACTAATTGCAACCTAGACTTATAAATCAACGTTGTATTGAGTACGAATGAATCATTGCTGAATTCCGGTACTCACCTTTAGTTAGGATTACGACCTAGTTTCTCGTATTACTAAACTTAACTTTTATTCCTAAATGAGAAATTTTTAAGAAATTTTTCCTGGCAATTTTTCATGGTATTCATGCTTATTTTGAATATCATGAAACTTCTACTCATATATAAAGTTTTAAGTACTCATCATATTCATACCTAGACAATGCGTATGATGTTTTTGATTTCGACACTCCATAACTCAACATATTTTACACGAAGCATAGAATCAGTATGATATGCGTACGAACACAAAAATACTTACTAGAAGGTTGTGTGTTTGCTCTTTTTTTGTAAGTACAATAATAACTAACACTAAGGCTGAAAATTTTGATGAATGATTCGAGTCAATTGAATCATTTCTAAGTATTATAAGTATTTTTCTAAAGTTATGAATCGAAATGAGGTGGGATTATGAATCAAACATATTTCGAATGGTTTGAGTTTGATGTCAACATTGTACGCATACTCTTTGCAAACTGTACTTATAAATCAACGTTGTAGGGAGTATGAATGAATTAGAGTACTTAGTTAAATTTCAATACTGTTGTCTCACTTATAGTTAAAATTTCATGAGTGCTTATGATTAGCGAAAAAACGATCCATTGCTGACATAGTTTTAATTAAAAAGAAAACTTGTTAATTAGTTTACAAGTACCTAGGGGCCATTGGTTGGTCATTACAGTAAAGTATTTAAAACAATTTCATTTGTGAGAGACCCATGCATTTGTAGTTGATTGGCCATAGAAACGTAATGCAACACAGAACACAGGGCAAATGTGTGCAATTAAATTGTATCTCTGTTGACGGGAAAAAGGAAACAAATTTCGTAGAATAACAGGATTTAAAGGAAATTCATAGCAATTTATAACTGTAACACCCCCATATTTATAATCTGATGGCTTTGAGAAAAAAAAAAATTACAAAACAGTTAAGTTTACCTGAGTATGGTGTGCATATATTTAAAAAATATTTTCGTAAATTTGTTAAACAAAAAAAGTAAAATTAAAACGAAAAGGAAAAAATAATACAATATTAACGTGTTCTTTATTTTCTGTTTGCTTTTTTCCCTTTTTATTTATTCTTAATGCCTCTTAGGAATCGAAAAAACTCACAAAAGTGGAAAAATAGCGAGTTTAATTGGTGTAGAAGGCGGTCATGCAATTGGCACAAGTTTAAGTGTACTTCGTATGTTTTATCAGCTCGGTGCTCGTTATTTGACTTTAACACACACCTGCAATACACCCTGGTAAGTATAAAAATGAAAATGAATATAAAACAACAACAAAAAAAAACAACAAATAAATTCTATACAGATTTAATGTAAAGGAAAACAAAAGAAAATGAATTTCAGAAGAGCACCAAGTCGGTGTGTCTTAAGATTGCATATCTAAAAATGTTAAACGAAATATCCTGACTTAAAGTGTTGACATATAAAAATTTATGTGGGGGGGGGGCTGTAGGACATTAAAACAAAAATAACGATAGTTGGAAGACACCAGAAAAGAAGAAAAACAAAAGATAACGATAAGCAAACAAGAAAAAAGACCAAAAAAAAACAAAAATTCTGTTGTAGTCGTGGAAAATGTTGGCATATTTCAAGTGTCTCTTGGGATGCCTTACAACGTAACAGCAAGGATGCCTGGAAATTTGTTGCGATATTGAAGAGTAGTGCGTTTTCTTGCCTGAAGATTTGTAGAATTTTTTTTCTCATTATATAATTTAAATTTATTTGATTTCTGTAAAAATGGAGAAAGGAAATATTCCATTTTCAATTCTATTTTTTTTTTTTTTTCATTGAATTTTTATGTTTTCAGGGCGGATTGTTGCAAAGTTGACGAACCTGGCAAATATCCCCATATTGGTGGTTTATCAAAATTTGGAAAGGTAAGCTTACGTTGTAAAATAGTTCTTAAGTAAGTAGTTGTAAATTATTTCATAATTTTTTATTAATTTTTATTCAATGGAATTTTTTATCTATTAAAATTCATAAAAAAAATCTTTAAATTTTTCCTATATTACTTACTGAATTGATCATTCCCCACCATCTATGTATGTTGTGTGTGCAAAAATAAAATGGAAATGGTGCTCTTAAAATAATAAACAAATCTCAAAAAAGAAAAAATTAATGGACTTGTTTACATGATCGACGAATAAACAAAATTATAGCAACAGCATCAGTATATAAAAAAAAAAATAAGGGGACAAAGTAGTAAGCAAGTAACAACAACAGTTTAGGAAAAAAAAGGATTAAGAAATAAACAAGAAACAAACAAAGTGCAGTATAAAAAAACAGATAAACAGTAAACAGTCATCAATAACAACACTGCAAGCAACTTGTTTACATTTATAAAGATTTCTCGCAGACATTTTGATATAAATACATTAATCAGACGCTGACCCTTGTGATAAAAAAGGCAAGATAGAGCAGGAAACGGTGATTCATTCAGAATTCAGTTAGTCGTGTATGAAGACACGTGAGATTCAGTAAGAATTCGGTCAGTCGTTTGTGAAGACACGTGAGTTCAGAAAGAATTCAGTCAATTGCGTGTGAAGAGAATCATGGTTTGAAGTTCTAACGAACGATTGTAAAAAAATAGAATTACAATTAAAGCAAATTGTTATTTTGTAAATCAAATTCTAAAGGTGGCACACGAAATTGTTTACAAAATTATTTATATTTTATTTGTAAACTACATACTCATATTTTAAAGGTTTTTAAAAGGGATAAAAACGTTACAATACGTAAGTGACGGGACCACTACTTCCAACGATAAAAATTTTTGAGCAACTTTTCATTGCAATTTCATTTATCATCAGAGATTTTGAGAGAATAATGCTGAGAGGAAAGAAAAGTTTATTTAAGTGCCAGAGGTTGTTAAACCAATACACTATTTACTAGACAATTAGACCATGCGGCTTAGGATTACAATCTAATTTCCTACATCAACTATATTCTGTTGGTTAATTTTATCTATGAGTGGCGGGACCTACCTTTTAAAGTCGGTTCCAAATGATAGATTTTTGATAAACATTTCGTAGCAATTTTATTTACTTTATTCTATAGGAGCAGTCTGACTGGGGTTTGAACAGGGGCCTCGCGTTTAATAAGCCATCATACTATCTACTTATCTACGGCGACTTCATTACAAATTCTTTTTGAGCCTATGGTTTCTATACTTTAAACCTTCATTTTCCCAGATGATAGAATCCGTTTGTATCTACAAGTTGTTTGCGTATGAATATCAAAAGATTCAATATTAATAGATCACTTATATCATCATTATTCTCCCTATGAGATCGACCAAGTAAATGGAGTAGAATGGTAATGATGTTCAGCCTGGAATAGCGTAAAATTTGTCTTTTGTGAACTGATATCGTCTTGATGCCTATCTCATGACGAAGTCATGTGAACATGCCATTGAAATTTTGTGATTTTACTTCTTAGGCTTTACGTTGAGCAGTTTTCTTAAGTTGTGGGTGTAATTGAATAATTTGGGATCAAATTTAGCGTAATTTATGTGCCGAAGTCATGGAAAACTGGTCATTTTGATGAACTATGTTGTATGTCCTAGCGGCAGTAGTCCAGTAGGTAATGCGTTGGCTTATTAGACATAAGGTCACGGTTCAAGCTCAAGGTCTGACATCTCTTACTAAACGAAATATGGAAAAATATTTCTTTGGCTACTTCTTCTCAGGATATTTCTTGTAAAAACTCTGGAAGTGGAATAAAATCGCCATGAAAAGTTTCTTAAAAAACTGTCGTACAGAATCGACGTTCAGAATCGACTGTAGGTCTCGCCATTCACGTATAAAAGTAACGCATACAATATAAGCGGTGTGTGTTAACTAGGTAGTAGTCCTGAGCAGAGGGTTGTAATGACCGGTTATGTATGCATGTGTGTCTGTATATTTTCTTATACTTTACGAGCTAAAAGCTGGGAATCTTTAAAAGAAAATTGTAGTCCGGCCTACTCATTGTATACGATTTGCTGCAAGACTTGCTAAGCTTCTACGAACTGAACACAACCTCGTTTATTACACTTCCAACTAGTCGGCCCCCGGGACCACAGTAAAGTATAACTTCGGGGGATGGAGGTTCAGCGAGTCCTGCTTTTCAATTCTGTTGACCTTGCTTTTTCAGCCAATCTTTGCTGCATCAGTACATTTTTTGAGAAAACGCATACTACGTTCAAATTGGCATCTCCTTACCAAGGGGGAAGACATGTTCAAATACATGGCAACGAATTGGTACTCAGGTGTAGCAATATGTTATATCTCACGGCATTGTATTTTATCCTATGCGAAGAGTGCCATGGGATTAAGACCACGCTGTACCTACCGAAATAAACCACATCAAATTGTCA
Organism: Sarcophaga peregrina; assembly: GCA_014635995.1. Taxonomy (NCBI): domain Eukaryota; kingdom Metazoa; phylum Arthropoda; class Insecta; order Diptera; family Sarcophagidae; genus Sarcophaga; species Sarcophaga peregrina. The sequence goes on from CM025789.1 coordinate 125,439,820, forward strand.
TATGAAGCTAACTATATTATCGTTGCATATAGTCGCCGTAGTCTAGTAGGTAGTGAGATGGTTTATTAGACGAAAAACCCGGATACGTATTCCAGGTCAGGCATCAATACAAAATATGAAAAAACTACTATCTCTCAGCAGATTTCTGGCGAAAAGTCTAAGAGTAAATAAAACTGCCATGAAGAGAAGCTCAAAAATCAATCGTTAAGAATCGACTTTAAACTGTAGGGTTCCATCATTCATGTATGAAATTAACACACACAATATAATGGGTGTAAGAAGCTAGGCCAAAATTCTGACTGAATGGTTGTAATGACCAATTATGTATGTATGTATGTATAGTTGGTGCATATATAGTAATCGATGTCACTACCTTCATCAGTAACCGTCTCTTCTACTATATTGGGTCTTCTCGGTTAGGCATTGTTCGGGCAGGTACACATTTTTCAAAGATGTATGTACGCCAGGTGTTTCCTAAACGATATTTAATCACATGATTTGATTTAATTTATGTATGTATTGCATAGGCAATATATTCTTTTGCATTGAATTTAAATTTTTGCGTCTTAAGTCTTTCTTATTACAGTCAAACAGGTTTATAACGAACTCGGTTATAACGAATTCTTGGTTATTGCGTACATATTTTCAAGTCCCTACGTTTTAATATCAATTTTCATACAAAAAACTTTGTTTAATACGAACTCGTTTATAACGAATTCTCGGTTAAAAAGAACTACTTTAAATGGTCCCAGTAATTAAATCTCATACATTTTACCTTTTTTATAACGAACCCTCAGAAATAACTTTGAAGTACGGCAGTAGTCTTTACTTTTAATTGATATGGCAGCATTAAATTATTACTCAGCATATTTAATCAGCTGATAGTAGGGATGCCAAACGGGACCACTTTTTAAAAATCCCGGGATTCGGGATTTTGTAATATGTGATCTGATAGGCTTGAACGAATTTTGTTGTCAACATACCCTGCCGTTGAAAAACACTTCTCGCAATCAACATTTGTTGGCAAAATAGCTCCAAGATAGCTGTATGCAGGTTGTAAATATTCACCTCTTCCCCTCCTTATGGAAATAAATCTATTTCTTTGGACAGTTGAGTATCTAAATCAGTTACCTTTTTAATTTGTTTTATAAGGCTTTTACATTCTTCGATGCCATCAAATAATATTTTATCACTGGAAGTAGGGTTTTCCTTATCTCAGATGCTATATTATCAAAGTCGAGTGCTACAGAATTTTTTTTACGACCTTTTGCAGGGTCAAAATGCATATGAATTCACAATTCCGAAAATCCCGAAAAATTCCGAGACAAGTTTTTAAAAATCCCGGGATTTCGGGATTCGGGATTTCCCGATTGGCATCCCAAGCTGATAGGTAAAAAGAATTAAAACATATTTTTTGTTTTTAATAAATGAAACAAAATTCTTTGTATTTTATATATCCTTCTATTACATCACCCTGTTTACTACGAACTTTGCCTATAACGAGCTATTTTTTCTGGTCGCATGGAGTTCGTTATAACCGGGTTTGACTGTACTTTAAAATTGTGAAGTTTAGACCGTATATATATATTTATTTTTGCTGTATTTTTTTGAAAATATTTTCTTTTAATTTTAATTCCTCTGTCATAACAAAATTAAACATTTTATTTGAAATGAAAAAATATTCGCCCCTTCTATTTGAAATGCTGAAAATGTTGTCTTTGACGTTCATTCGATTAAAGAAATTCTCGTTCTCATTTCTTATGCTTAAAAATAAAAATTAAATTTTTTTTAGAAGTTTTTCTAAAAAAATTTTCTTCATAGAGAATTCATTAATAATGTTTGAAACATTTTGGAATTTTTATGAATGCATTTTACTTTTGCACACACATACATACATACATACATACACTTTATATATTTCATTACATAGAGATTGTAACGATAGTTGTATTCTGTTTTTGCTACTTAGATAGCCAAACTATCTGAAAATCTAATTCCCTATTCAGTTAAAAAGTACGTAGAAAACGTTTGTAAATAGGATTTCGAAGATTTTTTTTATTTTTTCCTGGATTTTTCTATTGCAATTATTATTATACGTTAGGATACCCCTCTTACCCCATTGTAGAGCTATTTGCAAAGGTACAAGAAGAGAATAAATTGCACAGCAAAGAAAAGAAAAGAAGAAACGAAACGAGTTGCAGTAATAAACATTGAAAAAAAAAAAACACAAATTTGCATTGAATTTTGCATTCAAATCCACTAAGAGAGGGGGAGAGGGAGAATTTAAGAAATTTTTTAACTTTATTTATAATTTATTTGTATTTTATATTTTTCCATGCTACATACATACATACTATTCGGTATAATTTAATAGAAACTTTCTCTATTCGAAGAGCATTAGTTGGCTTGCTGGCTGGATGGCTGGTGGATTTTGTATTTATTTTAGTGTCGTTAGAATTTTAATTAAAACGAGCTGCTGCTCAAAACGTATTCTCATTTCTATTCCTGTAAAAATGGTTTCTCTTTTAGTAATTAAAATAAATTTTTCCATTTCCTTCCGAGAGCCAGATGGATAGAGAGAGAGTGCCAAAGGAAAAGAATTATAAGTGAATGCATAAAATATTCTTCTGCAACATTTTCATGCATAAATAAGCACTAATAATAATTATTGTTGTGATCATTATAAATAATTGAATAAACACACATCCACACACATATAATGATTACTTCCCAGCTAGCATTTGGAAGATTGATGAGTCTTTTTAGAGTACTTTTGGTGAATAATAGTCAGTTACACGATTAAAAAAGGACTCAAAAATGATTCGCATCAATGAGTAAAATTAGTTCGATTTAAAAGACAATAAAAGAAATTGCATAGCAATCGGCAATTAATCATCTGGACATTTAAAATGTGACTATTTATACCCGTTATTTAAACATCAACACGAAAAATATTCCTTCCGTGACTTCCTCTCAGCAGATTTCTGGCAAAAACTCTGAGAGGAAATAAAATTGCCATGAAAAGCTTCTCAAAAATCTGTCGTTCGGAGTGGACTTTAAACTGTAGGTCCCGCCACTCGTATATAAAATTAACGCACACAACATAGGTCGTAATCCTGACTAAAGGGTTGTAATGGCCAATTATGTATGTATGTATTTATTATAATATCCCACTTTTACTGAAAATGGAAAAACATGTTAATCAAAAACAGATCATACAGACCTAAAATCGAATCATAATTAATATGAACATGACTCATAAATGACAGTAAAAGGACTCATAAAACACTCGTATGCGATTAAACGATGACTGAAAGACGACTCGCAAAAGAATCATAAATAAGGTTAATAAGACTAATAAGTGATCAGAAAGTGATTCGGAAATGATTATAAAACCACTAGAAAAAGGATCGAAAATTACTCTAATATAATACAGAAAATGACTCATAAGTGACTTTTTAAGAAGAGTCGCTCACAGTCATTTTTTTTCTCCCAATGAAAGAATCTTTTATGATCAGAAAATTAGCGCATATCGAGCAGAAGAATCAAAAAAGACTTGAATTTGAATAAAAATTTTCAAAAATGCTAGCTGGGTTAGCTCCTTTTAGTGTCCTTATAAATACATATGTACATACATATATAAGAATAGTATGTATGGTTATGTCTATGTTTGTATGGGTGTATAAATTTTAGTTTATTGACAAACGAGCTTATTAATAACTTCTTTCATTTATTCACTCATTCATGCCTTCATTTCATTTGAAATTCCATAACAATTCCTCTTCAATTTATTTCCTCTCTCTCGCTTTCTATTCACACTTAACGTTTGACAATGAAGAGTTGTAAAGGCCTTACTTCGTAAGTTGGCTTAAAAACTTTAATACTTTAAAAGTAAAAGTACAAAAACAAACATCATTACAAGCCGTCAGTTAGGATTACGACCTAGCTTCTCACACCACTTATGTTATGTGCGTTAATTTTTGTACATAAATGGCAGGACCTACAGTTTAACGTCGACTCCGAACGGCAGATTTTTTTTGAGAAACTTTTTAAAGCAATTTTCTCTCAACTTTTTTTTTTCAAATGAGAGGAAGTCGCCAGGGAATTATTTTTTTCAGATGTCTGAACTGGGATTTGAACCTTGAGCACATTACCTACTAGAGAGATCCATATTCCTGAGGCCAGAAGATATTGCATATGATTCTGAGGCACTTGTTGGTGAAAACTTGTAGTTTTTGGGTGATGGCGTTCAATACTAAGCATTTTTCCATTCCGTACAACAGAGTTGATTTCGCACATGCTTGGTTCGTCTAGATATTTATGAGCTTCTTCATATCGACTGTAGTTGTCCGACTGTCGCTCTCGCTTAATTCGACATATTTTTTACGTCTCTTTCTGCGCTGCCATTTGTAAACACTATATTGCCTGGATAACAGAAACTATCTACGTGTGCGACTGATTGGCGTGGTGTCACGAAGTTTTCGGTGCTTTCATTGTTGATTCCCATGGCTTAAGGTTTTCTTGATATTTCTCTCAAGTCCAACATGGCGTGCTAGTCTTTCTAAGTCTTCTAGCTTTGTCTGCGTGTTAGAGGCTTGGTACGGTAGTACACAGATCATATCCATATTATGGTCAGGATTACGATCTAGCTTCTCGCACCACTTGTGTGCATTAATTTTTTGCGTAGGAGACGGGCCCTACAGTTTAAAGTCGACTACGAGCGACAGATTTTTTAGAAGCTCTTCATGGCAATTTCATTTCATTTAAGAGGAGATAGCCGAAGAAATATTTTCATATTTTCGTTTTGAAGTCGCCGTGGTCTAGTGGGTAGTGTGTTGGCTTATTAGACAAAAGACCCGGGTTCGAATCCCAGGTCCGACATCAAAACGAAAAATATTTCTTCGGCGACTTCCTCTCAGCAGATTTCTGGCAAAGACTCTGAGAGTAAAAATTGCCATGAAAAGCTTCTCTAAAATCTGTCGTTCGGAGTCGACTTTAAAATGTAGGTCCCGCCACTTATGTATAAAATTAACACACACACAACATAAGTGGTGTGAGAAGCTAGGTCGTAATCCTGACTGAAGGGTTGTAATGGGCAATAATGTATGCATGTGTCTAACCTGGGATATAAACTCTGGCCTTACACGTCTAATAAGCCAAAACATTGTCTACTAGACTATGGCGACAAATCATATCCACATAATTGAAAGCCGTGAACAAGCATTTTTTGAGAATTTGCGATTTTTGCCGCAATTGCACTCCTGGCCTTAGTTTGTTGTGGAATATAGTGATGCCATTGCCCATTTCCATCCTATTTTCGCTTCCACCAGTATCACTATAAGGTGGTGTTCGTGGGGAAATACTGTGTTAAGAATATTTGAATAATGTGTACCATACGTTTGAAGTGTAGTGAGTTTATTCCTTTACATACTGGCCTGTGATTTGTATTGCTGCTGTTGTTGTTGTTGATATTGTTACTTAAGTTGCTTGTAGCAAACAGGAATTTCCGGTAAAAATTTACTTTTGCTCGACTGGCAACAGTCAGTAACAACATAACATCAACATGAAAAGTATAGAAAAATTAAAGCAAATGGGAAAAATTTAAAGACAAATTGTGTAATTCAACAATTTGAATTCCTTTTCTGGCTCTTTGCAGTGACGTTCGTTACATTACGGTTATCATTCTTGTTTTATTTAATTTTCTTTATTTTTTGTTCTGTTAAAATTCTAACAGTTAACTGTTAACATTTATGCAAGTTGACAGTAAATTTTCATTTACAATTTTTCCTTTTAGCTCTTTAAGGAAATTCTTGAAATAAAAATGGTTTTTTTCTTTTTCTCTCCGTTTTTTTTTTATTTTTTGCTCTGTGTGCCTGCTGCCTGGCTTGGCTGATTTTATGTGGATGCCACATTAAATTTGTGCTGACTTGGATGCGTGTTGGCTGTCGTGTGTGCTACTGTACAACTGCATGCTGTGTGTTGGTGGAAATTGAAAAGCTGGTCGTACAAGAGATGAATCGTTTGGGCATGATTGTTGACTTGTCACATGTTTCAGTGCCCACAATGTTGGATGCTTTGGGTTCCTCAAAGGCACCCGTTATATTTTCACATTCTTCCGCACATGCCATATGCAACAGTTCGCGTAATGTGCCCGACCATGTACTACAAAGGATTGTAAGTTTTTACTTTCTTTTCAATTATCCTTTGTTTTCGAGTTTTTCCTTGTTCTTTTTTTCGGCATTTTTTTTTATTATTATTTTGCTATCAAGCATTTTATTTTATCATTTTTATTCCATTTGTGTACTCTCATCATCTGATTTTTTTTTTTTGGTGTTTTTCTTTCCATTCAACAAACTATTTCTTCTTTTTTTTGGTTTTTTTTTAAATTTATTATTTTTGTTATAATCTTCTTGGTCTTGTGCTTCTTTCATTTCTTTCGTTTTTGTTTTTTTGTTTTTTTCTAATTTCATATTTGAATAATTCCAAGGCTATAAACGGTGGCTTAGTGATGGTTGCATTCTATCCGCATTTCGTTAGTTGTTCTGGACAAGCAACGCTGCACGATGTCGTTGGTATGTAAATTACTTTCAACACACAATCATTTTCTATTTCCACACTTTTTTTTTATTTTCTCTTCTTAAATTCTATTTATAATTGAATACATATTGTAGGGATACTCCCAAAAAAGAAATTAAAGACTTACGAAGTTATTTACAGAATTTAAATTAAAAATAAAATATGTCCTCCATTCAACTACACTAGTGTTGCAAAATATAGCACTTATGAGATTTTAGTGCGTTTTACAGTTAGATTAGATGCTATTTTTTTACTCAGCTCTATACATTTTTATATGTTTTTAAATGAAAAATAAAAACATTTCCCAAATAATAGTTTTACTTGCCCGTATTGGTTCTGTGATCACTTAACCCTTTAAGAGATTAGTATACTTCCTACCACAGATCAGCAATGAATCGTTTTTCCCCTACTCATAACTACTCATGCAATTTTGAGTATAAGTAAAGCAACAAAATTGAAATTCAACTACTTTGATTCATTCGTACTCGTTTCAACATTGATTTATAAGTACAGATAGCAATGAGTATAAGTACAACGTTGACATCAAACTCACAACATTCGAAATATGTTTGATTCATACGTCTACTCATTCTAATTCATTTCATTTACAAAAATATTTATAATACTTATAAGTTATTCGAATGATTCGAATCATTCATCAAAATTTACCAGCCTTCGTTCTTGTTGCATATACAAACAAAAAAGAAAGGAAAGACAAAAACAACAAGTAAAGCATACACACAATCTTCTTGAGAGTATTTCAATGCTCGTACGCGAATCTTACTTACTTTGTGCTTCGTTTAAATGTTAAGTAGAGACGAGTCAAAGTCAATAACATCATGCTTATTGTTAAGTATTTCCAAATTTGAGTATTAGTATTATGAGTCTTATTAAAATAAGTATGAATAAGTATAAGTATCAGAAATTATAAGTATGACTCGAATCTTCTTATCGTTTTGAATACTCGTTACTGATCCCTGCTTCCTACAACTATTTTTTAAGTTAAAGTTATTTCAACACATGAATCTTTTTGTATGTTAAAGGGGCCACTTGATTTTTTTATACAAAAATTTATTTTCAATTATGTTGCTGGGTGGCAGTGGTATGGTCGTCTGAAGACAGTCATTCCAAAATCCGGCGACCATGATTTAAGCAATTAGGAGTATAAAAAATTTGTTTTTATAGGTCTACCCTAAACAGGAATATGATGAAAAAAAAAAAACAGAAAATAACAAAATGGCCTTGCTTTGAATATTATTTTTAAAATTATTATTTACACAATGCGACAAAATTAAACAAATTAAATACAACCGGCTAATGACATAGTCTACGTTGTGAGTTTTGTTGTGTACATAGATCAACCAAGTGGACAGCGTGGACTATATATGTAGTTACTCGGGTGTATTTTCACTGTTGCACCGTATTATTTACCGGTCAAAAATAGTACTAACACGGGCTTTAAGCTACTTGTCTTATTAAGGTTGTTCCAAAATTTCAGTTAAATTAGTCCCATTGTTATGTTAATTTTATACATGAGTGGCGGAACATAAAATGTAAAGTCAACTGCGAATAACACTTCCTTGAGAAACCTTTGCTTGGCAATTTTTAGTTTAAGTTTTTCCCAGAAAATTGCTGAGAGGTAGTCGTCGAATACTTTGAATTCGTCGTGGTCTAGTGGGTAGTGTGTTGGCTTATTAGACGAAAGGCCCGGGTTCGAATCCCAGGTCAGACATCAAAACGGAAAATATTTCTTCGGCGACTTCCTCTCAGCAGATTTCTTGCAAAGACTCTGAGAGTAAAAATTGCCATGAAAAGCTTCTCAAAAATCTGTCGTTCGGAATCGACTTTAAACTGTAGGTCCCACCACTCATGTATAAAATTAACATACACAACTTAAGTGGTGTGAGAAGCTAGGTCGTAATCCTGACTGAATCGTTATAATGGCCAATTATGTATGTATATATGTAGTCGTCGAATACATACATACCTAATTGGTCATTACAACCCTTTAGTCAGGATTATTGACCTAGTTTCTCACACCACTTATGCTGTGTGTGTTAATTTTATACATATGTGGCAGGACCTACAGTTAAAAGTCGACATGGCAATTTTATTTATTCTCAGAGTTTTTGCCAGAATTCTGCTGAGAGGAAATCGCCGCAGAAATACTTTTTGTATTTTGTTTTGATGTCTGGCCTCGGACTCGAGCCCTGGCTTTACGTCTAATAAGCCAAGACACTACCTACTAGACTACGGCGACTTCTTATGTCGTGGCTTTTGTGTACCCAGTATTTAATATTATAAAATCTGACATATTGAATGCACTCTTCCAGATTCACTTCGCTAACTGTCAAGTACTTACTACACCGACCATTGAGGTCTTAAACATAGATGGATATGACATATCGATATATACCGATCTTAGAACATCTTTTGATTGCTGATTTATAAATGAACATACATACATAATTGGTCATTACAAGCCTTCAGTCTGCATCATTGACCTAGTTTCTCACACCACTTATGTTGTGTATGTTCATTTTATACATAAGTGGCGGGGACCTACAGTTTACAGTCGACTTCGAACGACAGATTTTTGAGAAACTTTTCATGGAAATTTTTATTTAACTCTGTGTTAAGGAGAAGTTCCCGAAGAAATAATTTTTAATATTTCATTATGTTCGAGATGTCTGGTTTGGGGTTTGAAACTATCTACTAGACTACAACGACTACATTGGTCAAATAATTTTTTCTAAATCATGATCGCTAGATCGGAAAATATGATTTCGAGAGCTATGCTTAAAACTATTTTGCAGGTTTCTTTTCTTTTTATCCTTTTCGTTTGAAGTAGAGAAGATTTCTAGCATAATTCTATGGCTCTAAAGTAAATCAAATCATGAAAAAATTGTTTATTTTTTTTCAAAATTAGTAAGTATACTAACCCCTTAACATTTTCATTGTAGAGAGAGAGAGGGAGAGATAGAATATTTTTGTGATAAATAATACAAAAATAATAATAATTTTTTTATTTCTTGTTCTCTCTTCCACAGCCCATATAAATCACATACGAGAAGTAGCAGGCGTGGATCATGTGGGCATAGGAGCCGGCTATGATGGTGTAAATCTGTAAGTTATGGTCATGCCTTGTGTTCTATACTGTACTGTATTTTCATGTGAATATTTTTTTGGGGGGTAGGTTAGAGTTCATTCTTTTCTTTGTAATTTTGGAATTTTACAATATTTATGGAAATATTTTTATTTTAAATTGTTGGCACAAGTTTATTTTACTATGCTGTACTGGTTTCTCAGCAGTTTGTAAAGAGATTTCTCATTTTATTTTGTCTTTTTTTGCGTAATATTTTCAATTTAAATACAATATTTCAAGTTGAGATATTCTAAAGTCCTATTGCTTAATACACTTCCTATTTTCTTTTTTTTTTAAAGGTACACTTATTTGTTTGCTAAAAAAAAAGAAAGAAAATTTTCCATAAAAATATTTTCGAAGCCATAGTTTTCTGTTTGTTAGTCCAGATTTCTTTCCTTTCTTTTTCGTTTTTTCGATTTTTTATTGCATGTTTGTAGGAGTACAACGGAAGTCCTTTATTTTGTTTGCATGTGTATGTGTATGTGCTAGCGTATGTGTAGTATAATATTGTGTATTGTGTGTTGCTATAAATTTTCTTTGAATTTCATTTTAGTGTACCCAAAGGACTAGAGGATGTTTCAAAGTATCCTCATCTTTTTGCTGCATTACTAGAGTCTGATAAATGGTCTGAAGAGGATATTGCTAAGCTGGCAGGCAAAAATTTAATACGAGTATTTAAAGAAGTTGAAGCGGTAAGTCACTACAAAACAATGCAAAAAAATAAAGAAGAAACATTATAAAAGAAAAGAAAAAACGAAATCTTTTGCTTATTTCTCAACTAAATTCTAAGAAAATACTCATAATATTAAAGAAAATATTGTACAATGCAAATATTTCGGAATAAGAAGAAAGAACAGAAGAAGAAGAAGGCTACAATTCTTCTTGTATGTATTGTTTGGCTATAAAAATGCCTGAGATAAGTATTAAACGCCAGAAAGACACACTGACAGGGATAGGGAGATGTAGAGGTAGAGAGATTTTTGTTATCATTGTTGGGGCTTAAAAACTATTTTGCAGGTTTCTTTTCTTTTTATCCTTTTCGTTTGAAGTAGAGAAGATTTCTAGCATAATTCTATGGCTCTAAAGTAAATCAAATCATGAAAAAATTGTTTATTTTTTTTCAAAATTAGTAAGTATACTAACCCCTTAACATTTTCATTGTAGAGAGAGAGAGGGAGAGATAGAATATTTTTGTGATAAATAATACAAAAATAATAATTTTTTTATTTCTTGTTCTCTCTTCCACAGCCCATATAAATCACATACGAGAAGTAGCAGGCGTGGATCATGTGGGCATAGGAGCCGGCTATGATGGTGTAAATCTGTAAGTTATGGTCATGCTTTGTATTCTGTACTGTACTGTATTTTCATGTGAATATTTTTTTTTTTTTAAAGGTACATATATTTGTCGAAGCCATAGTTTCTGTTTGTTAGTCCCAGATTCTTTCCTTTCTTTCTCGTTTTTTTCCGTCGGATTTTTTTTATTGCATGTTTGTAGGAGTACAACGGAAGTCCTTTATTTTGTTTGCATGTGTATGTGTATGTGCTAGCGTATGTGTAGTATAATATTGTGCATTGTGTGTTGCTATAAATTTTCTTTGAATTTCATTTTAGTGTACCCAAAGGACTAGAGGATGTTTCAAAGTATCCTCATCTTTTTGCTGCATTACTAGAGTCTGATAAATGGTCTGAAGAGGATATTGCTAAGCTGGCAGGCAAAAATTTAATACGAGTATTTAAAGAAGTTGAAGCGGTAAGTCACTACAAAACAATGCTAAAAAAATAAAGAAAACATTATAAAAGAAAAGAAAAACGGAAATCTTTTGCTTATTTCTCAACTAAATTCTAAGAAAATACTCATAATATTAAAGAAAATATTGTACAATGCAAAATATCTTCGGAATAAGAAGAAAGAACAGAAGAAGAAGAAGGCTACAATTCTTCTTTGTATGTATTGTTGGCTATAAAAATGCCTGAGATAAGTATTAAACGCCAGAAAGACACACTGACAGGGATAGGGAGATGTAGAGGTAGAGAGATTTTTGTTATCATTGTTGGGGCTTAAAAACTATTTTACGACTTTCACTAATGCCGCTTTAAAATGTATGCATGGATGTGTACTTGACAAACAATCAAACAAATCTATTCTCCTTTAAATGTCTGATTATATGAATATGTGGCATACAACCATCTAGGAGTAACTGTATAAAGATAAACGGACAGACAGATAGACAGTCATCCAACCATCGTTAGCCTTCTCGTCAGATATTCTAAACATTTGTAAAATAAATTGCAAAATTAAAAACCTTAATAATTCCTAAGCCTTCTTGGAAAGGTAAAATACTACGACATTGTATGCCAAGATGTATAGTTTTCCTTGTTTTTATTTGTTTCTTTAGCTTAAGTCCTCTTGTTATGTTGCTCCATTGCAAACTAACAGTTAACCGGTACTTACCACACATCTTTCCAGATATCTTAAGATATGCCAACTTACATAACCGTTTTGTTCATATTCATATTTAGTCATGTGTGAGTAGCTTTCATTTTACCCAACTTATCTAACAATTTAACATTATAAATGTAGCCAGTTGTTTTAAAGAATGCATTCATTGTCATTCCTTTTCCTTATCAAATGAAAATAAAGACCAACTGCCGACTACAAAATAACTTGTAGATTGCGTTCCCTTCCAGGGCACCAAACTACGAGTTAACTCGTACTCACTAATATGAAAAAATTAAATTGTCGTGTTTTGGCAAATTTTCTGAAAATTGCTGGGGCTCTCTACGTGTCACAAATGGTTTGAAGTTTTTCTATTGTCAAATATAATTCTCTCGCGTAGAAATAGAATTTTATTTCATTCATATGGCAGTAGGGGCAAGCCCCACAATATCTCATTCTATCGGAGCAATTTTCGTGCACTTTTTCGACTGTACGAGGTCATATCTTGGCAATCGATTCTCGCATACCGGCCTTCTTATGCTCAATTGCTTTTGGTTTGTAGTTATAACCCTTTTCTGCAATGACGGACTACAGAAATACTCCAACGGGGTCAAATCATACCTTCTTGGCAGCCAATTGGCATTACAATATTTACAAGCTTACAAAACCATTTTGATCTATTGCATTCAGAAAAAAGTTATTCGTGATGGAATTCAAGCATGATATTGTGATTGCTTAGAGTCCTCCAGCATTTAAATGTGAAAAACCTTTTGTTTCTCGTACCGTGATACTGACAGTGTTACATCGCGTCCACAAAGTAGATGAAAAAAAACGGTAACAACACCAGAAATGATCTGAAAATTGAATGCCATATTTGATCGAAATCCATGCCGCAGTGGTAGAAAAATTGCTCGTAAGCTGAACATATCGCGAGAACGGATTCAACACATATTGAAAAATGAACTTGGACTAAAGCCATTGAAGTACCAAAAAGTGCAAGAACTCAAGCGCCGCCGATGTTAATGGTGTGGACCGCCGATGGCCGCTCCCCGCTTATAGTCATCGATCATGGGGTCAAAATAAATGCCGAATATTATCGGAAAAATGTCTTAAAAACAGTATTGAAGCCCTGGGCAGACAAACATTTTGGCCGCAGATCATAGACATTTCAACAGTCAACCAAGAATGGCTTAAAAAGGAGTTTCCTTGCTTCATTTCTACCGCACAATTGCCACCCAAAATCTCCAGATCTCAGTCCGTTGGACTTTTGCGCCTGAGAAATTTTGGAGAGTAAGGTTCTCACTAACAAATACCAAAGTGTCGATCATCTCAAGACAACGCTTCGCCGGGAATGGGCCAAAATACCGCTGAGCCACTTTCGTTCAGCCTGTCATGGTTTTGTCGGCCATTTGAAGGTCATAATTCGTACCAATTCGGCCAATTCGAATAAATCTAAACTGATTCTAAAATTTGATGTTATTTCCAACATTTTTACTTTTGAACAATAAAATTAAAAAAAAAAATTAAAAAAATATTGGGCTATTGTATTGTTGTATGCGTTAATTTTATACATTAGTGGCGGGACTCCGAACGATAGCTTTTCGAGAAGTTTTTCATGGCAATTTTATTTACTTTCAGAGTTTTTGCCAAAAATCTGTTTGATTTCGTTTTGATTTCTGACCTGGGATTTGAACTGCCTATTAGACCACGTAGATTTTTATGAATAGTGAAATGGTTTGGGAATTTGCTACATTCGCACTAACTTTAAAAAAATTTTTTCCATGAAACTATAGGTCTGGAATGTATTTTCTCCTTTTGTTTTTGGAATTGAATTTGAATTTTTAACTATGAAAAGTTTATTCAAACGACAATGAAATGGAAATGATTCCCTTTAAATTGACATTAACATTGCAAATGTTATCTTTAATTTTCATTTTAATTTTCATAAAAAACAAAAATTCTCCCAGTAGGAGTAGGAATACATTCTTTTCTAAGCCACGTGTAATAAAAATAACAAAAATGATAAAAAAGAAAACCACAGCCTTAGCTTTTCTACAAGAAGAATAGGAACAAGAAAAACAATTCAGTTTTCTGTTTTTTTTTTGATAGTTTTTTCAAGGAAATTCTTCAAGAAAATTCTTAAGAGTTGTTGAACAAAACGAACATGTTTTTTGTATTCTTTTTCTGTTTTTTTTTATCATTTTCTTGTTATTGTTTGTGTCTTTGAAGGATTGTTTTTGTTTGTGTAAAAAATGTTGGGTTCTGGCTTTGCTGGCTGTCTGTCCAGTCTAAGTGTAGAGCTCTTTTCTTCAATTCCTTTTAATTTTGTTGCAGTTTGTTGTTGTTGTTGTTGCTGTTGTTGTTGTCTTATTATTAAAATATTACAAAATTCTTATTCTTCTCATTATTTTGTGGGTTTGTTTGTGTTCGTTTGTTGTTAAATGGCTGCTCTTTTTTTTTTTGTTCTGCTGTTGAATTCATCTCCGGTATTCATTTTAATTTTGTTGATTTTTTTTTTTTGACCAGTTCGTTTCCATTTTAACGTGCAGGTGGTATTTTCTTCGAGATTTTCGTATATATATGGTATGTAAAGGGTGGGCCATGTAAAAGTTTAATTTAAAAATGCGAATTTATTGCTTTGTTGTGAAGCACAATTCGATGTCTCTATTCTATAATGTTCTAAGTGTACTTAGAACGTTTTTAATGTTCTTTCATTTTTAAATTCTACGTTTTCTAGCTTAAATACTGTCAAAATTTGGTTAAGATGTACCCATCCATTCCAAAGTTATAGGAAAAAATCTACTTAGAACACACATATAGCCGTATGGCACGGGAAAACTTTGAGAGCTCATAACTCAAAACACACTTTTTCGACTTAGAATGTTATAGAACGGAGGCGTCGAATTGAAACGTTTAGAAGTGGAATATTATTGTATTCCCATAGTTCCTCATTCACGCATACATAAATGGTCATTACCACCCTTCAGCTAGGATTACGACCTAGCTTCTCACACCACTTATGTTGTGTGCATAGCTGCCAGATACATAAAGTAAAAAAATCGTCAAATACGTTCATGAAAATCGTCAAACTAATCGTCACAATATCGGCATGAAAATTCGGTGTGATGTACACTAGAACCGACACATTTTTGAGTGCCTTCGTTTCTTAAGACAGTGTAAGAAATGCTTCCCTTCATCTGACCTTCTTACTATTTACACCTCTTATATCCGAAAACGAATGAAATACAACTCTCACGTATAGGGCGGCGCCTCAACGACTATTTTGAAACTCCTCGACCGCTTAGAAGAAAGGTTGTAGTTGCCCGTTAATGACGGTATTGTATCGAATTCCATTGATTCATTGGAGCATTGTTGCAATGTCATCTAGTTTCACTGCCGTATCGAAATTTTAACGGATTTTGTTCAAGCGATATAAGTGACTTGTACCCGAGAATCATGTATTCCTACTCAACAGTCGCCTTTCTCGGCGGGCACATACATATGTATGTGGTTGATTGGCCAGTAGATCACTCACTGCATTAAAGGCAAAACTCGTTCTCTAGTCGGACTATTCGTATGTGCAGATGTTGTAATTTTTTGACTTTTAAGGACATAAGATACAGACAAATTTGGCAATAGTAATAACTGCAAAGTTAAATACAATGCTTAAAATGGCTTTTAATGTACTGAAGTAAAGAAAATTTTGTAAATTTTTAATTTTTAAAAATCGTCAAAATAAAGGCATAAATCGTCACATTGACAATATGATATTTTTGGATTACAAAATCGTCAAATCTGGCAGCTATGGTTGTGTGCGTTAATTTTATATCCATAAGTGGTTTAAAGTCGACTCCGAATGTCAAATTTTTAAGAAGCTTTTCATAAAAATTTTATTTACTTTCCGAATTTTTGCCAGAAATCCGTTGAGAGGCAGTTAACGAAGAAATATTTTTTCACAATTAAGTTTTGATGTCTGAGCTAAGGTTTGAACTCGGGCCTTACATCTACTAAATCGACACATTACCTACTAGACTACGGCGACTATACCTTATTCAACCGGTCTAATTTTCGTAAACATTTTCGAGTGTATGAAGTCTTATCTCGGCAATGTTACTACGAATGTTGGCCTTCAAGTGTTTTATTGTCTGTGGCTTCACGGCAAAATTTTTTTCTTTAATGGCGTCCCACAGTGTGTCAAATATCTGCTTCTTGGCACCCATTTGCCTTCACCTTTTTGGCTAATTAAATGGCCATCAAACGTTTGATACAATGACGCCAGTGTTACCATGAATGTTGACCTTTAAAAACTCCATTTTTTGTGGCTTTACGGCTTAACACTTTTCTTTAATGGTGTCCCATAGAAACTTGTCCGCAGCTTCTTGGCAGCCAATTGACATCACCATTTTGGTTAATTAGCTTTGATGCCAATAAATTGATTGTGGCATGGGATGTGTGGCAAGCTAAACTATCCTGTTGAAACCAAGCATCATTACCATGGACAGAGGGTACAAAATAAACTTTAGGTGCCTCTATTGACCGTAATGGAAGTCGCCGTGGTCTAATGGGTAGTGTGTTGGCTTATTAGACAAAAGGCCCGGGTTCGAATCCCAGGTCAGACATCAAAACGAAAAATATTTCTTCAGCGACTTCCTCTCAGCAGATTTCTGGCAAAGACTCTGAGAGTAAAAAAAACCTGCCATGAAAAGCTTCTCAAAAAAAAAACTGTCGTTCGGAGTCGACTTTAAACTGTAGGTCCCACCACTCATGTATAAAATTAACGCACATAACATAAGTGGTGGGAGAAGCTAGGTCGTAATCCTGACTGAAGGGTTGTAATGGTCAATTATGTATGTATGTATTGACCGTAATGGCTGTGCTGTCCTTATTTTCCCGAAAGAAATATGGTCCAATGATGCTTTGGCACCACAAGCCGCACTAAACTATCACTCGTAATGAATGAATTTACTTCGGTAAGGTCACGTGTGGATTTTCTGATCCCCAAATACGGCAATTTTTTTTTTTTTAAGAGTACAAACCAAGATGAAAACAAGCTTCGTCCAAAAAGATCATTTTGTTTTTAGGAAAATGAACATTGTTGTGCAGTTTCCCGAAATTCGTGAAGCGAAAACGAAGCGGATCGTCATGCGGTTTCAACTTTTGAACCAATTGCACTTTGTAAGTCAGCATGTCGAGATCTTTTCACTAAACTCGTGTGTAAAATGTTCAATTCTTGAGAACGATGACGAGTTAATATTGATGGATTCTCTCACGCACACTCTCAGCGGCTGTTTTGTTATTTTCAGGGGTACGCTCTGTACGATTACGCTCACGTCTTGGCATATCAGCAATGAAACCAGTTTCACGAACATTAACAATAAACTTGCATATACAGGGGACTGATGATACTGCTCTGCAACCAAGTTTTGTATGACTTTTACGTGTAATTTCCGATCAATTGCCTTTGCTTTGAAAATAAATTTCCAATAAATCCCAACATTACTCAAAAGTAAATCGATTCATTACGTTCAATGGAGATGATATACTGACAGAATAGAAGAATGACATATGATGGTTCAAATTTAAACCGTTAAAGGACCCAACCGATATATGCCTGTTGTGTTGTGTAATGTCGGTGTAGGTGTAGCAGTAACCATACAATATACGTGTGCCTTGCTGTGTGTGTGTGTGTGTTTGAGAGTTAAAAGGGATTTAGCCATTTTAATTTCTATGCTGTTGTAATATTTTCTCCTTTCCTGTTGGCAAGTGTTGTGTGCTTTTCGGGGCCCTTTTTATAATTTTTATGTGTAGGTGGTGTGTTTGTGTGTATGTATGTAGGTATTATTATTCATTATGAAAGTGTCTACTTTGCTTTGGTTTTTAAAAGCATTTAAAAAGCCATCCTACACATTATTCTATTCTATTTTATTATTATTTTTATTTTATTTTGCCGTTTCCATTTTCTTCGTTGTCGGTCGGTTCCCATGACATATTTCAGAGTTTCTTTCGTTTTTTTTTATTGAATTGATAATAAAAGAAAAACCGGGCAATAAGTACAAGACAAAATAATAAAAAAGTAAAACAGAAAAGCTTAATGGATTAGATGGATATTTTTCTTTTGTGTGTTTGTGTGTGTTTAGGTTTCAAAGAATAAAATAAAAAAAATTTTCATTTTTATTTTGCCTTTCTAAAGGCCCAGTTTGATTATAAAAAAGGAGCAAAAAAAAATCAAATTATTATTGCAACAATATTCGAAATTAATTTAATTGAAGAAAATTTCTTAATGATTATGGATGTTAAAGCAGAATGATTGTGTATGTGTGTATGTATTGAGAATAAAATTAAAAGCCAAAAGGCTTTTTCATTTTGAAATGTGAAAATAAATTGAAAAGGTCAGGGCAATATACAATACTTGTGCTTTTTTTTATTCACTTCAAGAATCTTATTTCATAAAAATTACATAAAAATTTACTTTTCGAATTGCAGACATTTTGTTGTAAAAGCAATTAAAAACATTTGACTTTTGTAGGGAAAATAAAATTATTTTTTTTATGATTAGCAAAAGAAAAGCAATTTGAAACTGAAACTGGAAATAATCGTGACATAATTATCTGGGTTTACATTTTATTTTTATGCAAAAAAAGCAAAAAAAAAAAATTAAAATAATTTCAAATCTTTCTACAGTATGCGCCAAAAGAAACTGTACATACATACATACATAATTGGTCATTACAACCCTTCAGACAGGATTATTGACCTAATTTCTCATACCACTTATGTTGTGTGTGTTAATTTAATCCGTGAGTGGTGGGACCTACAATTTAAAGTCGACTCCGAACGACAGATTTTTGAGAAACTTTTCATAGCAATTTTATTTTACTCTCAGAGTTTTTCCAGAAATCTGCTGGAAAGAAATCGCCGAAAAAATACTTTTCGTATTTTATTTTGATGTCTGGCCTGGGACTCAAACCCTGGCTTTAAGTCTAATAAGCCAGCACACTAACTACTAGACCACGGCGTACTCAATAAAGAAACTGTACACTAAGGAAAAAATTTTAATTCTTCTTGGTGAAGTCACTGTGGTCTAGATTAGATAGTGTGTTGCTTACAAGACTTGAGTCCTCGATTCAAACCCTAGGTCAGGCATCGAAATATTATAAAATATTACTTCGGCGACTTTCTTTCTACAAGTTTCTGGCAAAAACTTTATGATTAAGTAAAATTGCCATTAAAAGCTGCTTAACAACACAGTCCCTCGAATTTGGACTTTTTTGTGTAAATAATATGGTTCCAGGTGTTTCCGAAGGTACGAATCTGGGCTCAAAAACATTAGGTATTGTAGAAAAATGGGATTGAAACCCCTAAAAATAGCGTTTATGATCATTTTTGAAAAATTATAGAACTAAACATTGACGTGCTGGAACCATCGCAATTGTGAGAAATTGACAATTGATCTTTGCTCCTTAAAATGAGCCGAAAACCCAAAGTGATTTCATGTTTATGTCAAGGGGTGCAAGAGAAAAAGAAACACATTACGGAGGTCCATAAAAATTAATCAGATTTTCTTGAAAATTGTTACTCGGTGGTTTTTGGGGTTGCTGATTACAGATCTTCTTTCAGATGCAAAAAATTCAAAATGGTGGATTCTATATGGTGTTCGAGGTTTATAAAAATAAATCGGATTTGCATGAAAATTGTAACTCGGGGGTTTTTGGGGTCGCTGATTACAGATCTTCTTTCAGATTTGAAACATTCAAAATGGTGGATTCTATATGGCGTTCGAGGTTCATAAAAATTATTCGGATTTACATGAAAATTGTTATCGCCATATTGGATCTGCCATTTTGAATTTGTGGAGCCATCTTATTTCCAAAACCCATAAAGGACAGTGTAATCTGCGATTCCTAGTCAATTTCAAACTGTAGGTTGCACCACTCATGTATAAAAATTAATGCACACAACAAAGTGGTGTGAGAAATTAGACCGTAAACCTGATTAAAGGTTTGTAATGACCAAGTATGTAATAATGTACAGTTTCTTTTGACGAACACTGTATATTCCACTGCAAAAAAAAAAAAAAAAACGAAAAAGAGTTGACAAAGTGTGGGAGGTACTTACATACGTACAATTGCCAGCATTAAGATGCAAATTTAAGAAAATGACAATATCACCGCGATAATTTTAACACTTTTTTTTTCTAAGTGAGTGCCATTAAAACGAAGCATAACCTCATTATATAATGCTAAAATGGCTTAAAAATATGTATGGCAAGCAAAAAACGATTAAGAATAGAAAATTTTTTTTATGAAAATTACAATATTAAACTGAATGACTTGAAGAAAAACTCTCTTGCTAAAAAAAAATGAAAAATGAAAAATGAAAAAATGTTCCGTCATAGCTGTTGCCTTTTCATTTTGCGCTTCGTAAATATGCAAATCACATTAAGATTCACTCTTACATAAAGAAGGAAACCTAGAATAAGGAAAAGTTTTTCCTTTAACCGCATTTAGACATTTAACAGAACAGAGCCTTTGTGAAAAGTAAAAAAAAGAAGCTAGTAAAACCCTACGAACAGTATGACAATTTATAATTTCATTTCCTAGCAACACACTGGTCTCAACTCATCAAAATTCTTAACGTTGATAAAGAAACGATTACGCAGAAGTGACACAGTTGGTCTTGATTTGCTGTTAAAATGTTATGAAAAGAGGAGACGTTCTTTTCTCCTTCTCGTTTATTTTATTTTTTTTTTTTCAATAAAAATTTGTGAAAATGTGTAAATGGAATGGGAAAATAAATTTTATGTTAAATGGCAGTAACAGATGGATTGTAATGAAGAGAAAATAAAATTTAATAAAAAAAATTTTTATTTTAATAGAAAAATAAAACACATGCCATACAATACCATTGGCCTCTTGCAATAACTTTTAGGCCATGCAGGGGCCATGAAATGTGAAACAAAAAAGAAAAATTTCACTTAAATAGTCTGCAATACTTGAACAACTAAATGAAGAAAACATTTCAATTATAATGGAATTTAGTTCATTTTTGTGACATATTTGCCCTGCCACATTATTAGGAACTGTTTTGTTAGGCACTTGCGTCACCTTTCTATTTTTCAATTTCTTTCAAAAATACTTCTGATAATAATTTTTCTTTTATTCCTACCTTAAATTCGATACAATTTTTTAATTTTTATTTGGTTCCTATAGTTTGAAATGGTGGAAAAGTGTCTAAATACCTTCACACATAAAAATGTCCCTTTCGTTCTGTGCTGCAATATTGAATCAAAATGCCTATTCTGAACGTTTGCCTAGTAACACCAGGCTAAGCTCTATATATCGAGTGGGCTATCTATCGATTTAAATTTGAACCATAGGTTATTTTGAATGTCATTTTGTCAGTCCATTCTGTCAAAAAATTCGGTACATTATCTCCACTGATTCGTAGTGAATCGATTTACGCTTGAGCAACGTTGTTGGAATTTATTGGAAATTTATTTCCAAAACAAAGACAATTTGTCGGAAATTACACGAAAAAATTTGGTTGCAGAGTAGTATGTATCAACAGTTCCCAGTATATGCAAGTTTATTGCTAAAGATCTTGAATTTGGATTCGTTGTTGATGCGCCTAGACGTGAGCCTAATCGTACAGTGCCAACGCCCGAAAATATCAAAGCTTTGGCTGAAAGTGTGCATGAGAGAATTCAACGACATCAAATCGTCATCTTTCTAAAGGATTAACAATTTTACGCACGAATTTTGCAAAAAGATCTCGTTATGACGCCTTAGTAAAAGTTCAATTGGTTCAAGAGTTAAAGTAGCATGACCATACGCTTCGTTTTCGCTTCGTTAAATGGGCCAACGAGAAACTGTACGATGATGTCGATTTTGCCAAAAAAATTATATTTTCGGATGAAGCCTATTTTCATGATGGTGGGTACGTTAATAAGCAAATTTGCCGTATTTGGGGCTTAGAAAATCCACACGTGGTCTTACAGAAGCCAATGTTTCCAACAGGAAGTGACTATGCGACTGGCAAAGCAGAGGCACTTTTAGCCCATTTTGTAACCACTCTTCATGGTATTTGATGTGTGCGATATTTGGTTTTAGCAGGATGTTGCAATTTGCTACATGTCTCATGCCACAATCGATTTATTCCGAGGTTCCTTTGATGGCCGTTTAATAACCCGAAATGGTGATGTCAATTGGCCGCCATGAAGCTGCGGACAAGTTTCTGCGGGACACCATTAAAGAAAAGTGTTAAGCCGTAAAGCCACACACACACACCACATTCATGGTAACATTGCCGTCATTGTATCAAACGTTTGGTGTCCGTTTAATTACCCGAAATGGTGATGTCAAATGCGTGCCAAGAGGCTGCAATTTAGCACCGTTAAATTATTTTCTGTGGATCGCCATTAAAGAAAACTGTTTTGCCGTGAAGCCACAGACAATGGAGCTTTGATAGACCAACATTCGTGGTAACATTGTCGAGATACGACTCTTCATTTTTTTGAAAAAGCTTACTTAAATTGGTCTTATCGTAAGAGGTACTGTGAGTTCTGCCGCGGCAGACCATAGGAATGAAATAATATTCTGTTTCTAACCGGAACAATTGTACTTCACAACAAAACAAATAAATTTGAAAAAATTTCAAACCATTTTTGTTGGATGGCATTTAATAATTTAAACTTTTACATTGACCACCCTTTACATAACCTGCACATACAAAATACCACCTGCATGTTTAATTTTAAATTTCTAAATGGCCCACCCATTATATCAGGGAAACATTCCCATAGACATGCTATTATCCAAGCCATTACCACTGATCGTTCAGTGCCAAGGCAGTTAGATCTTACGGTAATTGGTGAGAGCACAGTTATAAAATTTTAAAAAATTTCATAGTACGTGTCAATCAACAGATCTTTCAGAAGCTTTAATAATAGCAAAGCTTTGATACTCCATCACGTTTCGTTCAATTTCTACAATATTTTAATTAGTTCTTGTGGCAATGGTGCGTTTAAAGTTTTCCCAGCATTCTTTGGAGAACAGGGTACCCTTTCAATTTATTTTTATAAACTCACTAGCTAAAACCCGGTGTGCTTCGCTAATCCTATCGATATATATATATATATATAAATGAATGTGTGTTTATTTGTTTGAAGTCTATAGACGGCTAAACGGCTGGACTGATTTTCTTGGAATTTTAACCATACCTTCCGGAAGGAACTATACGCTACTTTTTATTTCAAAATTTCAAGTAGGCGAGGTGCCACGCCCACATACCCAATAAGTATTTAATGTCGCATATCTCATAAACTGCAACAGCTATAAGCAATTCTTTCTTTTCTAAACAGACCACCAATTGCTTTTGATCCTTATGCTTTAAAGTAAATTTGTGTCTAACACGTTAAGGAGGCCTATGCATGTGTTCTAATGCGACCGGATGGCAGCTACTAACCACTGCACCATATATTGTAGTCAGCATCAGGAATAAAAAATTTCAGTTTCAGTCTGTAGTATCCCTAAACCGCAACGATTTGAGTGGAAAATTCAGTTTTATTTTACACTCCAGCGCTTACTTACTTACTTACTTAATTGGCCATAACAACCCGATTAACGGATTTTGGCCTGCCGCAATACATCCTTCCAGGCGCCTCTGCTTCTTGCGCGCCTACGCCAGTTGGTCACACCAATCGATGACAGGGCTTCCTCGACTTGGTCCTTCCAACGGATACAAGGTCATCCTCTACGCCAACTTCCGCAGATCCCCGCATCAAATACCCGTTTCGCCGGAGCATCCTCCTCCATTCGAACGACATGGCCGAGCCAGCGCAGCCGCTGGATATTAATACGCTGCACAACGTCCATGTCGTTGAGGAGCTCATACAGCTCACTGTTAGATCGGATGCGGAAATCATCGCCAACTCGCACAGGACCGAAGATCTTACGTAGGACTTTCCTCTCGAATACCCTCAAGGCTGCTGCATCAGTTCTTAATAGGGTCCATGCCTCTGCGCCATAAAGAAGCATGGATAGGATGAGCGTCTTGTAGAGTATTAGTTTTGTCATACGAGAGAGGTCTCTGTTACTCAATTGCCTATTGAGACCATAGTAGCACCTGTTGGCAAGAGTAATCCTGCGTTTGATCTCCAGACTGACATCATTTTTGGTGGTAACGGCGGAGCCAAGATAAATAAATTCCTTGACTGTATCAAAAGTATAGTTATCGACTGTAATCTGAGAATCAATACGCCGCACGTCTCTACTTGTCGATAACATATACTTCGTTTTGCCTTCATTTACTGCCAGACCCAACTTCTTAGACTCCCGTTCAATAGCGCTAAAGGCAGCAGTAACATCTCGCTTGGTACGCCCTATGATGTCGATGTCGTCAGCGTACGCAAGGCAATTGGACACTTTTTTGAAAGACAGTGCCATTGCGATGCACTCTTGCCTTTCGCAGAACACTCTCCATGACGAAGTTGAAGAGGTTGCATGATAAGGGGTCACCTTGTCTGAAACCTCGCACGGTATTAAAAGGTTCGGAGAGGTCCATTCCTACCTTGACGGAGCTGCAGGAATTGCTCAACGTCATTCTGCATAGCCTTATCAGCTTCGCAGGTATACCGAGCTTAGACATTACGGCATAAACACGATCCCTTATGGGGCTAACGAAGGCTGCCTTATAGTCCGAAAAAAAGATAGGTGTGTATCGATTTGTTTTTCGTGGGCCTTTTCCAGGATTTGGCGCAGTGTGAAGATCTGGTCTATGGTGGATTTGCCAGGTCTGAAGCCGCACTGATAAGGTCCAATCAGTGTTTTGACGAGTGGCTTCAGTCGTTCACACAATACGCCTGTAAGAACCTTATATGCGATAGAGAGAAGGCTTATACCCCTGTAGTTGGAGCATATTGTGGGGTCTCCCTTTTCCAGCGCTTAGGTGAAATTAATCCACTTGCGCCTCTAGTCTCTATGCAGCCTCCGAACAGAGAATTTTTCTATGATTAGGGAGACCATTTGATTTCCATTTTGACGCACGTCTGCTAAGTTCCATGTTCGAATGCCTGCAAGTGTTTTGTTGTTTAAGAACACAAGCAAACTTTTTCTAAAATTCAATTAAAATGTCAAGTTTTTTTTATTATCGCCCTCAACTTCAAAACTGTATGCCCTCCATTAATTAAGAAATAACGCGTTGATAATCCATCACGTTTCTTTCCAGTTCTGCAATATTTTTGAATTAGTTGTTGAGGCAATGGTGCGTTAAAAGTTTTCCCAGCATTCATTGAAGAGCAGGGTACCCTTTCAATTTATTCTTATAAAGTCACTAGCTAAAACCCAGTGTGCTTCGATACTCCTATCGATATCTATCTATATATATAAAAATTAATGTGTGTTTATTTGTTTGTGGGTTTTTTGTTTGAAGTCTATAGACGGCTAAACGGCTGGACCGATTTTCTTGAAATTTTAACAGTACCTTCCTATAGGTATAGGTTCCGAAAGGAACTATACGCTACTTTTTATTTCAAAATTTCAAGTAGGCGAGGTGCCACGCCCACATACCCAATAAGTATTTAATGTCGCATATCTCATAAACTGCAACAGCTAGAGTCAAACTATAAGCAATTCTTTCTTTTCTAAACAGACCACCAATTGCTCTTGATCCTTATGCTTTAAAGTAAATTTGTGTCTAACACGTTAAGGAGGCCTATGTATGTATTCTAATGCGGCCGGATGGCAGCTACTAACCACTGCACCATATATTGTAGTCAGCATCAGGAATAAAAAATTTTAGTTTCAGTCTGTAGTATCCCTAAACCGCAACGATTTGAGTGGAAAATTCAGTTTTATTTTACACTCCAGCGCTTACTTACTTACTTAATTGGCCATAACAACCCGATTAACGGATTTCGGCCTGCCGCAATACATCCTTCCAGGCGCCTCTGCTTCTTGCGTGCCTACGCCAGTTGGTCACACCAATCGATGACAGGGCTTTCTCGACTTGGTCCTTCCAACGGATACAAGGTCGTCCTCTACACCGACTTCCGCAGATCCCCGCATCAAATACCCGTTTCGCCCGAGCATCCTCCTCCATTCGAACGACATGGCCGAGCCAGCGCATAGTATAGTTATCGGCCGTAATCTGAGAATCAATACGCCGCACGTCTCTAATTGTCGATAACATATACTTCGTTTTGCCCTCATTTACTGCCAGACCCAACTTCTTAGACTCCCGTTCAATAGCGCCCTATGATGTCGATGTCGTCAGCGTACGCAAGCAATTGGACACTTTTTTGAAAGATAGTGCCATTGCGATGCACTCCTGCCTTTCGCAGAACACTCTCCATGACGAAGTTGAAGAGGTTGCATGATAAGGGATCGCCTTGTCTGAAACCTCGCACGGTATCAAAAGGTTCGGAGAGGTCCATTCCTACCTTGACGGAGCTGCAGGAATTGCTCAACGTCATTCTGCATAGCCTTATTAGCTTCACAGGTATACCGAGCTCAGACATTGCGGCATAAACACGATCCCTTATGGGGCTAACGAAGGCTGCCTTATAGTCGACAAAAAGATGGTGTGTGTCGATTTGTTTTTCGTGGGCCTTTTCCAGGATTTGGCGCAGTGTGAAGATCTGGTCTATGGTGGATTTGCCAGGTCTGAAGCCGCACTGATAAGGCTTCAGTCGTTCACACAATACGCCTGTAAGAACCTTATATGCGATAGAGAGAAGGCTGTAGTTGGCGCATATTGTGGGTTCTCCCTTTTCCAGCGCTTAGGTGAAATTAATCCACTTGCGCCTCTAGTCTCTATGCAACCTCCGAACAGAGAATTTTTCTATGATTAGGGAGACCATTTGATTTCCATTTTGACGCACGTCTGCTAAGTTCCATGTTCGAATGCCTGCAAGTGTTTTGTTGTTTAAGAACACAAGCAAACTTTTTCTAAAATTCAATTAAAATGTCAAGTTTTTTTTTATTATCGCCCTCAACTTCAAAACTGTATGCCCTCCATTAATTAAGAAATAACGCGTCAAATTATTGCGAAACATTTCCATTTTTGATTCATAACTTTTGAACTTTTCTTTTCTGTTTTTTTTTTTCTTTTTGTTTATTTTTCATCTTTTTCTTTGGATTACAATTTCAAATTCAAATTTAACAAATTTTGTAGGCTTTCGGCTGTATGCGGGACAAAGTAACTCTAAATTAATTAAAGGTCTTAATTTGGATTATTCTGGTATTTTGTGGAAAAAGGCTGACTGACATTGTGACACAGTGCTCTCCACTCATAAAGGCATTTTATTTTTAATTGTAAAAAGCGAAACGAAATTCTTTTTAATTTTTTTGTTTGTTTTTTATTAAAATTTTCATTCTTTTTTTACGATTGTTTTTATAAAAAATTTGCAAGAGCTAGGGGGAGGTATAATGGCATCATTAGAGATTCTAGGAAAAGTTCGAAATTAATAACAGACGACGCCTAATGATTATTGTTTTATTTGAATTTCATATTCGAAATTGTATGCCAAGCAGAAAATAACAGAGCCATGCAAGAAAGCATCCGTGTTACTAAGGACAAAGAGGCTTAGGTCGTGTTATAACGAGAAAGGAATTTTTTTTTAAAACACAACCAAAAAGAGTTAAAATTAGTCTAAAAATTAAAAGAGGTAGAGAGAGAGAGAGAGCGCGTCAACAGAGAAAATTAAATTCATTTCTCCTATGCAGAGTGAAAAATTAAAAATTTAAATCCGTAAAAAAAAATTCTCCTAAAATGTCTTTGCAAATGTTAGTTCATTTTGGCATGTGTGTGTTTGGAATGGTGAGAGTAGGTTACAAAGTCACTAGAGCAGTGAACATTAATTAGTTTTTACCACTTGCTTTAGTAATAAAGGCAATAAATTGTTTTTTTTTTTATTTTTTAGTTTTTGGTTTTTGGTTTTTTCCTTCCCATCTTCTTTCGTTTTTGCATTGCCTTCATTTGGCACACTAAGAGAAGGCAAAGTCGGTTATAATCAACAGAAAACATGTGCATCAGCCATGCCTTAATGTTTTTTTTTGGTAAAAAAAAAATTTTTTTTTAACGAAATAAATTAAAAAAAAAAAAGAGAACAGCAGCCATGAAATTGTAAAAATTTTTTTTTGTTGGAACTCATCATCTGCCCAAGAATATAATTTCCAACAAAGGCTTGCATAATAAACGGATCTTTAGCTTTTATAGGAGGCACCTTGCCTTACAAACCTATGGCATGTCAGAGAAAGAAAGAGAGAGAACAGTGTGTAAGTGCTCATAAGTGACGTAGTGCAAGAATAAGGCAGCCAAACTGTTAAAAAAACAGCTACTAACTCATAAACTACTCATAATTATAAATGCAAATGCTATGAAATGATCTAAAACGAAATGAAGAGAGGAAAAAGTAGACAAGGAACGGTTGAAATATTTTTAGAATAAATTATCTTCTCGATTGAAAAGCAGAAAAAGGCAAAATAGTAAGAAAATTTTTTTTATCGTTAAAGAAAAGCAAATTCATTAGGACCAGAACTTCAGCTGACAAAGAAAAGAAACAAGTTTTAAGACAGTCTGCCATAATTGAAGCCAACAAAATGCAATTGAAGAACGTTATAGCGGAGCAGTATATTGTAGCCACCGTAGCCTTGTAGCTTGTTAGCCGTAAGCCCTCGGTTAAAACCCCAGGTCAGATATCTCCAGATAAACGAAATTTGAAGAAATATTTCTGTGGCCCTCAGTTGATTCCTGGCAAAAATCCCGAAGAGTAAATAAAATTGTTATGAAAAGATTCTCAGAATTCTGTCGTTCGGAGTCGGCTTTGAACTATACGTCCCGCTATTCAAGTTTAAAATGATCACACACACAATATAGGTGGTGAGAGCAACTAGGTCGTATTCCCGACTAAATGGTTAGAATACGTATTAAGTATGCAAGTTGATGCTATTCTTTTGTATTTAAAATTTCTACCCTCATCCCTAATGTAATCCAAAGTTTCTTCCGCCTTATAAACAGCATTAGAACCGTACCCGCAGAATTTTAAAAAGTATTTGAACGGAAATAAATGTTCTTCTTCAGCCCTCTTCTAGTAAGTCATGATTTTGATTTAAGTCGTAACAATTAAGTCTCTTATGTCTCCCGCTCAATCTCTTCTTTCAAATGAATCCAATACATCCATAGAGGATCAAAAGAGAGCATTACAATAAAGTTATCTAACGTAATACATACATAATTAATCATTACAACCTTCCAGTTAGGGTTTCGACCTATATATTGTGTGTGTTAATTTTATGCATAAGTGATAGGATCTACACTTTTAAGTCGAGTCCGAACGATAGATTTTTGAGAAGTTTTTTATGGCAATTTTATTTTTACAGAGTTTTTGATAGAAATCTGCTGAGAGCAAATTGCCGAAGAAATATTTTCATATTTTCTGATCTAGAATACGAACCCGGACTTTACATCTAATAAGCCAAAACACTACCTACTAGACTAGGGCGACTACAAAATATAATAATTTGTAGTGCCTTGTGCCGTAGAAGTAGGAGGGACTGGTAATAATTTTAAGCCTTTCACCTCTGGATCTATATTTTAGGGGCATAGCCACTGCGATCAGCAGGCGTCTCTGAGCGACTGGTCAATGGTATGGATCAGACATTGGTTATACGAGTATTCTGTGGTATTTGAGACTGTCGTGGATATTGACTATGTCATACCGTAATATCTCAATGACCATTCCGGATAAAGAGGTCTGGGGAAATAGTGCTGTGCATTTCGTAAAGGACTCCGTGCAAATCTATAACGAAGCATCCAAACTGTAAGGAACCGTTGGTAGCGGAATTTACTTGGAATCAATCGGTATGGCCGAATCTAAAAAGCTACCAGATTACAGCAGAGTTTTGCAAGCTGAAATTATTACGATTACTACCATACTCTGAATATACTGGACTCCAACGTTATGAACTCCTAGACGATCTACGGCTGTCTTAGATAGCTAAACAGGGTGACGAAAAGATATAAAGTGCACTTCAGTTGGGTTCTATGACACAATGATATCCCGGATAACTGAAAAGCGGATGAATTGGCTACAGCCCGGCACGATTATCTCACTTCCTGACAAATTCTTGACCTGTAAGCTCATGATTGACAATGCGGTCACTGACTAAGTTAACTGCATTTGGACGGCTTCGTATACGTGCAGAACGACGCAGAAAATCTGGCTAAGGTCGAAAGGAAAGGGACACTGCAAGGCTGTTATGCGATAATCGTGCCATGCTGTGGCCAATTCATCCGCTTTTCAGTTATCCGGGTTATTGGGTTGTGTCCCAGAACCCAAATAAAGTGGACATCATATCTTTCCGCCACCCTGTTTAGGTGTCTGCGATAGCCGTAGACCGTCCAGAAGCTCATAACGTTAGAATGACGCAGAACGCATTGATCTGGAACGCCTTGAAAATGATTATTCCAGAAGCTGCAGAGTTGTGGAGGAAGACTGTTCTTCACCTTTTGGAATTATGCCCGGCATGATGTCAAAAAAGAAACAGACATCTTGCTGCCTAGTGTGTCGATGATCTATGTGATTTATCGTACATTGGCATCGGCAGTTTGAGTTGCTTCATTGCAAGCATTGGTTCCAGGATTAGGAGATAACTGACGCCGTCTGTGACATAAGTGCGTCCATACGAATTCCTTGAGGAGACAGCGACCTTTACCTACCAACCTAATACAAAATATCTGGAGTAATAGGTTGATTTTGGCCAAAACAAAAAATTATTATGTTTACCAGATCTGGTATCCAGTCTAATTTGTCTTGTGCTTGAGGTGTGGAATAAGATTGGAAAAGAGTTCAAAGCATTTTCTATTATATTTGAAGGCCATAAGTTTAAAGAGAATAGAATCATAGATTGATATGAATAAAGCTGTCGTAAATCAGTTGATGCTATCGCTTTAAGAAAATATTTAAGAGTTAATTCGTATCGCAGAGAATAATTTTATCACAGTTTATCCAGGGATTGTCTTCAATTTTCTGTGGCATGATGGTGATTTGTTTTTTTTTGGCATTCAAATTTCAACTCTTTTTCTCCGTTTTGTTTTTGTTTTTATTTTTTAATCATACGGCCAGCTGTATGCAGTATTTCTTTACAGCCTCTATACTTGTAAGCTCATATGTTTTTATGACCGTTCGTCTCTGTCTGCCTTTGGAGGGCATCTCTACAATAAGTTTTTGGTAGTCGAGTCGAGTCGAGTCGAGTATGAGAGCCAGAGGATGAAAGAAATAAAAAAAATATGAAAAGGAAAACGTCGTTTGGCTCTTCATTATTAAAATCTACTGCAGTATGATGACTCTCTTTATGTCCTCGTAAAGTTTGCCTTGAGTTTGCACTTTTTCCACTCTTGTCGGTATATGAGCACAATATGAGCACTTTTTTTATTTGTTTTTGTTTTTGCTTTTGTTGGCAATAAAAATGTTAAAATGTACCGAAAATTTGTTTAAGTGTAAATTTTAAAACACGGGGTTATAAAAAATGTATGCATTTTTATTATTTTAAACCCGTTGTAATGAATTAAAATGAACGAAAAGAAAGGATAAGAACAGAACAGAAGAGAACAGAACAGAAAAGTGAAATTCATTTCACAATTTGTATGGCAAAGAGATATTCTTTTATGGTTTGCAGAACGTTTTACATGTTTTCAGTTTAGTTTTCTCGTATTTATTTATCACCGTTTTATGGATGAGAAATGTTAAATAATAAATAATAAATGTGTGACCCGCTTTTTTCTTTTTTTGGACTTTTTTTTTTGCTAGCAATCTATTATTCTGGCAAGATCTTGAACAGCAGCAGCTCGCGATGAGAAGCAGTTTATAATTGTTTTAAAAAGAAAAAGAAACAAAAAGAAAAAAAACTGTTAAAATGAAAATTTATGGATTATATATGGCGTATCTAGTACAGTTTAAACATATTCATTGAAAAAAGTAAATTTAGAAAAAGAAATGCAAAATATGATGAGTTTTTAATTCTTAAATTTATTTTAAATGTCAACTTGTATTACATTACCTTCCAAATAAAACTCCATATTAACAAGCTAAGAAGAAATGGTCCTGAAGCTCCCATCTGCTCCTATCAACAATCATTGAAAACATTTGCCAAGAGATCAGCATTCAGTATTCAAAAAAGTGACTAATATCGAATCATACTCGTTATTTCTGGTACTTTTTTACGCATTCATACTTATTTTAATATCATGGAACCTGCTCAGCTCAAATTCAAAATTTGCAATACTCATCATATTCATACTCATACAACACGTATGATGTTGTTGATTAGATTCTCCATAACTCAACATATACACGAAGCACAAAATAATTATAAATCGCGTACGAACACTAAAATACTCACTAGAAGATTGTGTGTTAACTCTGCTCTGCTTTTTCATGGGAAATTTATTTACTCTCGAGAGTTTTTGCCAGAAATGTGTTGAGAGAATCAGATTCAGGTTCAGATCAAAGTGGTAGCTCTGATATCATAAAGCTCACTCATGGCGGCCCGTTGTGATGCCGCGGATGACCGCAGTCCCTGTCGTCGTCGAAATATTTTCATATTTTCGCTTTGATATCTGCCATGGGATTTGAACTCGGTGCTCAGGACAAATAATCCAACACATTATGCACTAGACTACGTCAACTTCATTATTTGAGTCAATCGAATCATTTATAGGTATTTTACTAAAGTTATGAATCAAAATGAGTAGTATCATGAATCGAACATATTTCGAATGGCTTGAGTTTGAGTAAACGTTTTACTCATACTAATTGCAACTTGGGATTATAAATCAACGTTGTAGTGAGAAGGAATGAATCAGAGTAATTAAATTTCAATATTTTTGACTCACATTCAAAATTTCATGATGGTTCATGAGTATCGAAAAAACGATTCATTGCTGACCTCTGGTGCATACGCCGTGAGTGTATACATACATAATAGGTCATTGCAACCCTTCATTCAGGATTACGACCAGCATATCACACTACTTATGTTGAGTGCGTTAATTTTATACATGAGTGACGAGGCCTGCAGTTTAAAGTCGACTCTGAACGATAAATGTTTTGAGAAGCTCTGCATGGTAATTTTATTTACTCTCAGAGTTTTTGCAGAAATCTGCTAAGAGGCAGTCGCCGAAGAAATATTTTTTCTTCATATTTCATTTTGCTCTCTGACATGGGCTTTTCGTCTAATAAGTCAACATACTTCCTATTAAACTACGGCTACTACTCTACAAATATAGATAATAAGTGATTACAACCTTTCATTCAGAATTAGGACCTCGCTTTTCACACCACTTATGTTGTGTGCGTCAATTTTGTGCTTGATTGGCGAGACTATTTTTGGTATTTCGTTCTGATGTCTAACCGAGTACTTGAACCGTGGCTTCACGTCTAATAAGTCAACACACTACCTACTAGACTACATTGATTTCCTTATCTTAGGTTGTCGGGGCACTAATTCAAATAAAAATACAAAGCCTTAATGTGACTTCTGAAGTCGTCGTAGCTTAGTAGATAGTGTGTTGGCTTATTAGACGTAAAGTCCGGGTTCGTATCCATGGTCAGACATCAAAATAAAATATGGAAATAAAAATATTTCTTCGGCGCCTGCCGAGAGTTTCTCAAAAGTTTCGGAGTCGCCGTTAAACTGTAGATCCCGCTACTCACATATAAAATTATCGCACATAACATGAGTGTTGTAAGAAGCTAGACCATAATCCTGACTGAAGGGCTGTAGTGGCCAATTATGTATGTATGTAACCTTGTATCCAATGAGACCTTTGAAATTTACCTCGCAGGGTCAAAAATAAGGGGCAGGTTTGGCTGATACTAAACTGCACTATAGGCTGCCTTAATGTAGTAACGCTGCATTAACGCTGCTCCGCTTAACGCTGTTTTATTATAATGCGGTAGTATTGGGATTTCCCTAAATCGTTGTATATGTATGCAAATGAATCGGCCCTGTACCAACCAAAAGCGGTGTACTAGGCATCTTTTTCAAAGCTCTTTGTTTACTTTTTCCAGAATAAAGATTCCAACAATACATTCCGAAGCCGCAATGTATTTACATGTGTACGTCTTAAGTTGCCTCGTTTAATAGCATTTTGTTTAGCGTTGGAACTTATTAGAACGTATCCGGCGCGTTAAGCGGGGGCTTAGTGTACTGCAGGATTTTCCAAGCAGTTTCAATATTCGCCCTTGTCAATGAATGCTGAAAATTTCTCAAAGAAATTTCGAAACATTCCAATCTAACTCCTAACTGGGTTCCGGGATACAAAGATTGCAGTGCTGATCAGTTGCATTGCTTGAAGTGGCAGATAATATGCTTAAGGCCATGGTTCAAATCCCAGCTCAAAGAACTCCAACAAAAGGAAATATGAAGAAATATTTTTTCGACAACTTCCTCTTAGAAGATTTCATAGCAAAAACCGTGAAAGTAAATAAAATTGCCATGAAAAGCATCTCAAAAATGTGTCGCTCGTAATCGACTTTAAACTGTCGTATATAAAATTAACACGGACTACATAAGTGGTGGGAGAAACTAGGTCGTAATCATAACTCCAGTGTTGTAATGATCAACTGTGTATGTAATCGCTGCAGTATTTTCCAAGCAGAGATCATGGCAGATCTCTAGATCCTTAACGCGAATAGTCAGACTGCAACAATTAAGTCCGTAACGAACGTATTTTCAATTTCCGTTCTTGTCAATGAATGCTGAGAATTTCTTAGAGACATTTCTGAACATTCAAAGACAACTCTTATATGGGTTCCAGGACACAAGGATAGTGCTGCTAAGTTGGCTAGGGCCCGTATAGGACTAGCAATCATCGGCATGTTAGAGAGCTTTGGTATTCCGATTGGCTCTGTTAATTGGAATATTGGACACTAGCATGGGCACAAGATATAACGAACGACTATCACAATGGGCCTAAATGCTGGTCAAAGTGGGAGTACTTCCTTCAAGGGTATCTGCTATCTTATCTAAACTAAACTAAGCTGTAATTTAGTGGCTGTAATGGCGTTTTTATGATTCTGTGATTAGATTCAAGACGATATCCTATTGTCAGAAATTAGGAGAGATATGCGACGAAGTTACTTCATCAAATTATGAAACAAATTCGGCAACATTTTGTGTATTTATGTATGCATTTTATTGATATTTTCCAAATATCCAATGTTATGCATGCATAAAACGATGAATACTTTGATATTCAAAAGCATTTTATTTCATATTTAAAAGCAGTTTACATAAGAAATCTCCCATCCAGTGGTAAAAACCTTGACTAAAACAATTTTAAAAGCAAACGGTGTTTAAAGTGCGATTATGGTGATGATGGTGAAGAAGATGCTGGAATAAACAGTTTCGATTTAAATTATCATTTACAAGAGTCTACTTTAAAGATTGTAAATACTTCTCTTGAAAATTGTATGAAAAATACATTTTTGCATACATTTATTGCCACTTCTTAACACTTTTCTTCTATGCTCAATTTGAGTATTTTTTTTTCTTGTTGAAAACCACTTAAGAGCATCATCAGCATCAGCAATCATCATCATCAACATCATCATCATGGCCATTGTTTTTGTGTCTCAGACCACTTATGTAGTGTCTTATAGTCTATGGGTCTGTCTACATGGAAGTAAAGCATTACGGGGATGAAAAGTACAATCATCGGCATGTTACAGAGTACTCCGATTGACTCTGTTAATTTGGATATTGTCCACTAGTATGGGCACAAGATATGACGAACGACTGTCACAATGGGCCTAAATGTTGGCCAAAGTGGGAGTACTTCCTTCAAGGGTATCTGCTATCTTATCTAAACTAAACTAAGCTAAACAAAGCTGTAATTTAATGGCTGTAATGGCGTTTTTATGATTCTGTGATTAGATTCAAGACGATATCCTATTGTCAGAAATTAGGAGAGATATGCGACGAAGTTACTTCATCAAATTATGAAACAAATTCGGCAACATTTTGTGTATTTATGTATGCATTTTATTGATATTTTCCAAATATCCAATGTTATGCATGCATAAAACGATGAATACTTTGATATTCAAAAGCATTTTATTTCATATTTAAAGCAGTTTACATAAGAAATCTCCCATCCAGTGGTAAAAACCTTGACTAAAACAATTTTAAAGCAAACGGTGTTTAAAGTGCGATTATGGTGATGATGGTGAAGAAGATGCTGGAATAAACAGTTTCGATTTAAATTATCATTTACAAGAGTCTACTTTAAAGATTGTAAATACTTCTCTTGAAAATTGTATGAAAAATACATTTTTGCATACATTTATTGCCACTTCTTAACACTTTTCTTCTATGCTCAATTTGAGTATTTTTTTTTCTTGTTGGAAAACCACTTAAGAGCATCATCAGCATCAGCATCATCATCATCAACATCATCATCATGGCCATTGTTTTTGTGTCTCAGACCACTTATGTAGTGTCTTATAGTCTATGGGTCTGTCTACATGGAAGTAAAGCATTACGGGGATGAAAAGTGAACAAAAAATTCAAGCAGCCAAGCAGGCGAGCATAAATGCAACTGCAAGGAAAGCGGTAGCACACGTCTATACAGTTTTCATTCATTCCTTGTTTTTTTCTTCTTTGAGAACATAAACAGGAAAATATTAAAAGCAGTTAGAAAATTTGAAAATTTTTCTTTTTTAGCATAAGACAAGCATGAACACAAGGACAGAGTGCTTGCAAAAACTCAAAAACTCCATGATAATAATACGGGCATAACCAAATGAAATCCTTACAATTGTGCAAACATTTCAAAACTCTTTTAACACTTTTTCTATTTTATTTTTCCCACGCTAATGCTGTTAAAAAAAAACATTGAAAATAATATTAACAGTTCTGTTGAAAATTATGGCATTTGACAGTTTTTTTCTTCGTCCTTTTTGTTTGAAAAAAGAAAATGAAAAAATAAAAAGAAAATTGTTCTGCAACAAGCAGCCAGTTTGTTTGTAATCCATTTTTTTTTATGTGGCAAATAAAATTTTATGCTGTACTTAAGGTTTATCGCACGTACTGTAATCCAGTGACATACGGACTAAGGCATACATATACCTACAGTATGTATAAGGCAATGCAATAAAACGATTTACAAGGCAACTCTTTTGTTTCACATTTCATTTCTTATATGCAAGTATGTACACATACATAGGATATATGAAAGGACATGGCAATATAAGCAAATATCGTATGTAAGTGAGTGAGTGTTTTCATATTAAAGTTAATAAAAAAAAAATGCAGCAGAAAAAAGCTACAATAAGATGACGTACTGAGAGAGAGAGAGAGAGTGAGAAAAAAATGAAAAGTAAATTGAAGAATGAATCAAAAGCAATGAAATAAAATACTTGCGTCTCATTTCTGTTTAATTTACATTCTCAAGATTTTCTTATTTTTTGTACTCACTGGCTTTTCATTTTGCAAAATATTGTTGCTGCACTGCAGTACTAGTTTGTCTGTCCCTCTTGAACAGTGAAGTTTATTAAATGAACGTGTATTTATTTATTCCATTTCATTCATTTTCATTTTACTCTTCATTTTTATTTTGTTCGTTTATTTGAAGAGGATTTTCATATTTATTTGCCTCTTTTTTTTTGTATTGTTTCAAGCATTAAATGAAAACAATCTTTTGAATAAATGACTGGAAAGAATTCTCAGGAGCAACAAGAGCACCAGCAGCAGCATCAGCATCAGCACCAACAACAAGGGAATATTTTCGCTTTATTTCTTGTTGCATTTTATTTACATTTCGTTAGCAAGAACGAGGGTTGGTTGGTTTTCTTGCTTATTGTTCAGTGTTATCACGCTCTATGTTAAGGCTCATTTAATGAATGCGGTTGATTTTGATGATTTGGGTCCTTCATTCCTGAAAGCTCTGACTCCTAAACTTTTGCCATACTATACTACATACATACATACATAATTGGCCATTACAAACCTTCAGTCAGGATTACGACCTAGCTTCTCACACCACTTATGTTGTGTGCGTTAGTTTTATACACGAGTGGCGGGACCTCCAGTTTAAAGTCAACTCCGAACGACAGATTTTTGAGAAGCTTTTCATGGCAATTTTTGCTCTCAGAGTTTTTGCCAGAAATCTGCTGAGAGGAAGTCGCCGAAGAAATATTTTTCGTTTTGAAGTCTGACCTGGGATGCAAACCCGGGCCTTTCGTCTAATAAGCCAACACATTACCCACTAGACCACTTGCCGTACTATACTCACTTGTTTAATACAGTTCTCACTATATCCACTTTTTCTGAACTTTGGAAACTGGTAAAAATCATTCCCATTCCCAAAACGAACAACGAGTTCAGGCCAATTGCTATCCTTCCTTTTTTTTTGTCCAAGATAATGGAAAATATAATCGCCAAACAAATCACTGATTATCTGGAGAATCACAATTACTTTACTTTACTCTTAGTCAGTCGGGATTTATGAGGGGTAAAAGTTGTACTACTGCCATTATGAATGTTATTGAAGATCTTAGGTCGAAACTAGATGTAAATAGCTTAGCGTTTTTGGTTCAGCTTGATCACACTAAGGCTTTTGACATAGCCGATTACGAAGTTCTATTGAAAAAGCTCCGGAAACTGTTTTATTTCACAAATTCTGCATGTAATCTTATTTATTCTTATTTGCTGAATAGGTTGCAAAAAGTTCATCTTAATGGCAAAATCTTAGATCTACTTAGTATTAGTACAGGTGTTCCCCAGGGGTTAATACTTGGGCCTCTGTTATCTTGGTTCACTGTAATGTTCATATGTATGCTCATGATGTGCAGCTTTATACTAGTACTTCTAGAGAGAATATTGATTCTTGTTTGAATTTCATTAATAGTGATTTGGTTAGGATTGACAACTGGGTCTCGGCCAATTGACTTTGCATCAATCCCCCTAAGTCTGAATGTATTATACTTTCGAGGACAGACAAATTATTTGTCATGCCTGAATTGTGCAATCATCATAATACTTAGAATGCTGCCGAGCGGCAGAAACGCTGGCTCAAACGATCAGTGCAGTGTTCTTTACAATAATCTGTGCAAGCTTTATAGCATGTGATATAAAACCGACCACCTATAAAAGGCCGTATCATGGTTAGAAATGAAAACGTTGTATAAATTCCTGATATTATGTCAACAACAAATCTCTAGCAGAGGTCAGCAATGAATCGTTTTTTCGCTACTCATAAGCACTCATGCAATTTTGAATAGAAGAGAGTCAACAGTATTGAAATTTAACTACAGTAAGACCCCGCTTAATGGTACCCCACTTAACGCTGCTTCAGTATTACGCGGTAGTATTAGGATTCCCCTAAATCGCACACTATATTGATATTTGTTGTATTTATATGCATTAGAAACGGCCATTCACCAACCAAAAACAGTGTAC
The DNA here is from genome assembly GCA_014635995.1 of Sarcophaga peregrina. NCBI lineage: Eukaryota > Metazoa > Arthropoda > Insecta > Diptera > Sarcophagidae > Sarcophaga > Sarcophaga peregrina. Next base: position 125,479,442 of record CM025789.1, read on the forward strand.
TATGCATCCTTTTCTACGCTCTTTTGTTAGTCTGTCCAGAATAAACATTCCAAATATGATTCCCGTCGTCGTGCGAAAATGTCTCGTTTAACGCTGGAACTTATTGGAATGTAACCATCGCGCTAAGCGGAGTCTTACTGTATGTACTCTGATTCATTCATACTCACCATAGCGTTGATTAATAAGTACAGGTTGCAATGAGTTGACATCAAACTCGTAATATGTTTTATTCATAAGCCTACTTATTTAGATTCATAACTTTAGAAAAATACTTATAAGACTCGTATCGTTCATCATACGTGTTGTTAAACATGAATATGATGAGTACCTTCAAGCTTTGAATATGAGTAGAGGAGGTTCCATGTTATTAAAATAAGTATAAAGGCCTATAAGTATCAGGAATTATGAGTATGATTCGATTCTATTCATCTTTTTGAATACTCATTGTTCATCTCTTTTACTTGCCTGTGCTGTGTTAAATGCTTTAATAAACTTATATTAGGTTAGGTCACAGTCGTAGTTTTGATTACCAAAGCTCACTTGAAATCGTATAGCGGCCTTTTGTGACACCACTGTACTGACGGAATTCCAACAAACTACGGAAGTTGGCTGCATATTAAAGGCACGATTACCCTGCGCTGGAAAACTTATCCTGAAAGTTTAATAAACGAAGCCCTGAAGTCGCCGTAGTCTAGTAGGTATTGTGTTGGCTTATTAGACTGAATACCTGGATTCAAATCCCAGAGATCAAAACAAAAATAAAAAAATATTAATTCGGCGACTTCTTCTCAGCAAATATTGTGCAAAAACTGTGAGAGTAAAACAAAATTGCCATGAAAATTTGTTGTTCGGAGTCGACGTAAAACTGTACGTCCCGCCACTCAATTATAAAAGTAACGTACACAACATAAGCGGTGTGGGAAGCTAGTTCCTAATCTTGACTGAAGGGTTGTAATAACTCATTCTGTACGTATGTATCCTTGACATCAAAGGACGATAAATCTACACCTCGAAAGAGATATAGGCATTGACAAAGAAAGTCGATAACAGTTTCCTCTTCTTCAGCAGATCTACACGCAAAGCAGAAGTTGTTAAATGGGAGCTGCAGTCTCTGTTTGTGTGACCTTCCCTTACACAATAACCTGTAAGCCAAGCCACTATGATTGAGTTGACAATGCGCTCAAGTCCGAGTAGTTGGTTGGCGCACCTTTTATCCATCGAGGACCAAGTGAGTCTGGCCGTAGAGCAATGTTCTTCATTGACCCAGGAGAGATTGGCGTTCTGAAAGAATTTCCGTTCAATGGCTAACTTAATCGAGGTAAATAGCATACTTAAATCGATTGCCGAGGTTTACGGTAGGAATGCACCAGCTTTGGCGAGCTCGACGGCCCTGGGGTTGCCCGGATGTGACTGTGGGAAGAAACCCAGACAAGTGCGTCTGGAATGCGTCCAGAATGAACTTCTAGACAGCGGCGACACTCGCTAACGAGCCTAGAGTTAACCATAACGCTTGATAGGGATCCCATAGCAGTCTCAATAACAAAGAAGATGGAGATGCAAGTGAAAGATCTCCCTTAGATTCCATATCTGTTTGATATTTTCGAAATTGTGAGCATTATATTCTGGTTCAAACCGCAGTCGTTCTGACATGATTAAGTCTGCAGTCGAGATTTCAGAGACCTTAATTTTAGCCCATTATATGTTAACGAGTTCCCTTACCCTTAACATTTCCTTTCCGAGGTTGAACACAATTACAACTTGAACGAAACTGTTGATAGTGGAATATTTCTCAGAACCTGTCTATAAGAGTACGAGACCATTGTAACATTCCTCAGGCACTGGTAAAGACAATACAAGCTGGGTTGATAATTATTGGGTACGTAAACATTTCCTTTATACGATCTCGGATGGAGTACAACTCTCATGTATGGGCCGGTGCTTCAAAGTCTATTTGAAGCTTCTCGATCGCGTATAGGAGAGGGTGAAGGTGCTTATTAATGATAATAGTGTATTCGACTCTATTAATTCGTTGGAGCATCGTCGCAGTGTGGCGTGTGTTTCATTGTTGTATCGGTACTATTATGGGAAGCGTTCTCGAGAGATAAATGGCTTGATTCCCGATAATCACATATTTTTACATGCTACTCGTACTTCTCGCAGGGCACATTCTTTTGTGGTTGATTGCCCAGTGAACCGCACAATGCATTACAGGGAAAATTTATTTTTTGCCCGCACTGCTGGCATGTGGAATAATCATCCTGCGGAAGTTTTTCCCGTCAGTTTGGTAAGTTTAAATCAAATGTCCACAAACACTGCTCCCTCTTTCCATCTTCCTATAACCTATTTTCCAAAACCTGCACAATGTACTGCATGATTAGGGGCCATCCCCTGAGTGCTGGTTTCATAAAAAATAAAACATTTCTAAACGGCCCTTTATCATACTTTTTGATAGGCAGGCGACTAACAAAGATCTGTACTCCAACGTGATGAGCACTAAGACGTTATACAGCTTCCGCAGTTATATCAATGAGGTTGCAGGGCGCTATGATGTTCTGTAGCCCCGATGAATCGGCCAGGCAAACTCTTCGAAGAATTTCCGGCCGGTCTTCGAGTTATTGATTGGTCGTGGAATTCGTTCACGACTGATAGGCGGCCTCGGTCACGATTATAATGACTCATATTCGATTGATAGGACTGCTGGCATACCGCACATCATTTAATACGATGAATGTTATGTAGAAATTTGTTAAATCACTACCACGAAAACTTATTAAAAATTGTTAAAAAACTATTTAAACAACACTCGTTTCAATAAATAGAAGAAAGAAAAAATCTTAAAGTGCATGAAACCTTCATGCCACCACCATGCATGCTCTTGCAGAGATCATGTGGCCGTTTATCTAATGACCTCTTAAAAGGCAAAATAATGCTGAGTTCAAGTGGTCGGCCATTTATGATTTCTTTTATTTTGTGTGAGATTTTAAGAAAAACATTACAATACTTGAACTATTGCAAAATGTCTGGCCATTATTTGATAAATTAAAGAGAATGAAATTTCTTTTCATTTGTTCATGTATTGTTGGGCAAATAAAATGCACAATTTACTACGGCAGTAAATCAAGCAGTGGCAATAACAAATAATAATAATCCTGGACAATAAATAACGATGCTTAGAATGTCTGGCAAAGGCCTTCAATAAATATTTATCTTCACTCTGTTGCCAATGGGCTTATGAGAGTTGGCATCTACTGTTACTCTTACTTATCATTTGAGAATTGAGATTGGCTGGCATCTGAAAAGGGCATACGCGTGCATTGAGATCAAGTGGGGGAAATTAAGAAATTATTTCCAATTTAATAATAAGAAAACTAAAATCGTAAAATAAGTTCAATATGTTTGAACAGCATACACAATGCATAGAGTATTTCATTTAACTTATGTCTAGTTCAAATGAATATTCACAGAATACTACGTGGGGTGGGAAAGTTTAAAATTTAAATTTTAAGCGAAAAAGATTTAAAATTTTACCTAAAGTAATTTTTGTTGGTGTAAAGTACAATTGTTCCGGTTAGAAATGGAATATTATTTTATTTATATGGCTGTCGAGGCTATCCCCGCAGTAGCTCACACGATCAGACCAATTTTCTTGCATTTTTTCGAGTGTAAGCAGCTCGTATCTCAGTAATGGCATCAACAATGTTGGCCTTCAAATACTCAGTTACCTCTGGTTTGTTGGCATAACAGTTTACTTTAATGGTGTCCCAAAGAAAATAGTCTAACGGTATCAAATCTCAGCTTCTTGGCGATCAATTGAAATCACGATTTCGGCTAATTGAACGGCCCTCAAGAGTTTGACACAATAAATCGATTGTGGGTTGAGATGTGTGGCAACTTCCAGCAACTTGTTTAAACCAGACATTGTTCACATCAATACCAAGAAGAGTGGGTACAAAAAATTGGGTATCATGACGGGATAGGTGTCTCTATTTAGTGTAATGATTGCATCCTCCTCATTTCCAAAGACATGTGGGCAAATGATGCCTTCACTGCACAAGTCGTAATGAGTGAATTGGGTTCTTTAAACCTACGTGTGGGTTTCTGAGGCTCCAATACGGTAATTATGGGGATAGGTGTTTCCATTTAGTGTAATAATTAAATCCTCCTTATTTCCAAAGACATGTGGGCAAATGATGCCTTCACTGCACAAGTCGTTATGAGTGAATTGGTTTCTGTAAGACCACGTGTGGGTTTCTAAGGCCCCAATATGGAAATTATGGGGATAAGAGTCTCCATTTAGTTTAATGATTGCATCCTCCTCATTTCCAAAGACATGTGGGCAAATGATGCCTTCACTGCACAAGTCGTAATGAGTGAATTGGTTTCTGTAAGGCCACGTGTGTGGGTTTCTCAGCCCCCAATACAGCAATTGCGCTCATTAAAGCACCAGCTAAAATGAGAATGAATTTCATCAGCAATGATGATTGTTTTGGCAAATTCGACATCATCTTACCGTTTTTCATTTGTCCATTTAGTGAATCGAAAGCGAAGCAGATGGTAATGCGGCTTCATGTCTTCAACCAATTGAACTTTGTATGTCATTCCGGAATCTTTTCTCAAAATGCAATGTAAGCTGGTGCGAGAAATGTTCAATTCTTGAGGACGATAACGAATTGATGTTAATGGATTCTCTCACGCACAGTCGCAAGTTCCAAAATCCAGTTTTATGATCTTTCTTTCTTTTTTCTTTTTTGCACTCAGGGCTTGACCCCTACTCATGCAGTGCATTGTGCTAGTTTAGGAAAGGTGGAAAGGGAAGATGTGAACGGTAAGGCAAGGAGTTGCTGCTAGTGACTATAAAATGGCTAGTGCTATTCCTTCACCATTAGACAGTTTACAGCAATCGTCTCCAAGAAGCCCGCAGTTTCTCACACCACTTATGTTGTGTGTGTTAATTTTATACAGAAGTGGCGAGACCTACAGTTCAAAGTCGACTCCGAACGACAGATTTTTGAGAAACAAGAAGAGAAAGAGAAGAAATCGCCGAAAAAATACTTTTTGAATTTTTTTTTTATTTTTGATATCTGGCCTGGGACTTGAACCCTGGCTTTACGTCTAATAAGCCAGCACACTACCTACTAGACCACGGCGATAACCAATAAACTTGCATGTACAGGAAACTGTTGATACTTCTCGGCGATGAAATTTTGTACGATTTTTTCATGCAATTTCTGAACAATTTTCTTCGTTTTGAAAATAAATACCAACATTGCTCAAGCATTAATCGATTCATTACGATTCAGTAGAGATGATATACTGAATCTTGTGACAGAATAAAATGCCATAAGTATTGCCAGTTGCGAAATAACCGATATTTCAAATTTAAACCAATGGATGATCCACTCGAAATATTATGTGATCTCTCTTAATCCAAAATCAAATTCAAAACTTAAAAAAAATATTCGTATTCGAAATCCATTTTTAATAACCAGTGTTCCATTAATTTGGGTTTCCTACTTTTTCCATATTTAAGACCATATTTTGGCCATAAAATAAATTAAAGTTTTGGTTGTTTTTTTTTCATATTCCTGTTGAAAAAAAATGTAAAGTTTTTTAATTACTCGTTTTAAATATGCTTCAAATGTTGTCCAAGGTTTTTGTTTTTCTTGTTATTTTTTTTCTTTTTTTCGGAAAATGGAAGAATTTAATTTTGTGCAGTTCGTTAACAAGTTATAGAGACATTAGACCCGAAGCAATGAATCAAATATTTAAATCACTGCAAGTAGTAAAAAAAACTGAAAAAACTGCAAAAAAACCATTCCAAACTATTGTACCAGTATTCTGATGCTATTGTTCCATTTGCATTGTTTTCAAAAACTGGCATATGGTTGGCTCAAAGCTAAATGGGATGTTGAGTGCTTCCTAAACTTTCATTTAAATTGTAAGCAAATTTTCTAAGAATTTATTATGTTCCATAGGATTTTAATAAATTCTAACAATTCTTCTACTGTATAGCGTGGACCATCTATAGGTTTAAATTTAAAACATCGGTTATTTTGAATCTCAAAATACTTAGGTCAACTTATTCTGTCACAAAATTACGAATGTTTTCTCCAGTAGTTTAGTAGTTATTGTGTTGGCTTATTAGACGTAAAGCCCGGACTCGTATCCCACGTCAGGAATCAAAACGAAATATCAGAAAAAAAACCATTTCTGTGGCGAATGAGGCAGTACGGATGCCAGATTTGCGGATTTCTTGGAAAAACTCTGAGAGTAAATAAAATTGTAATGAAGAGCCTCTCAAAAAAAACCTATCGTTAGGAGCCTTCTTTAAACCGTAGGTTTCGCCACTCCTGTTTAAAATTAACCTACACGACTTAAGTGGTGTGAGAAGCTAGGTCGTAATCCTGACTACAGGGTTGTAGGGTTGTGGTTGGATTTCTGAACACCGAAAATCCCTGGATTTTCCGATAGGCATCCCTAGTATGTATTTCCGCTGAACGTAATGAAACGATTTACGCTTGAGCAACGTAGAGATTTATTGGAAATTTATTTTCAAAACGCAGACAATTGATCGGAAATTGTACGAAAATGTCGTATAAAAAATTTGTTGCAGAGAAGCATCAATAGTGCCCAGTATATCCAAGTTTATTGCTAAAGCTCGTGAAATTGGTTTCATTGTTGAACATATCGAAGCTGAGGTTGAGTGTACGCTAAAATCCATCAATTCCTCATCGTTCTAAATTGAATTGAACATTTCATGCACCAGTTTACGTTGAATATTGTGCAAAGATCTTGTTATGACTTGCCTTGTCTTGTCCTTATTATATAAAATTCAATTGACTTAAGAGTTGAAGTAACGTGACCATCCTTTGTGTTTTCGCTTCACTAGATGGTCCAATGATGATGTCGATTTTGCTACAAAAAATCATCCTTTCGAATGAAACTCATATTTAACTTGGTGGTTAAATAGCACTCTTAAAATCACACACAAAATAAAAGAAATCATAAAAGACCGACTACTTGAACTCAACATTATTTTGCCTTTTAAGAGGTTATTAGATAAACGGACACATGATCTCTACAAGAGCATGCATGGTGGTGGCATAAAGGTTTCAAGCACTTTAAGATTTTTTCCTTCTTCTATTTATTGAAATGAGTGTTGTTTTAAAATAGTTTTTTAACAATTTTTAATAAGCTTTCGTTGTAGTGATTTAACAAATTTCTACATAAAATTGCTCGTATCAAATGATGTGCGGTATGCCAGCAGTCCTATCAATCGAATATGAGCCATTCTAATCGTCATCGAGGTCGCCCATCTGTAGTTGACGGAATGGACGGCAAATCAATAACTCGAAGACCGGCCGGAAATTCTTAGTAGAGTTTGCTTGGCCGATTCATCGGGTCTAAAGGATATCATAGCGTCCCTGCAACCCTCATTGATATAACTGCGGAAGCTGTACAACGTCTTAGTGCTCATCACGTTGGAATACAGATCTTTGTTAGTCGTCTGTCTATCAGAAAGTATGATAAAGGGCCGGAAATGTTTTTTTTTTTATGAAACCAGCACTCAGGGGATGGCCCCTAAACATGCAGAGCATTGTGCAGGTTTAGGAAAATAGGTTATAGAAAGGTAGAAAGAGGGAGTAGTGTTTGTGGACATTTGATTTGAACTTATCAATATTGACGTAATTGACGGGAAATCTTCCGCAGGATGATGATTCCACATTCCCTGTAATGCATTGTGCGGTTCACTGAACAATCAACCAGAAAAGGATGTGCTCTGCGAGAAGTACGAGTACCACGTTAAAATATGTGATTATTTATCTCTCGAGAATACCTCCCATTATAGTACCGATAGAACAATGAAACACACGCCACATTGCGATGATGTTCGAACGAATCAATCATTGCCATATTTGAAAACTAAACATGGTCCTACAGAAGCCAATGTACCCATTAAATTTAAAATTTGCATTTCAATGCACTCATTACGAGTAACTGTTTGGTACGACTTGTGCAGTGAAGGCATCTTTTGCCGACATGTCTTTAGAAATGATGAGGATGCAATCATTACACTAAATGGAGACACCTATCCCCATAATTACCGTATTGGGGGCACAGAAACCCACACGTAGTCTTAAAGAAACCAATTCACTCATTACAATTTGTGCAATAGAGGCATCATTTGCCCACATGTCTTTGGAAATGAGGAGGATGCAATCATTACACTAAATGGAGACGCCTATCCCCATAATTACCGTATTAGGGGCCTCAGAAACCCACACGTAGGTTTAAAGAAACCGATTCACTCATTACAACTTGTGCAGTGAAGGCATCATTTGCCCACATGTCTTTGGAAATAAGGAGGATGCAATCATTACACTAAATGGAGACACCTATCCCCATAATTACCGTATTAGGGGCCTCAGAAACCCACACGTGGTCTTACAGAAACTAATTCATTCATTACGACTTGTGCAGTGAAGACATCATTTGCCCACATGTCTTTGAAAATGAGGAGGATACTATCATTACACTAAATGAAGACACCTATCCCGTCAAGATAACCAATTTTTTGTACCCACTCTTCTTGGTATTGATGTGAACAATGTCTGGTTTCAACAGGCTGCTGGAAGTTGCCACACATCTCAACCCACAATCGATTTATTGCGTTAAACTCTTTAGGGCCGTTCAATTAGCCGAAATGGTGATAGCAATTGATCGCAAAAAGCTGCGATTTGACACCGTTGGACTGTTTTCTTTGAGGAGCCATTAAAGAAAAGTATTATGCCGGCAAACCAAAGACAATTGAGCATTTGAAGGTTAAAAGTGTATGAAAAATGTTGCTATTGAATGAGGTACTGTGAGGCCAGCCTTTATTTTCTTTAATGAAAACTCATTGTAGAAGAGATTGAATATTTTGTAAGGACATGTGGTTGATAGGCATAATTTTATGATGTGCTTGGCTTGGCTTATGATGTTTTCTGTTAAGCAGTTACAATTTTTAGTTTTGAATATTTAACATTTCAGCCAACCATATTTGTTAAAAAAAAGAAGTAGAAAAAAATCTCAATTGGAAACTTTACTCGTATTCTGTTCTTTTTCGTTGGGTTATCAAGGTAAAGGGCTTTTGACTTGTTTAGTTTCTATACCAAAAAAATTTTTTTTTTTTGCTTTTGGTGTATAAAATTGAGAGTTTGTTCATATTCAAGCCAAGAGTAAATATTAAAAAAAAAAAGTAAAAAAACAAAAGTAAAGAATCGGAGCTGTTGTTTTGCTAACTTAAATTCATTTCGAACAGATTCCAGTATTTGTTTCAACAATATTTGGCCAAAAAAATAAAAGGAAACACAGAACTTGCAACAGAAGATGAAATGAAATACACTTTCGAGTTCATTGGATTCGCTTAAATATGAATAAGAATCGATTGTTTGGTACACAAAAATATTTTGAAATTTTTTCCTTTCTTCTTGGGTTGTTTTGTGTTTTTTTTTTTTGTTAGCAAAGTTAACTCTCCAGTAAAAGGATACAAAAAGTTTTTAAAATTTTTTTCTATTCTGTTTTTGGTTGGTTTTTTTCCTGTTCATTTTTGGTTTTGGTATGTTTAAGACAAGTTTAACAGTTGAAAACTGGTTGAAAAAAATAAAAATATGAGACAGAGAAAGCATTGAGAGGCGAAATATTAAGTTTTTAAAAAACAATTTAAAAAAATTATAAGTTTTTTTTTTTTTAACGTAAATAATATTTTATTAAATATTTTAGATACGAGATCAAATGGAATTATTAAAAATACCACCTGTTGATCAGTCAATTCCACCAGAAGATATTATGGGCAGATCATATTGTCGTTATCAAGGACCAAGAACGTGATTACATACTTATACAATATTTGTAATAAAATTACAACAACAACAACAACTACTAATACAAATACAAAAACAAAAACCAAAACAACAATATAAAAATAAACATCACTTTCATCATCAAATTTATTACCAAGTACTTGGTAAAAATGTGCATAACAAAAAGCATCCGAATCATCATCATCATCATCATCATTATACCGCATCATTGTATTTTATATTGAATATTAAGGCCATTGTAATACTTTCATATCTTTGTAATTATATTGAACAAACAACAACAACAAAAAAATAAATTAATTCTACTAAAACAAAAAAAAAATTACCACAAAAAAAAAATAATAAAAAAATTGTTAAAAATTATTTATTTATATTGAAAAAGTAATAAACAAATTGAAAACAACAGCAACAACAAAAACACATTAAAACTATTACCAAAAAACAAAAAAAATAAATAAAAATTTTGTATATGTATTGTACATATAGAGTTACAAATTAAGTAAGTTAAATAAAATTTAAAAATTTAAACAAAAAAAAGAAGAAGAAAAACTATAACCTAAAATAAGCAGAAAACTAAACTAAACAAAAAGAAAAAAATTTAAATAAATATAAATACAAAATAAAAATAAATTGAAAATTTAATTCAAATAATGTTCATAATTAAGCCCAGTTGGTATACTCAATTACACAAATATTCTAAAAAAAACAACAACAAAAAAAAACAAAAAAAATTATGGAATTTTAATTTAAATATTTATTAAATGTATTTAACAGGAATCTTTTTATTTTTCTATCCTTTTCTTCACTTAGTTTTAATTACTTTCAAAGAAAATAATCTTACGTTAGTTAAGCCTTATTATAGAGGTTTAAACTTAAAGAAATTAAAAAAATTAAATTCTTTAAAATTGATTTTGAAAAAATAAAAATACACATTATTTAATAAATAAAATCATCTCCGAAGTATAATAGATTTGCAGATTAAAGTTCTTAAAATTAAAAATAAGACCAGGTTGTTTCACACGTACAGTGAGCGTCAAAAGAAACTGTACATTAAAAAAATAAACATTAAAAAATTACCGTTATTTTTATTAAAAAAACTCACTGTAATCTGCGCGCGTTGCTACGCCTCAAACTAAAATTTGAAAAATTTTATTGAGTTTGTCCATTATAAAAAAATTTACTTAAACTTTAAAAATGTAAAGGTTTTCGATTATGTTTTCGCTTTATTAAAATGCTGCAGGAAATTGGTCATACCAACTTAGAAATCTTCGTCGGCTCATGCACAACAATTTTTCTAAAGATCTTAATATAATCAAAGGCATAGTTTACGATTTAATTCATTTTTAAGAATTCTCAATGGCGCCACCTATCGAAAATTGGCCATACCAACTTAGAAACCTTCGTCGGCTCATGGGCAACAATTTTTCTAAAGATCATAACATAATCAAATGCACAGTTTAGGGTTCTATTAGGTACACACAAACAAACATTCGTTTTTATATGTATATATAGACTAGATGACCCGGCGAATTTCGTTCCGCCCAAAATTGATTTTTTTATTGCCCAAAACAGGTCAAATTATATACATATTTATTGTAATACGCTATATAAAGGGCTGATGCAGTTGTAGTTATTGTAATCGCTTCAAAATAAAAACTAATAGACCTTCATGTTATATGTATATGTATGCACATATCGCTCCTTTATTGCAATATAGTCATATCTCAAAACAATAAAAATTTGTAGTTATTTAAGCAAAACTGCTGTTTTAGACCTTCTGTACATGTTGAAAAAAAAAAAAATCAGTTTTATATCCCATGTTGAACCGAAGTTATAGCAAAAAGTGTTTGCGGCAATTGGATCAGCGGACATATGTCTTGTTGCCAAGTTCAAGTTTTTTTTTTGAGATATGACTATGTTGCAATAAAGGAGCGATATATAGTTATAAACCATCAAATTAGCTGATTTATCACTTTATCTCTTAAAGAGGATGATTGCCGCATTCATTTTTGGTGAGTTTGTCGATATCGGACTCTACGAACTTACCCACCAAATTACATTCGTCTTCGATCACTATGTCCCTAAATATTCAATTTTAAAGGTTTGCCTCGCCTACTTTTTGCTTTATCGTATCTATTTTTAAATCATCTAAACCTGATAAGCTTTTGAACAAAAAAAGAAAGAATGGTTAAAATCGGTTCAGTAGTTAAAGAGTTATAGGTATCCCTTAAAGGGGTAGGGTTGTTACTCCCGTTTTTGGCTGGGGTTGTCGATATCGAATCTACGAACTTACCCACCACGTCTACGACCAATATGTACCTAAATATTCAACGATATGCCACGCCCTCTTAACATTTAGGAATAGGAAAAATAAATGTTATTGCCCGATATGCACAGAAAATTTCATGAAAGTCAATTGATCCATTTCGAAGAAACTTAATCACTAACTCCGTGACACGAGAATTTTATTTCCATAGATTTATTTCATTTCAAGATTTTAAAATTGAAAAAAAAAATAATTTTAAAATATTAACAAATTTTTTCTGGCACACTCCTTAAATTAAGTTTAATGATTAATTATGGGTAGACTTCTAGAAACTCTTTTTCATAAAATCATCGAGATAGAGTTAACTACAGAGTTGCCAGTATTATTTTTTTTCTCAAAAAGAGTCACACTGGTAACCTATTTTATCGTGTGGTTCTATCCATTTTATTTAAGTATTTTTTTTTTGAGCTGGCAATTGTTAACTGCAAACCTTGCATGGCTACAATTTTGTATTGCTTTTGCATTTCGGTATTCCAGCTTATAAGACGTAATGACAGATTAACGGTCGCAGATTTGATTTTCTTGAAACGAATCTTGCTATCGTTTATAGAAATAAGTTTACCCTACTGGCAAGTGTTCGACTCGCAGTCGGCTTTAATTTAGGACATCATCACCATACCCAATATGAACATCTAACGATATTGATTTAAATCGAGTTTAGTTTAGTACTTTTCATTTTTGTACTGTAATACATCCTTGGAAGTCGCCGTTGTCTAGTAGGTAATATGTTGGCTTATTAGACCTGAGGCCATGGTGCTTCAGATACCAATTCAAACATCTCCAGCAAAATGAAATCTGAAAAATATTCCTTTAGTGATTGCCTCTCAGCAGATTTCTGGCAAAAATCGACAGAGTTAAATAAAATTGCCATGAAGAGCTTCTCGTTCGGAGTCGACTTTAAACTGTAGGTCCCCACCACTTATGTATAAAATTAACACACACACAGCATACATAAGTGGCGAAAGAAGACGACTGAAGGGTTGTAATCGCCAATTATGTATGCATGCATGTATGCGGGCAGACTCCAGCAGTAGCAATTCTATTTATCAAAATGTATCTCTTAGGCTGAAAATTATCATCCTATTCGAAATGAATAGTATTGAAATTACTATTAGTGTTACACCCTTACACCCATAATACGCTATTTAGTTACGAGAAATGTTCTTTGGTAGCTGGATCGGCAAAAAAAAAGAAAACAAATTCTTTGAAGCTAAACCAATATGAACATACAGTGAAAGCAAAAAGTCTACATACATACATAATTGGCCATTACAACCCTTCAGTCAGGATTACGACCTAGCTTCTTACACCACTTATGTTGTGTGCGTTAATTTTATACATGAGTGGCGGGGACCTACAGTTTTAAAGTCGACTCCGAACGACAGATTTTAAAGAAGCTTTTCATGGCAATTTTTACTCTCAGAATCTTTGCCAGAAATCTGCTGAGAGGAAGTCGCCGAAGAAATATTTTTCGTTTTGATGTCTGAACCTGAGATTCGAACCCGGGCCTTTCGTCTACCCACTAGACCACGGCGACTTCAAAAAAAGTCTACATAAGGCCGTGTTAATTAGCGCTGATTTTTTTTTTTATCAAATTGAAAAAGGCACTTCCAATTATGTTGAGACAATTTAACCTAGTTTTGATTGAAGACAGAGCTAGAAAGAAACTCTACATGCAATGGTCTAAATTCAAAGGTGTATGTTGAATTTATTATGTGACTGTATGTATTTATATTTTTGGAATAAATTAAAATAGAAATAAAAATTAAAATAACATTATAAATTCCTTATTGTATGCAAATGAAACCACTTCGTAATAACTATTTAGTTGAGTAAAAAGTTTTAATTTCAAGAATAATGGGTGCGTTCTCTTCCATGCAAACTCAACATTTTCCAGTTTCACATCGTAAGGGTTTTATATTGAAAAGTGGGTGTTTGTTTTGATAAAATTATGAACGTTCCTAAGCTCTTTAATACATTATTTCTATTATTTCAGAGCATTTACAACTTCTTTATGAATAAAACCAGAAGCGCATTACAATTGACTGATATTGATCCGTTAGTCCCTTATGCAAGGTAAATTTCTTGTCTATTGGATTATTGACAATTAAATTATAAATTTTAAAATTTCATAAAAATCTTTAGTTGATGATACAAAGAGTTTCGACTCACAAGATATCATGTATATTCAGCTTAAATAATCGTTGTAATTGCATCTCTTTAAGGCGGTAATAATCATTAACAAAAACTATGATTATCTGTAGGGATCATGTGTTCCTAAGTTAGGTTTATGCAATTATTAAATAAATTTTTAATCTTATTCCTATACAGATTCTCTGTTTCCATAGCTTTAAAATAAAATCTCTCACCTAAAGTCCTCTTACAAATATGTTTATCGCAATTATGTATGCAGGAAAAGGAATAAGAAAACAAAAATTTCCTTTAAACTAATTAAACTCAGAAAACAAAACAAAATTAAATCAAAAAAGTAAAAGAAAAGAAAAATTGTAATACGTAACATATGTGTTAAGCTTTAATTTACATTGTAAAAATAGAAACAAAAAACAGAAAAAAAACTCCTTTAAAAATATATTTTTACACCTGATTCTACATGTCCGGATGCATGTATGTTTGTAGAGGGGGTTTATAGAGAAGCAAAGCTACACATGTTGCTTAAGATCTCATCACTATAAATTCATATCGATAAACACTCATGTAAGTATTTATTACAGTAAATACACTCACACATACGAGTACAAGAACACAAAAAATGTATACACACTTGAACACTGTACACAAAACAAACAAACAATACAAATACAAATACATACATACAACCAAAAATATTTTTATTTTATGCCATAACCCAGCTAGCATTTGTAAGTTTTTTTTTAGTAAAATCTCCTTGATCAAAAACTTCTTAGTCAGTTATACGATTAAAAAAGGACTTAAAAATGATTCAAATGATTTCGATTTAAAATACAATAAAAAAAATTTTTATTGCATTCGGAAATTAATCATCTAGGCGTTTAAAATGTGGCTATTGTTTCCGTTATTTCCCAATTTTACTGAAGATTGAAAAACGATTAATCAAAAACAGATCATGCAGGGGTTTGAAAAGTGTATTTACGTATTTTATGATCATATTTTGCGCAAGTATGTAATTTAAAACTGCTTTTCTGTATAAATTTTCTTTTATGTAAAAGATGGCTATTAAATAAAGTAAAATTTTTTTAAATTGAACATTTTTCTTTGTTTTTTAACGAAAAAAATATTTCTTTAAATAAATTTTATGTCTGATGTACATAAACCACGAATGTAAACTGAATATTCATTCTTTTCTTCATACTTAACGTTCATACGAACGTGATTTTTAAAATCGCTGTAGTGCAAACATTGGACTCTGTAATCCTAAGAAAAACACTTGAAGAGAGTAAAATTCAATTATAAATACGACTAATAAATGATTCAAATTTGAATCATAAACGATCTAAAATCGAGTCCAAATTAATACGAACATGACTCATAAATGACAATAAAAGAATTCATAAAAGACTCGTATGCAATTAAACGATGACTGGAAGACTGAAAGTAAATAAGACCAATAAAAGATCAGAAAGTGATTCGAAAATGATTATAAAGCTACTACAAAAAGAGTCGAAAATAACTTTAAAATAATATAGAAAATGACTCATTAGTGAGTTTTTAAGAAGTGTCGCTCGTAGTCACTTTTTTCTCCCGACGAAGCTGGCTTAGCCAGCATTTTTGAAAATTTTTAATCAAATTCGAATCTTTTTTGATTCTTCTGCGTGATTAAAAGGCTAAAATATACGCTGATGTTCTGATCATAAAAAACTTTTTTGTCGGGAGAAAAAAGTGCATACGAGCGACTCTTCTTTAAAAGTCATTTATGAAACATTTTATATATTAGTTTAGAGTATTGTTCGACCTTTTTTCTAGTAGTTTTATGATCATTTTCGAATAGCTTTCTTATCATTTATTAGTCGTATTTGCCTTCGTTTATAATTCATTTTCGAGTCGTCTTTCAGTGATCGTTTAATAGCATATGAGTCTTTTATGAGTAATTTATCAGTAGGCTTAGGAGTTCTTTTATTATCATTTATCAGTCATTTTTGTACTAATTTGAAAACCTTTTTCCGTCATTTATGATTTATACATCGTTTGATAATCTTCAAGTGTTTTTAGTCGGTTTTCTAAGTTCTACGTTTACACTGCCGCGATTTCATAAGCCATGTTCGCAAAGAATATAAAGTTTATATTCATGATGTATGTACATACATCAGACATCAAAGTTTATTTAAAAAAAAATTTTTTTTTTCGGTAAAAAGCAAAGAAGAATTTTTTATTTAAAACAAAATTATACTTTATAAAGGGTCCGCCAAATAACTTTTTTCTTTTGAAAATGCTTGAATGAAAAACTAATGAATATTTTCTCGAATTTCTTTTTTCATTTAAAAGTTTAATCCTTCTGGTTAATAATGGAAAATAATTTCATTCAAATGGCTGGCTCGGCTGGCCATGCAGTAGCCTTCACGATCGGTCCAATTTTTAAGCACATTATCGATTGTGTACAGCTGTATTTCACGAATGGCTTCACGAATATAATCCTTTAAAGAGTCAATTGTCTCTGGCTTGTCGGCGTAACACTTATTCTTTGACGGCACCCTACAAATAATAGTCCAACGCTGCCAAATTGCTGCTCCAAAGTGGCCAAACGACATCAGCTATGCGGCTCATAAAGCGATCTTCAAAAACAAGGCGCAAAACATCAAGTGTAGCTTCGGCTGTGTGACACGTAGCGCTGTCCTGTTGAAACCAAATGTTGACAATATCCTCCTCTTCAATTTTTGTAAACAAAAATGCATTCATAATGGCCCGATAACGATCGCCATTGACTGTAACGGCCACTCCTAGCTCATTGTCGAAGAAAAATGCCCCAATTATGCCTCTAAACCAAAATCCGTACCAAACACTGACCCGTTTTGGGTGCGTTGGCTTTTTAATGTATGCGTGCGGGTTTTCTGTCTCTCAAATGCGATAATTTTGCTTGTTTATATACCCCATAAGATTAAAATTAGTTTCATCTGAAAAGATGATTTTTTTGCCAATATCGGCGTTTTTTGTAAGTCGATCGCAGGGCCACGTTGGGAAGCGAAAACGCATTAGATGGTCTATTGTTCAAGCGTATACTTAACCATATTCGTTTAGCGGAAGTATGTGTTACCATTCACAAAATAAAAACTAGTTGAAAATAAACGTTAGATGGCGGACCCAATAATCTTCAGTAAAAGTGGGATATTATAATAAATAACGGAAATAATTATCACTTTTTAAAAGTCTGGATGATTAATTTCCGATTGCTATACAATTTTTTTATTGTATTTTAAATCGAAATCATTTTACTTAATTGCTGCGCATTATTTTTGAGTCTTTTTTAATCGTATAATTGACTAATAAGTTGTTAATCACCAAAAGTACTCTAAAAGACTCATCAAGGTGATTTTTGTAACTACAAAAAAAACTTCCAAATGCTAGCTGGGCTATGCACAATATAAACACAACAAATCCAACCAAAAATATTTTTATTTTACGCCATAAACACATGTACTCGCATGCATGTTTATGTTTATTTTATAAAGTTGTGCGAATAGGTACATTTATTTATGTATGTATGTGTATATATGTGTGTGTGTATGTTTGTAGGTTGTAATTTTGTTTATACAAGTTTATTATACAATATTTAATAAAAAAAAAAAACGAAAAAAAAAAACTGTTAAGTAAACCTGAGTAAAAATAAATCCACCAGCAAGACATTAAATGCCAAAAACAACAACAGCAATAACAAAAAAAGAAAAGAAAATTTATTTACAAAAATTTCAGTATAAAAACACAAACATAAACACAAACACAAATGCAAGTACAAGTAAAAGTAAAAAGTTTACCTTAAAACTTTAGCATCTCTTCTACAAAACCCTACTGAATAACTGTTACAGGCATTGCAAGCAGCAACAATGTCTGAAACTAAGCACAGAGTAGATAGAGATGACTAAACAGACAGATATAGGCTTAAACAAAAACAATTCATGTATCTTTGATACAGTATGTGTACAGACGACACACATGCATCAGTATATGTATGGCTGTGTTTACACACACTTCAACAATATCATACAGAAAGACGAGAGTCAACACTCAATTCAAGTACTGTATTAACAACACAATGAGGTAACGCAGAGCAGCATTAAGCAGCATCTCTACAAGTATTTGCCTTTGTACGGACATACATACATACGTACACCAACATACATGTTTGAGAGATCGTATAAATGTGTAACAGGATTCTGAAACAAGATGTATTACATGTGTTACTAACGGATAATATTCTGTTCGGTGTGTGTCTCCATCCTTATGTATGCTAGCGAGTAGAGAGGTTTTGTTCCTTATTTTTTTTGGAAATATTTTCTAAAAATCATCATTATAAACTGGTTTTTCTTCTTCTGATTAATTTTATTGATTAAAAAAAAATCGAAAAAAAAAAACTAAAAGAGTTTAGAGAATTTAAATGTGAACGGAATTTTTACATTGACCAGCATTATTTTCATATTTTTTTCCCCAAATTCAAGCGTCTAACTATACATGACACTAAGCCATGGTGCTCTGCTGTATGTGCTGTGTTTTGTTTGTCTGGAAAAGAAATGTAAACATGAATAAACCATCATTGAAAGGAAAAGTTTTGTTTCCTTTCCTTTTTTTTTATTTTTTAAAAGAAAACTTCTTCATTCTGTACATGCATGCAAAAACTATTTTCCTAAGTGCGTATACTTATTTGTGTATGTATGTATGCATGTCTGTGTTTATATCTGTCTGATGATGGTTTCACTGATAAATGAAAAATTTCATTTGTAATTGAAATGAAAGTTTTCGATTCTTTTAATAGATTTATTTTAAAACAACAACAACAACACAAAAACCAGATGAGTTGAGTAAATAAACGAAAACCCTTATAAGTTGAATACGTGAGTAGATTAATGAGTTAACAAAAACAGTGTGTTGTAAACATGATGGAAAGTGTTAAGCCAATGCATTATTTTCATGTCTTTTAAATAAATAATCAAGTTGAAATTTTATTATGATTATTTTCTAAAATTTCTTTTTTTTTTTTGTGAAAATAATTTCATTCAAATGACTGCCTCGGCTGGCCCTGCAGTAGTCTACACGATCGATCTAATTTTTAAGCACACCATCTTACTGAAAGTGGTTACATTTGGACCCATCAGACTAGATAACACGTTTCCACTCAGATGGAAAGCAGTATTTCTAGCGCAGATCCAGGGAACGTGTTCAAAGATACCATGTGAAGCAAACTGTTAAACATAGCGGTGAAAATATTTTGGTTTGGGGATGCTTAATATGGTGGCATGTTGGCCCTCTATATTTAGTAGATGGTATCAGACAAAAAAAAAACTATCTACAGATTCTGCAAGCCCATCTTCCGAATTTTATGGACAAATGTGCTTATCCCAAATAAGAAATTATTTTCCAACAGGATTGTGATCCGAAGCACACAGCAAAAATTATAAAGATATGGGATGGGAAACAAAATGTTCAATTAATGGAATTGCCAGCATAAAGTTTCGACCTCAATCCGATTGAAAATCTTTGGCCATTCGTGAAAATCCAGCTCTAGCAGTACGAAACAGCCCCAACAAACATGGTCAAACTTTGGGATCGTATAAATGCGAAATGGACATCGAATTCCGAAAGATCTTATTGATCATTTGGTAGAAAACATCTCAAACCACGTAAATCAAGCTATTTCTAATAAGGGTCTATGGACAAAATATTGAAATTGGGCTAGTTTCTTGAATTTTTTTTGAAACGTGCAAAATTGAGTTTATGTGAGTTATTTTCGTTTTTTCATTCAAACTCATTGAATTCATTTCATTAATTATTGTTTTTTTACTGCTATTTGTTAAGAATAAAATAAAGAATTAAAATTAATTTTTTTTTTTGTATTTGCTTGCATGGTTTTGTTTTTGTGGATGACGAAACTCAGTATTGTGAACATGCACTCACTTCTACTCGTCACAGTATCTTTGACGGTACCCCACAAATAATAGCCCAACGGTGTCAAATCACAGCTCCGACTTGGCCAAACGCCATCAGTTCTGTAGCTGATAATGCGATCTTTAAAAACAGGGCACAAAACATCAAGTGTAGCTTCGGCTATGTGGCACGTAACGTCGTCCTGTTGAAACCAAATGTTGCCAACAAACATGTCGTTAACATGGTCCGATAACGATCGCCATTGACTATAACGGCCGCTCCTTACTCATTTTCGAAGAAAAATGGCCCAAATATGCCTCTGGACCAAAATCCGCAACAAACAGTGACCCGTTTTGGATGCGTCGGCTTTTTAATATATTCTCCGAGGTGGATAAACGACATCAGCTCTGCAGCTGATAGTGCGATCTTCAAAAACAGGGCACAATTTTCGCCCACATTCTGCAACATGACTATGATTTTCAAAGTAATGTCGCAATATTTCCCAGCATAGATCTTCAAACGTATACACAACCATATTCGTTCAGCGGAAGGATTTTAACTAACTGTCTATCAAATCAGACATGAGCTAAGTGTTACTATTCACGAAATATGCAATAGTTGAAAAAAAAAAATCGTTAAATGGCGCATTTATTGCAATACCTGAAATGTTTTGAATAATTTAACTGTTCTAAACTAGTTCTTGGAGACGTGATGAATAATTTTAACACACCCTAACTTAATCTAATATTATATTCAAACTTCATTTTCCATAGGTTTGTTCTGGCTTTCTTTTGAATTGTAAACAAATTTTTTAAAAAAAAATTTTAAATTGGACAACTTAACTGTAGATTAATGGAGTTTTTCATGCCTGTTGAGGTGATAAAGAATATTGTCTGCAGCAGATAAATTAACTTTTGAAATATTAAACATGTAATGAAATAATAATTAATTAAGATTTGAAGTGACATGCTGTTGAAAATATTGAAAAATACGAATTTCGTTTGAAGATTGAAAATTGTGGGTGGGTTTTAAGTAGAACACAAACATAACATAATTTGTCATTTCAACCTTTTAGTCAGGATTACAACCTAGTTTCTTATACCATCTACGCTGTGTTTATTAATTCTATACATGACTAGCGGGACCTACAGTTTAAAATCGACTCCGAATGACACATTATTGACAAACTTTTCATGGCAAATTTATTTAACTCTCACGGTTTTTGCCAGAAATCTGCTGAGAGGAAATCGCTCAAGAAATACTTTTTATTCATATTTCGTTTTGTTGTAGATGACTGACCTTGGGTTTCAACCAATCTCACGTCTAATAAGCCAATACACTACCTACTAAACTACGGTGCATTACACTCAACAGTACATTACGTGCCCTAACATGTTGACTGCCGCTTTAATTTCCACAAAACTATCGAAAACTGACAATTTGATTTTGTTACTAAAACACTTTTTCTAGATCATAGTTACCAAAAAAGGAAAAATTATGTTTTTTAAGAGAAAAATTACCTACGAATGAGTACGAAATACCTTCTTATTGGGACCCCACAAGGGAACGCAATCTACGAGTTATCACGTAGTCGGCAGTCAACGTGTTAATTACATATTTTGACATCTTCACTGAACTTGTGTTGTGCTAAATGGTTAGTCAATGGAAAGAGGTCTTAATAGTTTTGTAGGAAATTACAGCTTTAAACCTTTCAAATATTTAAGTAAGATCTTCTAAATAAGGAGTGCGGACAAAAAAAAAACTGAACTTACACTTTTCGTTATAGAAACAAAACTAAGTAGCGGATTTTTTTCGTTTTATATTACAATTAAAGTAAATAATATTTGAATTCTTTTGTGTATAAAAATGTTCTTTTTTCTGGTCAAGGTCTCATCCAACTTTTTGAGTCACTTTTCTTCCAGACATTTTAGGGCGTTTTAGAAAAATACGTATTATTTTACTTGCTTTGTTTTGATCGGCAAATCCTTCTTTTTCTTTCACTTTCACGCTTTCTCTCAATACTCAAAGACTCCTTTTATTGTTTTATTCTTACCTTAGAAATTGTTTTTCATTGAAAATTTCAATTATTTTTTTACGACATTCTTGTTGGGTGCCCATTTTAAAAGAATTTATTTTGCTATTGCAATGAAATTTAGCACGTGGATATTGAAACAGATGGCTAACAAAAACAATGTAACGGTAATAATTTTTTTCAATTGTGATAAAAGTTATAAGCTTAAAAGTAGGCCAATTTTTTTTGTGCGCACTCCTTAAATAACTGCAATTAAACATTGAATTAAGCAACCAGTTGAGTTGTGTTGTATGAAGTCTTTTCTTTTTAATTTTTCATTTTTCTTATGCTGCTAATATAAAAATTAATTATTTCCAAACGTTTATTAAGCATTTAAGCCTTTAAAGGACTTGGCCTAAATATGACAATTAACACGTTTAGAAAATAGCTACAAACGTAATTGACCTAAAATTGTTCATGATTATGGCAGCAAGCGCACATACAAATTTTTTTTTAATGGAAGTGTAAAAATAATAATTTATTGCGCATGAAGAATAAAAATTAATTTTTTTCTGAATTTAAAAAAATTTTTTTTTTATTAAAAAATTTATTTAACGATTATTAAATAATAACAATGACACCGTTTATGCAATAAAAATAATAATGAAAAAAAATTATGTATTAAAATAAATGAAAATATGTAAATAAAAAAAGGATACATTTTACAGTGGCAATTTAACGAAACTTAAAATTTACATGGAATTAAAGATAGCAGCATCACTGCAATGAATTTATTTCATAATAGAAAAACGTAAACCGGTTGTAATAGAACACTTTAGTTCATGACTAAATCCAATATTTCAATTTGCAATTTTGGATTTGACTAGATTTCCTACAGATCTGCCTGTTCCACAACTATTTTTTTGAATTTAAATTAATAGCGATGTAATAAAATGACAATTTGAATAACAAAAAACATAAAGAAGATATTTGATTGTTTAAAAACAAGTTCGGAAGTCTGAAGAGGGTCATCTTGAAATCTACCTACCATGATGTGAGTATTTCAGAGTGACTGAAAGCAAAAATTCGAATAGATTTTTATAAAATCTGTTACTAACTATGTCGCCGTGGTCTAGTAGGTAGTGTGCTGGCTTATTAGACGCAAAGCTAGGGTTCGAGTCCCAGGCCAAACATCAAAATAAAATACAAAAAGTATTTCTTCGGCGATTTCTTCTCAGCAGATTTCTGGCAAAAACTCTGAGAGTATATAAAATTGCCATGAAAAGTTTCTCAAAAATCTGTCGTTCGAAATCGACTTTAAACTGTAGGTCCCGCCACTTATGTATAAAATTAACACACACAACATAAGTAGTGTGAGAAACTAGATCAATAACCCTGACCAATGTAATGACCAATTAAGTAAGTTAAGTTACTGACTATAACCAGTATTAGAATACTTTGAAAAGTTCAAAAACTAACAAAATGGCGGATTTCGCCTATTTTTTCTACGTTAATTGTTTAATAAAATTATTATTTATTGATAGATTTATTATTAGGAACATTGTTCGAGAATTTCAGTGAAATCGGCCAAATACAACATGTGGCATAAAACTTTGCTTACCAGTTATTTTCTATGACCCAGGCCCATAACACTAAAGATAGCATTAGTTTAGGCTCATATATGAAAAACTTTCTCACCAGGTCAACACTGAATTTTTGGGGCTCATACATACATACGATCCTTCAGTCAGAATTGCGACCTAGCTTCTCACACCACTTATGTTGTGTGCGTTAATTTTATTATTGAATGCCAGGACCTATAGTTTAAAGTCGATTACGAACGAGAAATTTTTGAGAAATTTTAATGGCAATTTTATTTTATTCTCACAACTTTTGCTAGATATCTGTTTTCGCCAAAGAAATATTTTTCAATTTTCTCTTTTCTTGAATTTTTTTTGACCTAGTATTTGAACCGTGGCTTTACGTCTAATAAGCCAACACACTATCTACTAGACTAACTACTACTATTACAACTTGCCGTTAAACTTGACTTTAGTAAAAGGTACTTTTATCAAAGGAAGCTTTAAAGTTACCTTTAACTGATTTTCGTTATTACAACTTACGGATACAATAAAATTAAAATGTGGCAGTGGCGGAGCAAAGTCGATAAAAGTGCTTAATTAAACAAGTTTTTTTTTTTTGAAAGCAGTGGCAACAGCGGACTTCGTTCTTTCGAAAATAGTATATGATATGGCAAGTTCAAACATAAAGTCAACTTTAAATGTTAAATGTAGGATGAACTTCCCTTTAGCTTAACGATTGCTTCTATCTTATTGGGCACTCATAATAATGAAAAACAATTTATCAGCACATTAAAATTACCCCTTTTGTTATCTGCAATTTGTAAATAGTAATGACCATACGCCGGCTAAATCGGTCAAGCAGTTTTTGGTAAATCGTGCTCACACGTTAAAGTTGCTTTCAACTGAACGGGTTTTTCTGCTTCTTTTCGTATCGCTTGAGGGAAATGCAGATTTCTACCTTAATTCTATGGCTCTAAAGGAATTAAAACCGTGCAAAAAAATTGATTTTTAAAAATTATGAAGTATACTAAACCCTTAAATAACGCTTATAGTGATAGCATTTGCAACGCTTTCAATATGTGATAATTATTATAGCTAATCTGCCATTGCAGCAGAAAATAATGTTATCTGCGGATTGTATACGCTGACTGGACTTGGCTGGATTGTCCAAAGCTAAAATTTAATTTGTCCAGCTAAATAGAATGTTTTTTTAGTACACTGCAATAACTTGGGCAACAATTTTCATGTTATCTTTGTCAAGACATGTTATGATATGATTGTAAATTTGTTATACAGTTAAACCCGGTTATAACGAACTCCGTGGGATCAGAAAAAATAGTTCGTTATAGGCAAAGTCCGTAATAAACGGGGTGAAGTCATAGAAGAAAATATGAAATACATAGAATTTTTATCATTTATTAAAAACAAAAAGTATTTTTTTTATTAAAAACCAAAAATATTTTTTAATTCTTTTTATCTATCAGCTGATTAAAGATGCTGAGTTTCAATTTAATGCTGCCATATTAAATAGAAGTAAAAACTATTGCCACACTTTAAGGTTTTTTCTGAGGGTTCGTTATAAAAAAGGTGAAATGTATGAAATTTAATTACTGGAACCATTTAAAGTAGTTCCTTTTAACCGAGAATTCGTTCGTAATAAACAAAGTTTTTTGTATGAAAATTGTTATTAAAACGTTGAGACTTGAAAATATGTACGTAATAACCAAGAATTCGTTATAAACGAGTTTGACTGTATTATTAATAATTGCGTAAAAAAATTATCTGTTGACCACTCAAATAATGTTTTGAGTTTTTGTTTTCCTGAGTATGAGTATTTTAAAATGTCCAGCTTTTTTTGCATATCGGACTACGGCAATTCTAGAGTTGTAATTAGGTTAAGCCAATAACAGTATGGATTTGTTATCTGGAATTCTGTAAAACCTTGTTTATATTTCTTAAATTTATGCCAAATTTGATTCAATATTTGTTGCCATTACGTGCTAAATTGCATTTCTTTTCAATATGAACTTCTCTTCTAAGCTGTGTATGACCAAGTTGTGTAAGAGAAAAAACTTTTCTTTTTTCGTTTACCCATTGAAGCAACATTTAACTGCAGTTTAAACTTTGTTTGAATTGCTTGGCGAAGTGAAGCTGTTGTGAAACTGAACATTTTGGAGATGAAATTATTTGTAAACAAAATTTGTAATTCTATTCAAATGTAAATAAACGTACAAAAAACTAAAACTAAATTTATTAAATAAAAAAATATAAAAAAAAAAAAATAAAAATTACGATAAAAAAGTAATAAAAAATATGAATAAAATGAAATAGTTTTTAAGTTTAATTTTGTATGTAAAATATATGAAAATTTTGTTTATAAAACAAGCGCACAAAATTATGATGAAAAAAAATACCTAAAAAAATGGAAAAAAAAACTGAAAATAACAATACAAATACCAATTGCACAAAAATGTAGCAACGATTTAAAAGTAATTTAAAACCAAAACAAAAAATAAAAATTTAAATAAAATAAAAATTAACAAAAAAGAAAAAAAATACCAGCAAAGCGTTAGAGAAGCGATAGAACAGAAAAAAATACTTCAACACTTGAAAAGTTTTCTGTTTTGATTTTTTCATCGCAACAAATATTTTTATTTTGAGACCAGAAAACTTAACTTTAACAAATTATGTAGTTCGAGTATTTGTAATAAATTTGTTTTTTTCACTTAATTTAATATTTTTCATTTTCACATATTAATATTTCATCGCAAGTACATATGCAGTGGTGTTCTCAGCATTGCCAGAGGCTTTGAGAAGGAAATCATCATATGCAATAAAAAAACAAATCATATTTTATGGAAAAAAATCATCATTTTTTAATAAAAATTTTTAATAAAAATTTTATTAAAATTTTTTTTTTAATTTTTATTAAAGCTTTTATGTAAAAATTTTTAATAAAAATTTTATGTAAAAATTTTTAATATTAAAATTTAATATTATATTAACATTTGTATTTAAATTATTAAGGTTTAAAACATTTTTGGAGAAAAGTGGACAGTATAACTTCGACACTCCAATAATTCCAATAATTTTTATAAAATCAAAATCATAATTTAAGAAAACAAATCATCAAATCATATTTTGATTCAAAAATCATCAAAAATATTATAAAATCCTCATTCTGGCAACGCTGGGTGTTCTTATAATTAACTATTTGACCCCTTTTCCAGTAGCAAATATAAATGAAAAATATTTTCGAAAGTAAAATTAGGAGTAAAGAAAACTTCAATAAAAAAATTTAACAATTGATGACACTTTATTTCATAAAAAAAACATTAGTTAAGTAATTAGCACACGCTAGGGATGGCAATCGGGAAATCTCTAGACTTTCGGGATACACAAAATCCCGAATACCGGGATTTTTTGGGATTTTGGGGATTGTGAATTCATATGTATTTTGACCCTACAAAAGGTCTTGAAAGAAAATTTTATATCACTTGACTTCGATAATAGCATCTCAGATGAGGAAAACCCAATTTCCAGTATAAGAAATTATTAGATTGCATCGAAGAATACAAGAACCCTATAAAACGAATTAATAGGGTAACTGAATTAGATACTCAACTGTCCAAAGAAATAGATTTTTAAAAATCTATCCTGTTTGGCATCCCTAGCATACACCCATTAAAAGTGGTTTTAATTCTTTTTAATAATCAATAAAAAAAAAACTTCCAGGAAGTCTTTCAGATTTTTTAGTTATTTTTGATCAAATTGTGCCTCATTTTCGTGGTGGTTGGTACATCATTAATATGGTAAAATTGCCGTATTTGTGGCTCAGAAAACCCACACGTGCTCTTATAGAAGCCAATGCACTTCTTTGAAAATTAGGATGGCTTAACAATTACAGGGTGGCTGATATATAATGCAACAAAGTAAAGCGCTACTATTTTTAATTTACTGTTCAAAAGCAAAAAATGTTGGAAATAATATCAAATTTTAGAATCAGTTTAAATTTGTTCGCATTGACCACCTTTTGTACGAATTATGGCCTTCAAACGGACGACAAAGCCAGATAATATTAGGCATTTATTTTTACACCACGATTGATGAATACGCGCGGGGACCGACCATTGGCCGTTACTGCGGCCCACACCATTACCATCGGCGGCCAATCGCAGTTGCAAATTTTCAACTGACCTCTTTGGCAAGTAAACCCGATCATTTTGTTTGTTCACAAACTGCTCAATTTGAAATGGCTTCTTATCGAAGAAAACCAAATGCGGTAACTGGCCACTTTCGTGCAAGCGAAGTAACTCCTTGGCTCTTTCCAGTCAAACTTTGTTTTGTCCATCGGTGAGCTTTTGCACTTTTTGGAAATTCAATGGCTTTAGTCCAAGCTCATTTTTCAATATGTCTTGCATCCGTTCTCGCGATATGTTCAGCTCACTAGCAATTCTTCTACCACTGCGGCCTGGATTTCGATCAAATCTGGCCTTCACTTTTCGGATCATTTCTGGTGTTGTTACCGTTTTTTTCGTCCATTTTTTGGACGCGATGCAACACTACCAGTATCACGGTAACGAGCAATAGTACGAGAAACAAAAGATTTATTCACATTTAAATGCTGGAGGGCTCTAACGATAGCCACGTTTGGATTGGTATATTTGCCAGCCAAGTATAAAGCAATCACACTATCGAGCTTAAATTTCATCACGAATAATTTACTTTTCTGAATGCAATAGATTAAAATGCTTTTGTAAGCTTGTAAATAATAAAATGAACTGTCACTGGAAAAAATCTGTCAGCAGTCAGACGAGCGGTTTACAAATGACAACAACCTGAAGTTGGTTGCAATATATATCAGCCACCCGGAGACACCTATCTCTTCCCCTTAATTTTTTTGTACCCGCTCTTCATAGTGTTGATGTGAATGATGTTTGGCTGCAACAAGATGGCACAGCTTGCCACATATGTCATGCTATAATTGATATATTGATGATCGTTTAATTAGTTGAAATGCCAATTGGCCTGCAAGAAGCTGCTATTTGACACCGTTGGACTATTTTCTCATTAAAGAAAAGGACTTTACCAACAAGCAAACGACAATGGAGCATTTGAAGACCAACATTCGTGACACCATTGCAGAGATACGACTCGCTATTCATTAAAAAAAAGTTCACGAAAATTGGTTCGATCGATTCGATTTAGTAAAATTTTAAACGGTTTTTATTTGATTGCATTTTTAAATTTAGATCTTTAAATGGCCTACCCTTTATGCTTAATTCCCGTTAAAGTATAGTGTGGACTTTTAATATGTACATTTACAGATGTACATTCATATATAATTGGTCATTACAATCCTTTTGTCGTGACTACGACCTAGTTTCCCACACCACCTATGTTGTGGGTGTTATGGGCATCTAAACTTTAAAGTCGACTTTGATTTTTTGAGAGAAACTTTTCATGATAATTTTACTATATTGTCAGAGTTTTTGCCAGAAATTTTCTGAGAGGAAATCGCTTAAGAAAAATTAATTTAGTTTTCGTTTTATTTTAGTCGTTTGAAATGGGGTTCCAATTTTTCCTGAATAGAATTAAAGGAATGCCCGACAGTCCGGCATCGCTCCGGAAAATTGTAAAACTTTTGGCTTTCTCCAAAGGTTTGTCTTTAAAGCTCTGTCTAAAAACGCTCGAGAGGTATTCGTAATTTCGGAGTAGTTCGGGATCATCCAGAAGCAAAAAGACGGGGACTAACAAAGAAAGTGGATAACAGTCTCCTCTTCCTTAGCGGATCTGCATCCTCGGCAGAAGTCGTTAAAAGAAAGCCTAATTTTTTCCACGTGTCTATCCATGACGCAATAACTTGTAAACACGGTCACAGTAACCGATATGACGTAGCGGTCAAGGTTAATCTAGTGATGAGCAGGACTGCTCATTAACCCAAGGATAAGTTGGTATCCCGAAAGAATTTTTGCGCAATGGTCAACTTTACCGAGGCAAGTACTATATACTTAATTCAACAGAAGAGGATTCCGGATGGAGTGAGCTTGTCAGGCCCCGGAATTTCAGTTTCCCGGAATTTCACTGTGCCTGGAGACCCACACCAGAAAGCCACTAGGGAAATGCTCCGAAATGAGGTGAAGATAGCGGCAACATTCTCTATCGATCCTAGAGTTATCCACGATAGAGGTCTTATCACACCCTAAGTATCAGATAAAACCGACACGGGAGTGAAAGGAGCATCGTTGACATGGATCCATTGAACGCCCCGGTAAATTGCCATCATCTCCGCCTGAAACACGCTACCGTAGTCTGGCAGACAGAGATAAATATTCAGAGTGGACACATTCGGATACTGCCTCTCAACAGATTTCCAGCAAAAACAGTGAGAGTAAATAGAAATTTTCATGAAAACGGTCCGTAGAGATCTGTTCTTCGGTAACGATTTGAAACTGTGGGTTACACCACTGATGTATAAAATTAACACACACTCAACATAAGTTGTGTACGAAGCTAGATCGTAAGTCCTGACAGATGGATTATAACTATCAACTAATTTATGTTCTGTATGGGCTATGCTAATTACAATGCCACCACTGTATATTTATGTATGAATGTATGTATGTATGTAGTTCATTTAATAACTATTATTGCTATTTTTATTGCTATTTTTATTTGTTATTGTTTAATTATGTTTATAACTTGTAATTTTAGTTTTGTGTTTAAATTCGTTTGTTTTCGTTTCATTTCATTTCAGTTTCGAAATAATTAAACAAATTTAAAAATACCCTTAAGCCATATCGTATGTTAAATTAAAATTAAAACATAAAATAAAAAATACAAAAACAACAACAACAACAAAATGAATATTAAACAGAACCAATAAAATTTTACAATATCTTCACATATTTTTTTTTTCGTCTTTGTATTTATAATAATAAAATAATAATAAAAATAATGAAAATAATAATAAACATTAAAAAGAAAACATTAATAAAACAAAATATTTATTATTATTGGTATTATTGATTATGCATGCGTGTATGTATATTAAATCCATAATAATTGAATAATTGATTTGTAGATAGTCAATGAAATGTCATATTTAAGGAAAAACATGACCTAATAGTATCTAAAATATTCTATAAAATTAATTTAATTGTATAATAATAATTTATTTGAAATTATTACAAATTAACAAAAATATTTTTGTTTCTCTAATCTTATTAAATTAAATACATTTTACTGTAATTAATTAAAAACATTTTAAATCCCAGTAAACTTAATGAAACATTTGTACGAAACGTTATTACCAAATGCCCAAAGAAGCAAATGTATAACAGCGTTTCAAAAATCTTTAAAAGAACTAGGCTTTCTCAGTGAACTTTTTAATATACTTCATTATACAGTCAAACCCGGTTAAAACGAACTTCTTGAGACCAGTAAAAGTAGTTCGTTATAGGCAAAGTTTGTAGTAAACGGTGTAAAGTCATAGAAGAAAACATAAAATACAAAGAATTTTGTTTCATTTATTAAAAACAAAAAGTATTTTTTTTATTAAAATTTAAAAATATGTGTTAATTCTTTTTATCTATCAGCTGATTAAACGTGCTGAAATATAATTTAATGCTGCCATATTAAATAAAAGTAAAGAATATTGCCACATTTCAAAGTTTTTCTTGGGAGATCGTTATATAAAAGGTAAAATGTATGAAATTTAATTACTGGGACCATTTAAAGTAGTTCCTTTTAATCGAGAATTCGTTAACGAGTCCATAATAAACAAAGTTTTTTGTATGACAATTGTTATTAAAATGTTGGGGCGTAATAACCAAGAATTCGTTATAATCGAGTTCATTATGAACGGGTTTGACTGTAGTATATTTTAATCTTTTTAATGTGTAGGAAGATAAAATTGAATTTAAAAAACCAAAGACATAAACCCACACTTTTAGCAGCGCCACTTCTTGCCTCTAATAGAATAAACTTTGCGATTAACAAAGCACTGTTAACTCTTTAACAACGGCTATAGGAGATTATTCATCTACTTTGCATTTATTGCAGACTATGTATGTATTCCCATAACATATAATTCTCGTCATGATCATTATTATTTGTGAACAAGTCACGGAATGTATCCAGAAAGAAAACTTTCTGAAATATCATTTGCATATAGTAGGGTAGATGTTTTTTTTATAGCTTCACGAGCTTGGAAAAGGTTGGAAAATCTCCGAAAGACTTTGGTAGCCCAACTTACCAATGTGCACTATTTCGCTGCAAATCTAAATCTTGGCTTGTTAAACGCTTAAAACCAACCTTGTTCGTCACACTTTCAACCATTTGTCCCCCCTGGGACCACAATCAAGTATTACTTCGGGGGGAATGGAGATTCAGTGAATGCCTTCCGCTCTCAGCCAATATTTGCTGCGTCATTACGTTCCTTGCAAAAACACATACTGCGTTTCACTTGTCATATGAGGTTAACATTAGGTTAAATATTATCGGGTCTTACCTTTTTACCTATTCTTCTCTCCAGGCAATTTCGTTGAACAACATATCACAGGCAAGTAAAGAAAATATGCTCCCCCGTCTTCCTTTCACTACGGTATTCTGGGCAAGCTTCGTCTACGTTATGACCATTCTTATAGAGATATGCCCTATAACATCCATGGCCGGCTAGCAACAGTGTCAGCTAGAAGTTCACATGATCGTGTCTCCTTTTAGTTCATTCACCTATGCTCGGTATGAGTCTGAGGGTACATCTTCCCTTGGTGGATTTGGACCAGTCCTGTTGCCATCTATCTAAATCATCATCCACTAACTGAACAGGGTTGGAAAGATCTAATCCTCTCCTCGTGATATGTTTTCTCCTTTCTATATCCACTACTAGCTACAGGGGCATCTTCCCCGCAATCACCAACGCTGCATCAGTAGACACCGTGCAAAAGGCAGAAATCACCCTGAGAGCTAATCTACTGTAGACCGCTTCCAGTCCTGCTCTATAGGTCCTCTTATCCATGGCCCCGGCCCATATAGGGGCTGCATATATAACGATCGATGTCACTACCTTCATCAGTAACTGCTTTCTCTCTTCTTTTGGCCTTTTAGGTTAGAAATTGTTCGAGCAAGTGCACTTGCTGTCGCTGTACACTATTCGCCGATGTACGTCCTGTGTTCCCTAAACGTAAACCTGTTATCAATCATTACTCCCAGATATTTAATCACATGTTTTGATTAGTCGGGTAGGTGTACTATTTCTTATATTTTACAAAATAGTCACTGATCTTCTAGAGAATTTTCAAGTAAAATATTGATATTTTCAAAGCCAATTTTTTCATTTTGTGTGTGTGGCTATATTGCTGATTATAAATATTAAAAGGCCTTAGAACCTTCCTTTGAAACTTATATTATATTGATAGACCTAGTATTTGCCCTAAAAATATCCAACAGTGCTTCTGATGATCGCTCAAACGTGAAACTAACACATTTTGTGATAAACAATCAAGATTCATCAAAAATTCTAAAAATTTTGAATTAAAATTTCATTTGATGAGATGATTTATACAAAAAATATAATACGGCTGTTAGGCTCTTTAAATAATAACTTCGGTTATTTATGTCCGATTTAATCAAATGATGACTCAATCTGTTCACAAGAGAACAGACTTTAAGAATATTATTACTTATCCCATATTTTTTCTATTAAAGTTTGCTACTATGAATGGGCAAACTTGAAAAATATGAAAAAAAACGAGTTTTCCAATTTTACCTCATCAAATCTCAACGCATATGAAGTCGAATAATTTATATATGTATACTGGTTTAAAGGTCCATATCTCTTCTTTCGAAAGAGATTTAAATTTTCGAAATCGGATCGGAAATGTATGAGTAATCCAGAAATTTGTACGTAAAGTCAAAAACAAAAAAACAGTTTTTGTCAAATAAAACAAGTTTGATTGGTTTGAGAAATATAAAAAAATATTTTTGAGTTCTACTCAACTAACTGAAAAACGTAGATTATTAAGTTAGTCGGATGTATTTTCACTGTCACACCATGTTATTAATGGCTGCAAAATATTCTAGTTCGGACTAAAATTATACGTCTTAAGAACATGGTTCCAAAATTTCAACGAAATCAAGCAATTAGTTTTGTGCAAAATCGTTATCGCCAGTGATTTCGAGAAAAACGTATTTAAGTTGAGAGTATCTGAAGGTATTGCATTATTTTGGGTTTTCTCTCATGCTTTACACATTGTTTTAGGGGAAAAAAAAGATTTCTAACTGAATTCTATCGCTTTAGAAGAACTGAAACTCTGAAAAATTGCGATTTTGTGAAGATTGCAAAGTATATTAACCCTTAAAAAGGGGGTTTTGTTCGCAATAATTTTTATTAAAATTATAAAATTTTAGATGAAAATTTGTGGAGGTTTTGATTACAATAATTGAGTACCTATTCCTATTTTCTATTTCCTTTGGATAGTTAAGAGTTTATGGTTGCTATACTGCAATTAAAGTACAACTAACTTCACGATAGTCTTGGTATAGTAAGTGTGGTGTATGTGGTATTTGCAATTTTTTTTAATAGTAAAAGAAAACTAAAAATTATTGAATCAATTTAAATTTAAATTTTAATTCATTTGAACACATTAAAATAATTTAAAAATGTCAAAAAATAAAATGAAAACTTTTTACATGAATTAGCTTAAAACTGTCACTTGGGATATGTTTTTTTTTTATTTAATGAAATTAAAATATTTGTATTGTAATGTAACAATAATTGCATATAAATTAGTTAATTTGTTAAATTTTTAATTTGTTAACACGTTTTAGTGTTTTACAAATACAAAAAGAATGAAAAAAAAAAAAAAATATTTTATTTAAATATTATTGAAGAAATATTTTTGGAAATTTAAACGAATAATTTCTCTCAATAAAACTAAAATAAACAAAACCATACAGATAGAGAGAATTACTGAAAGAAAAATGAAAAGATAAACTCAACAAAACCTATATTGAAAAACAAAATAAAAAATATAATAAAATAATAAACAACTAAATAAATTTCAATTTAAATTAAAAAAAATTTAAAAAAACAAAAAAAAATTAAATAAAATAAAAAATTAAAAAGAAAAATTGTAATAAAAATTAAAATCCTTTTGCAATAAATATGCAATTATTTTTTATTTATTTTAAATTTATTTCTCTTACAGTAAAACAAATAATTTTTGAACTGGTAAATTTATTAAAAATTATTATACAAACAACAACAACAAAATAAAATTAAAAAAAATACCAAAAAAAAAAAAAAATATTAAAACATAAATAAAAAACAAATTAATTCCCGCCAAATAAATAAATAAAAAATAGAAGAAAATGAATCCAATTTGTATATAAACTTGGTGATTGAAATTTATAATAATACTATGCGACAAAATAAAAAAAAAAT
Organism: Sarcophaga peregrina; assembly: GCA_014635995.1. Classification (NCBI taxonomy): domain Eukaryota; kingdom Metazoa; phylum Arthropoda; class Insecta; order Diptera; family Sarcophagidae; genus Sarcophaga; species Sarcophaga peregrina. Next base: position 125,514,738 of record CM025789.1, read on the forward strand.
TAAATACACCCGGTTAATTACAGAGTATAGGTTGTTCAGTTAATTAAGTAGAACTCAAAAATATTTTTTTTGTATTTCTCGAACGCTCCGAACTTTTTTAAATGACAAAAACTCTTTTTTGGGCTTTAAGCATAAATTTCTGGATCATTCAAACATTTCTAATCCGATTTCCAATATTTAAATCTTATTGGAAAGGGAAGGGATACAGCTTTAAAACGGTATACATATATTTATTATTTGACTTAATATGCTATGAGTTTTGATGAGATAAACTTGAAAAACTCGAATCTTTTTCATATTTTTCCAAATTTGTCTATTCATAACGGATAATTTTTTAGCTATTATCTTCTAGCAACACGGATTTAAAGAGCTCACGCACGTTTCGTGTTTTGTTTCACTGTCAAACATCTTCAATTTGGTCTATAATTTAACCATGAATCGTCTTACAAACGAACAACGCTTGCAGGTCATTGAATTTTATTATCAAAATGCGTGCTCTGTTAAGAAAGTTTATCGCTCGCTTCTTCCATTTTATAGTCAGTTAAACCGACCCACTGAAGCGGCTATTCGGGATATTGTTGCACATTAAACCACCAGCACTCTTACGTAGAGTACGCGTAACAATGGACTTATTGAGAGGCGAGTTCAGTGAACATTTACATTACACGTTCGAGACCGGTTAATTGGCCGCCTAGATCCTGCTACTTAACGCCTTTAGACTATTTTTTGTGGAGATATGTTAAAGTTCATTTCCATGCAGACAAGCCCGCTTCAATTGGCGCATTGGAAGACAACATTGAAGCATTTATTCGTGAGATACCGGCCGAAATGTTTGAAATAGTATCCTAAAATTGGACTAAGCGGATGGACCATTTGAGGTGCAGTCGGGGTCAACATTTGCATGCAATAAACTTTATACATTAAATTATATGGACCGTACTATCGAATCAAATAAAGATTTCATGCTTTTTCTGAGTTTTATGCGTTTTTTTTTGAAAAATTTTCCTACAGCTCTTAAGAAATCACCCATTAGTGGTATTAAAAAATATTAAGCCAGTGGTAGCATTCCGAATGTGCATTATCTTGGGAAGAGATTGCCACTTTGATCAAATCGGATAGAAATTGCCGTAGTTATTATGTGAAGAGCCTAACAGTCGAGTGATATTTTTTTATATATGACATCTCATCAAATGAACTTTTACTTCAAAGATTTTCAGAATTTTTGATGGATCTTGGTTGTTTATCGGAAAATGTGTCAATTCTAAGCTTGCGCGACCACCAGATATTGGCCAATGTTTGTGAACAAAGAGAAATAATAATATTTGCAAAAAACACAAACAAAAGCCGACTTCTGAAAGCCTTGCAAACGTAAAATTGATACATTTTGTGATAACCAATCAAGATTCATCAAAAATTTTGAAAATTTTTGAACTAAAAGTTCGTTTGATGAGATGATATATGTACAGGGTGGCTGATATATAATGCAACAAAGTAAAGCGCTATATTTTTTAATTTTTTTTAATTTTATTGTTCAAAAGCCATCACAGGTTGCACGAAGTCGCTCTGTGGTATTTTGGCCCATTCCCGGCGAAGCGTCGTCTTGGGATGATCGACACTGTGATATTTGTTAGTGAGAACCTTACTATCCAAAATGCCCCAGGCGCAAAAGACCAACGGATTGAGAGCCGGAGATTTTGGTGGCCATTGTTCGGTAGAAATGAAGCGAGGAGCCTCCATTTTAAGTCATTCTTGGTTGACGCCTGCTGAGTGCGGTGATGCTGAGTCCTGTTGGAATGTTTGTCTGCTTTCTGCTATCTTTCAGACATTTTCCTGATAATATTCGGCATTTTCGGTCCCATGGTTGAAGAATACGAGCGGGGAGCGACTATCTGCCGTTACGGCGGCCCACGCCATTACCTACGGCGGCGCTTGAGTTCTGGTGGCCAATCGCAGGTGTAATTTTTTAGCTGACCTTTTTGGCAAGTAAACCCGATTATTTTGTTTATTCACAAACTGCTCAATTTGGAATGGAATTCTCATCGGAGAAAATCAAATTCGGTAACTGGCCACTTTCGTCCAAGCGAAGTAACTCCTTGGTTCTTTCTCATCTAACTTTTTTTGTTCATCTTTGAGCTCTTTCACTTTTTGGTAATTCAACGGCTTTAGTCCAAGTATATTTTTCAATATGTGTTGCATCCGTTAACGCGATATGTACAGCTCACGAGCATTTTTTTATCAATGCGGCGTGGATTTCGATCAAATCTGGCCTTCACTTTTCGGATCATTTCTGGTGTTGTTACCGATTTTTTTCGTTCAGTTTTTCGATGCTATGCAACACTGCCAGTATTACGGTAATGAGCAATGGTATGAGAAACAAAAGTTTTAATCACATTTAAATGCTGGTGGACTCTGACAATAGCCACCTGCAGTTTTCCAGCCAAATATAAAGCAATCGAAACGAATAACTTTTTTTCAGAATGGAATAGATAAAAATGCTTTCCTAAGCTTGTAAATAATAAAATGAACTGTCACTGGAATAAATCTGTCAGCTGTCAGACGAGCGGCTTACAAATGATAACAACCTGAAGTTGGTTGCAATACATATCAGCTACCCTGTAAACAATATAATAAGATTGTTATACTATTTAAATAATAACTACGGCAATTTTTAATTTTTATTCAATTTTATCAAGTGATGACTCAATTTCTTCACAAGAAAACAGACTTCAAGAATATTATTACTTTATCCTATATTTTTTTTTATTAAACTTTGCTACTATGAATGGACAAACATGAAGAAATATGAAAAAAAATTCGAATTTTCCAAGTTTACCTCATCAAATCTCATAGCATATTAGGCCATATAATAGTTATATGTATACTGTTTTAAAGCTCTATATCTCCCCTTTCCAACAAGATTTAAAGTTTTGTAAACGGGCTAGAAATGTTTGAATAATATGGAAATTTATGACTGAAGTCGAAAAAAATTTTTTTTTGTCAAATAAAACAAATTTAGAGGGTTCGAGAAATATATAAAAAAAAATATTTTTGAGTACTGATCAACTAACTGAACAATATGGACTATATAGTTACCTGGGTGTATTTTCACTGTTGCACTGTGTAATTTCCTTTTGAATTTTGTTAAAAATTATAAAAAGAAAAAATCACAAAATCTAAAATTATATTTAAAATATTCTCCCGAAAAGTGTGATGATAAATTAAAAAAAAATAAAAACCAAAATATTTATAAAAATCAAATATTTTACAATTTATTTAAAAACACTACCAAGTTATTATTATATTTGGTAATAAAAAGTTTCTTTTTTATTTCTATTAAAAATAAACAAAAACTACAAAACAAAATGGACAAATTGATTACAAAATTATTATTATAATTTATATAATAAAAAAAAAAAAACAAAAACAACAACACTAAAAAAAATCTAAATAAACAATGTTATATAGATATATAAACTATTATTATTATTATGATTATTATTAAAATTAATTCATGATTATATTATGAATAAAAGAATGAAATGAAAGAAAAATGAACAGAAATTGTAATTTAAAAACAGAAAATCTATAAATTGTAGGCAAAACAAGAAGAAGAATAATATTTATAAAAGCAGAAAGTAAATAAAAAAAAAAATAATAAATAAAACCAAAACAAATAAATAAAAAAATTTAACTAAAAATTTGATTTAAAAAATTAATTCTTATTGGAGATTAAAATGATTTGAAAGTGAGTATGAAATCAATGCACAATTCCTTTAGTGTACGATGTTGAGTTTTACAACTCAAGTACTAGAAAATGTAACATTAAGAACACTTTTGGAAAATTTAAATTTTGAAATGATGCTGGAGGTACTAAGAGAATACTTTTTCGTATTAAATGGTATTTTTGAAAAAAAAAATTCAATATTGTGAAATCGCTGTAGTCTAGTAGGTAGTGCGTTGGCTTATTAGACGTAAAGCTAGGGTCCAAGTCCTAGGCCAGATATCAAAACAAAATACAAAAAGTATTTCTTCGGCGAATTCCTCTCAGTGGATTTCTGGCAAAAACTCTGAAAATAAAAAAACTTGTCATGAAAATTTTGTCAAAAAAATCTGTCGTTCGGAGTCGACTTTAAACTGTAGGTATCACCACTTATGTATAAGATTAACACACACAACATAACTGGTGTAAGAAACTAGATCAATAATCCAGATTGAAGGCTTGTAATGACCAATTATGTAAAAGCATCATTTAGTCAATCGTCGATGGTACATATGTATGTACGTTCTCATTGCTTTTTGTCTTCTGGGGTTCAAACTGAGGCCACATGTCTAGTAAGCCAACACACTGCCGACTAAACTACGAGCATTTCAGCCCACTTATCTCACGGTAATGGAAATAGTCTAGTATGTAGTGTGTCGGCTTTTTAAATGTACGGCCAGGGTTCAAACCCCAGGTCAGACATCAAAACAAAAAACGAAAAATATTTCTTCGGCGAATTCCTCTCAGCGGATTTCTGGCAAAAACTCTGAGAGTAAAAACACTTGGCATGAAAAGTTTCTCAAAAAAATCTGTCGTTCGGAGTCGACTTTAAACTGTAGGTCCCGCCACTCACTGTATAAAATTAACACACACAACATAAGTGGTGTAAGAAGCTAGGTCAATACCCACTAGACCACGACTGAGGGCCAGGGTTCAAACCCCAGGTCAGACATCAAAACAAAACACAAAAAGTATTTCTTCGGCGAATTCCTCTCAGCGGATTTCTGGCAAAAACTCTGAGAGTAAATAAAATTGCCATGCAAAGTTTCTCAAAAAAATCTGTCGTTCGGAGTCGACTTTAAACTGTAGGTCCCGCCACTCACTGTATAAAATTAACACACACAACATAAGTGGTGTAAGAAGCTAGGTCAATACCCACTAGACCACGACTGAGGGCACAATGTCTGTAAAGATCTGCAGCAGTATTTTCTAAAGATCCACCCGATTCCGATTGCCGTCTTTCTTTTAAAACGTTCAAAATCAGTATCAGCATAATTAAGTCGCCGTGGTCTAGTGAGTAGTGTGTTGGCTTATTAGACGAAAGGCCCGGGTTCGTATCCCAGGTCAGACATCAAAACGAAAAATATTTCTTCGGCGACTTCCTTTCAGCAGATTTCTGTTAAAGACTCTGAGAGTAAAAATTGCCATGAAAAGCTCCTCAAAAATCTGTCGTTCGGAGTCGACTTTAAACTGTAGGTCCCACCACTCATGTTTAAAATTAACGCACACAACATACGTGGTGTGAGAAGCTAGGTCGTAATCCAGATTGAAGGGTTGTAATGGCCAATTTTGTATGTATCATCATAATTTACCATATTCAAAATATTTTTCCAACAGTTAAGTAAAGTCTCTTTACCAGTTTGGTTCCAGGTTGCCTCAAGAACAGAAACTCCTTCTTTAAGTGCGACTTTTTTCATCGATTCAAGCATATCCCCCTCCTATAATGAAATTTGGTGATTCTAATTGCAAAATAAATGCGTTTACAAATTAAGAAATCCCCAAAAATTAAAAGAAATTTGTTGACGTTGAATTTGAAGCCATTAACCTGAGTTCACTACTTAGAACTCCCATAGAAAAAACTCAGTATTCACATTACTGGATAGTTTATTATATTGGATGTTCACATTACCGAGAGTTCGCTGTAGTTTCAAGAATTTTTATACAAAAATTTTATGTAAATTACTGCTCAGTATTTCCAAGTTAGTCACTCAAAAGTCTGCTAACTGTGCCCACTTTTCTTTAACGGCGCCCTACCGAAAATAGTTCAACGATGTCAAATAGCAGCTTCTTGGCAATCAATTGACATCACCATTTCGACCAATTAAAACACCATCAAACGTTTGATGCACTAAATCGATTATGGCATGAGATGTGTGGCAAATTGCACCATCCTGTTGAAGCCAAACATCGTTCACATCAATACAATGAAGAGTGGGAGCAAAAAAATCAGTTGTCATGATGGGATGGGTGTCTCCATTGATCTCCATTAATTTTCAAAGAAATATGGTCCAATGATGTTTCCGCTACATAAGTTTTCTTTGCTTATTATTATTGAAAATAATGTTGACCAGAAGAAATATTCATTTTTGGTAAAATCGACATCATCGTTTAGCCCATCTAGTCAAACAAACGAAAACAAGTTAATGTCTTGGCGCATCAACAATGAAACGAGTTTCACGAACTTTAGCAATAAACTTCCGATAACCGAACACTGTTGATCTGTTCTCTGAGACCAAATTTTGTACGCTATTTTCATGCCCCGAAGTCGCCTTAGTCTAGTAGGTAGTATGTTGGCTTATTAGACTAAGGGACCGAGTCCAAATCCCAGATCAGACATTTAAATGAAAATATGAAAATATTTCTTCGGCGACTTCCTCTCTGCAGATTTCTGGCAAAATCTCTGAGTGTTAAAAAAAATTTACATGAAGAGCTTCCCACAAAACTGTCGTTCGGAGAAGATAGGATGATTTTTCCTTTAGTTTAACGATCACTTCTATCTTATTGGGTACTCATAATAATGAAAAATAATTTATCAGCCGGTTAAAATTATTCCTTTTGTTAAAGTCAAGTTGTAATAATGGCCCTTAATTTTATAACAGAATAGAATGGCATAAGTATTGGCAGATTCGAAACAATCGATGGTTTAAGTTTAAGTCCGTAGATGGCCCACTCTAAGTAAATGTATCTTCAATAGTATATCTGACTGGAAGTGTATCTGCGTTTGAGGATAAAAAATGGAAGCAACATCTACATACATACATAGTTGGCCATTACAACCCTTCTGTCAGGATTACGACCTAACTTCCCACACCACTTATGTTGTGTACGTTAATTTTATACATGCGTAGCGGGACCTACAGTTTAAAGTCGACTCCGAACGACAGATTTTTGAGAAGCTTTTCATGGCAATTTTTACTCTCAGAGTCTTTGCCAGAAATCTGCTGAGAGGAAGTCGCCGAAAAAATATTTTTCGTTTTGATGTCTGACCTGGGATTCGAACCCGGGCCTTTTGTCTAATAAACCAACACACTACTCACTAGACCACGGCGAAGCAACATCTAATGAATTTAAAAGGAGAATTATTTAATATGTCGGAGAGATAGAAAGAATATTTTTGTAAAGCTGATGTTGCATTATTAAAAAGTTTTTGAAATTTCTGCTTCATTGAATGAACTTTCTTAAATTTGTTTCATACTTTCTTTGATTAAAGTTTTCTTTTTATTAAAATTTTTTATTTATTAAATTCTTGTTAAGCTGCTTTTTTCTTAACATTTTGCAAAAATCAAATACCAGCATGAAAATATTAATTTTCAAATATTTAATAAGTGAGAGAAGAAAAGTAAAAACAGAAAACAATTGATTTTCGTATTTTGTTTTTAATTCAAGAAATTCGTTTTAAATAAAATAATAATTTTGTTGATGATGTTATAATACAATAAAAACACCCATGCAAACCTTTACGTTTTATGGAAACGAACAAATTCATTATGAAATTCGCTAAAAAGGAAAATCATGTTGGCCAGCAAATCGGTTTAACTCAACATTTCAATTATAATCTGTGCACCAGCAAAGTATTTAATATTAAAACATGTTTTATTCGAACTAAGTACTAACGAAACAAATGTTCTCTTCTGTACATGATGAGATGAGTGAACTGTGCAAGAGGCAGAGAGTGTCTTACATCAGAGCCGGAATCAGCAATAAGTATTCAAAAAGATGAGTCACTCGAATCATTTGTAAGTATTTTTCTAAAGTTATGAATCTAAATCAGAAGGCTTATGAATCAAACATATTTCAAATGGTATGAGTTTGATGTGAACGTTGCAACCTAGACTTATTGATCAACGTTGCATAGTTAGTGTAAATAAAATAGAGCAGTTGAATTTCAATTTTGTTGATTCACTCATAATCAAAATTGCATGAGTGCTTATAAGTAGCGGAAAAACGATTAATTGCTGATCTCTGATACATACATACATAATTGGCCATTACAACCCTTCAGTCTGGATTATTGATCTAGTTTCTCACACCACTTATGTTGTGTGTGTTAATTTTATACATAAGTGGTGAGACCTACAGTTTATTCGATATCTAATGCAAATATACCGATTAAAATGATGAAATTAACAGTGTGTGCAAGGAGTAGTCCCACAAAAGTGTTTTCCAATTAATGAAGTAAGTTTTGAAATACCATTGTAGTGCTAAATAAATTAGAGTACTTAGTTAAATTTCTATATTCGGGACTCCCTTATATTCAAAATTTCATGAGTTATTATGAGTAGCGAAAAAACAATTCATTGTTGATCTCTGGTGTCATGCAGCAGAACCTTAAGCCCAACAAATGGATGGTTGCGTTGGGTGTTTTAACTAAATTGTTAGCGAATTATAAAATTAAATTTTAGAGCAAAAATGCCTAAAGAGCAAACAACAAAAAAATATTGCAAAATATAGCTAAAACCACACTAACAAAAAAAAAAAAAAAAATAAAAAAACAACAACGAAAAATACCGACAAACGAAAGAAGAAGAGAAAAAAAAAATATTAAAACCAACAAAATAATTTCCTGTTAAAAAGGGATTAAATTTTGCCACCCGCATTTTAATTGAAATTAATGTATTAAAATCAACAGAAAGTGTATGTATATGTACATATACATGTACGTGAGTGTATAGGTATTAGTGTAAAACACTCATGAAAAACACTCTGACGTACTTTACTAATAAATATGGCAAGTGTGTGCAAGCGAAAGTAAATTCCTCATGGTTGCTACTATGTAAAGTCAGGTTTGACGATGCCATCGTTGACGGTGATGGTATTAGTGAGTATTTAAGGTATGACAGGTTTCTGTACTCATGATGTGCCTGAGCTGTTTTCAAAGAAAAAAAATCCTCCATTTTTTTTTTGTTTGTATTGTTGTTCCGCACCATTTAAAATGTCAAAACATTAAAAGCCATAACGAGTAATTTTTGCAATTTAACAATAACAATAGCAACGGCAACAACAATACCAACACCGTCAACTATAACAGCCAAAAACTCATACCAAATTGCTAACAAATCAAGTGTATTGTACTTATGAAGGCATACTCTACCATAAACATGTCATAACATTTTCAAAAGCGGGCAACACCTAACAAAAAGCGACTCATGAGCAAACGGTGTATACGATTCGTTAATAGATTCTTATGAAATGATTGATCTGTTAAGTATAAAACTAAATAGATGCTTACTTATTACATCCATACAAAATTAGTCCTTACAACCCTTAAGGCAGGATTACAACCTAACTTCTCACACCATTCATGCTGTGCGTATTAATTTAATACATGAGTGGCGCAACGTCAGATTTTTTAGAAATATTTTTTTAATATTTACATTTTGATGTCTGTCCTGGTGTTTGAACCGTAGAGATCAGCAATGAATCATTTTTTTCTCTACTCATAAGCACTCATGAAATTTTGAATAGAAGTGAGTCCACAGCACATGCAAATTTAACTAAAGGGTCCGCCAATTAACTTTATTTTTTTTGAAAATACTTTAAAAACAAAAACCACTGAATATTTTCTCAAATTTCTTTTTTTATTTGAAAGTACAATCCTTCCGGTTAATAATGGAAAATAAATTCATTCAGTTGGCTGCTTCGGCTGGCCATGCAGTAGCCTACACGGACTGTTAAATTTTTAAGAAAATTATCAATTGTTCTCAGATGTATTTCACCAATGGCTTCACGAATATTTAAAGCGTCAATTGTCTCTGGCTTGTCGGCGTAATACTTATCTTTGACGGCACCCTACAAATCATAGTCCAACGGAGTCAAATCACAGCTCCGAGGTGGCAAAACGACATCAGCTCTGCGGCTGATAATGCGATCTTCAAAAACAGGTCGCAACCCATCGAGTGTAGCTTCGGCTGTGTGGCACGTAGCGCCGTCCTGTTGAAACCAAATGTTACCAATATCTTCCTCTTCAATTTTTGTGAACAACAATTCATTTAACATGGCCCGATAATGGTCGCCATTGACTGTAACGGCCACTCCTTGCTCAATTTCGAAGAAAAGTGGCCCAATTCTGGACCAAAATCCGCACCAAACAGAGACTCGTTTTGGGTGCGTCGGAATTTCAATGTATGCGTGCGGGTTGTGTGTGTCCCAATAGCGACAATTTTGCTTGTTTACATACCCGCCAAGATCAAAATGAGCTTCATCTGAAAAGATGATTTTTTTTGCCAAATTCGGCATCTTCTGTAAGTCGATCGTAGGCCCACTTAGCGAAGGGAAAACGCGTATACACAACCGTATTCATTCAGCGGAAGGATAAAACTAATTATCTGTCAAATCTGACATGAGCTAAGTGTTACCATTCACGAAATAATCACTTGTTGTAAAAAAACCTTAGATGGCGGACACGATATGTACTCTGATTCATTTATACTCACTATAACGTTGATTTATAAGTACAGGTTGCAATAAGTATGCGTATAACGTTGACATCAAACTCATAGCATTTGAAATATGTCTGGTTGATAATGCTACTCATTTAGATTCATAATTTAAGAAAAATACTTGTTATACTTATAAATGATTTAATGCATTCAAGCTCAAACCCATCCTTCAAGTGAGTATTTTAGTGTTCGTACGTGTATCATACTTATTTTGTGATTCGAGCAGTTATGGACAGACCAAATCAATAACACGTATGATGTATGAAGTATGAAAATAATGAGTACTTCAAAATTTCAATATGAGTAGAGGAGGTTCCATTACATTAAAATAAGTATGAATGCGTATAAGTATCAGAAATTATGAGTACGATTTGATTTTACTCGTCTTTTTGAATACTCATTGCTGGTCTCTGAACAACAATGAGCTCAGTAATGTATCCGTTATTTAGCATATAGCGAGAAAAGCAATGAAAAAAATCTTATAAACTGTTTCGGTATGACAAGCCGTTTCAGGCGAAAGTCTCTTCGTATGGAAAACCTAACGTTCATACCATTCGTCTTACAGAACCAGCACATTAATCATAACGCCACAAACTAATGTGGGTAAAAAACAGCATGATTTACTCTCAAGGTACATTATGATTAGTAAAAAATATATGTTGACTTATAGAGAGTCGAAATCAACAATATCATACGTGTTGTTAACTATGAGAATGATGAGTATTTCAAACTTTGAATATGAGTAGTAGAGGTTTCATGATATTAAAATATATATGATTGCGCATAAGTATAAGAAATTATGAATATGATTCGATTCTGCTCATTTTTAAATACTCATTGATGATTTCTGGTACGTACTGGCGACTTCACTACATACCGATTACATACATACATAACAGAGATCAGCAACGAGTATTCAAAACGATGAGTAGAATCGAATCATATTCATAATTTCTTATACTTATGCGCAATCATACTTATTTTAATATGATACTCATACTATTCATACTCATACCACTCGTCGTATTCATAATTAACAATAAGCATGATGTTATAGACTTCAACTCGTCTCTACTTAACAGTTACGCGAAAGCACAAAATAAGTATGATTCGTGTACGAACACTACAATACTCACAAGAAGATTGTTTGTATGCTTTGCTTGTTGTCTTTGTCTTTCCTTTCTTCTTTGTTTGTATATGCAACAACAACAAAGGCTGTAAATTTTGATGAATGATTCGAGCCACTCGAATCACTTATAAGTATTATAAGTATTTTTCTAAATTTATGAATCAGAATGAGTAGGCGTATGAATCAAACATATTTCAAATGTTGTGATAATTGATGTCAACGTTGGACTCATACTCATAGTTGGACTTGTACATATAAATCAATGTTGTAGTGAATAAGAATGAATCAGAGTAGTTTAATTTCAATTCTGTTGATTCACTCATAATCAAAATTGCATGAGTGCTTATAAGTAGCGGAAAAACGATTCATTGCTGATCTCTGATACATACATACATAATTGGTCATTACAACCCTTCAGTCTGGATTATTGATCTAGTTTCTCACACCACTTATGTTGTGTGTGTTAATTTTATACATAAGTGGTGGGACCTACAGTTTATTCGATATCTAATGCAAATATACCGATTAAAATGATGAAATTAACAGTGTGTGCAAGGAGTAGTCCCACAAAAGTGTTTTCCAATTAATGAAGTAAGTTTTGAAATACCATTGTAGTGCCATTGTTAGTTTATTTATGAAATAAATTTTAAATAAAATTTTTCTTATAATCATGCCATAGTGCTAAAAGCAGTTGCAATGTGTTTTTCATTAAAAGAATTAGTTTTTTTTTCTTCTTTTCGAAAGCTTTTAAGTATTTTGATGGTGTTGCTTCTCTGGGTGTCACGCTGATGAGCACCGCTTTTGACGTTTTCGTTGACAGTTGGGTTATATGGTGATTAAGCACTTAATTGGATCCATTCTATACGTAAATATATTAAAATAAACGTGCAACATAACAAAACAAAACAAAAACTTTGTTAGTGTTTGCTTTTTACCACACGCATACCTCATGCTACTACTTACGCACACATGTATGGATGTGTTCATGTAAAAGTTTATTGAATATAAAGCAGAGAAAGAGAAAGAGAGAGAGAGAAAAAAACACGATAAAATAAATGAATTTGAGTAAAAAAAGAGTATGAGTAAGTATTTGTGTCAAGTGTAGAGTAAAGGCTTTATCCATGCATACATTCACACATACATATTCATAAATGTGCTCTTTCTCTTCTACTGATACAAATACAAACATAGTTATGCTTTCACTCCTGTTCGTTTTACTATATAAATTGTTTGTTTTTAATGTTTCAATACTACTCTATATGTTGTTGTTGTTGTTGCTGTTGTTATTTTTTGTTGCCGTGAAAGAGGGTGCCATAGAAAGTCGAATTGCTTTCAGTTTATAAAAGCAATTTTTGTCACACTTTTCAGTTAAAATAATGAATATAGAGAAAATTGTTTTTATGCTTATTGTTGTTGTTGTTGTTGTTATTATGCTTCTTCTTCTTTTGTTTTATTTTTATGATTATTTTTTCGCTTCTAAGCAGCTTAATAATACATGGGAACCCATTAAAAGCAACCACAAACGATAGAAACAAAATCAAGTTATTGTTTCAAGAAATTCCGTACGTATGTAGTATTGTTTATGAATTCTGAAGTTATGTTTGTTGTTGTTGTTCTATTATTATTATTATTATTTTTGTATGTTTGTTTAAATCAATGTTTTTCATAAGCAACCATTTCCATTAAACTTTAGCACTCTTACAGTCTCCCCAGTATGGCTGGAGCCTATAAGGCGCAAAAATTTAATTTTTTTTTACTAAGAAATCCTACAAATTTTTTTTGCAAATTTTTTTTTTTAAATGATTTCCATTTAAAATGAGAAAATTATGCTGCCTGTCTTAAGGGTAAATTAACTAGTTTTTTATTGTAATTATTTTTTTTTTCGCTCCTTTAGTTTTGTAATCAAAGGCCATTTAATGTATAGGAAGGAGTATGATTAACACAACTATTGTTGGCCTTTTTCCCTACACTTTACAGGGCATGTAAGTAATTTTTCTTATGTTTTTTTTTTTATTTAAATCATTACCCTTATTATGATTATGTTTCCTTAAGGCTCTTGTGATAAGAACAATTTTTTTTTTTCAAAATTTTCCTTCCCATTTTCAGCGTTTTTCTTAGGTTAATTAAATTTTCTGCGGAAGCAAAGGAAATTGATAAGCTAAAGCAGTACAAAATTAGAATGCAAGGTAAAACGTGATAATTTTTTTTTTCTTTTTTATTTCTATAATACTTTTTCATTATCATTATTTTTCTTTTTCCTCTTCCTCTCTCTCCCTCTCTCTTTTTATTTTTGCATAAATAATGTCATTAAATATCACTCATACGTGTTTTACATAAATAAGCATTCATATGTCAGGTAACATTAAACGGGAAAATTAATTTAATAAGACACTCAGGCACACATTATACAAATGCCCTCCATACATACAGTGGGCATCAACAGAAAAGAAACATTTAATAATTTAAAAATTAATTTCAAAACATTACCAAATTTTTTACAGGCACTCTCCTTATCTAGTAACAGTTGAATTTCTAGATTGTTGGAATTTTATCCTTAGTGTATAGTTACTTCTGATGCCCATTGTATGTACTATAGTACATGTATGAGTGTATGCGTGTGTAGCTTTGAAATCATATAATTTAAAAAGTAAGTCTTTGTTACAGAACAGAAGAAGGAACTATTTCTTTCTCTTTCTTTAAATTTGCCTTTAGTCCTTTACAAATGTTCTGAAAAATGTTAATAATCTGAAGTATTCGTTACCTTAGATTTGTATTCCTTTTAATTAAGCACGTCTTAAATTCTAAACTGGTGTATCCTATGGCGTATGTGTGATAACAATGTTAATTATTTCTTACATTGTCTATAAAAAAAACAGAATTTTTTTTTTATTAAACCAGCTCTCAGGGGATGACCCCTACTCATGCAGTGCATTGTGCAGGTTTTTAGGAAAGGTGGAAAGAGAGAGGGAAGATGCGAACGGTGAGGAAACGAGTTGCTGCCGATGACTATTAAATGGCCAGTGCTATACCTTCGCCATTAGGCAGTCTATAGCAATTGTCCCCAAGAAGACCGCAGTTTCTCACACCACTTATGTTGTGTGTATTAATTTTATGCAGAAGTGGCGGGACCTAAAGTTTAAAGTCGACTCCGAACAACAGATTTTTGAGAAACTTACTTAAATATTTTTAGTATTTTTGTTTTATTTTTGTTATCTGGCCTGGGACTCGAACCCTGGATTCATGTCTAACAAGCCAGCACACTACCTACTAGACCACGGCACCAGTCTTTATGTCCCTTTAATTTATGGCCAATTAATTTAGTTTACGACCCTTAAAAACACTGGACTTTGTATGCTCATGCTGTCCTGTTTTATCCTTTCTTTGATTTATTTTTCTAAAATATAAGGACAAAGTCGCCGTGGTCTAGTAGGTGGTGTATTGGCTTATTAGACGTAAAGTCAAGGTTCGTGCGCGCAATTTTCTCTCACCAGATTTCTGGCAAAAACTCTGAGAGTAAATAAAATCTGCCATGAAAAGTTTCTCAAAAAAATCTGTCGTTCGGAGTCGAATATAAACTGTAGGTCACGCCACTTATGTATAAAATTAACACACATATCATATGTGGTGTGAGAAGGCCAATAATCCTGAAGGATTATCCAATGACCAATTATGTTATGTTTGCCCTGTTTAAAGGGAAGAAAATTCAGTTTCAGATCATAAGTGGAATACATCCATACATGCAAAATTACGTGACATGAACCAATCTTGATTACAAAGTCTTAAATTATGGTAAGGATAGGATGTTCCGACAGAAACTTTCGAATGAGAACAATGATAGTGGCCCTATTATTAAAGTTACCAATTAGTTGTCAATTATTCCGTCCATTGAAGTTGCTGTAGTCTAGTAGGTAGTGTTTTGACGCCTCGGTTCAAATTATAGATCACACAGCTCTTACAACTCGAAATATTTCTTCGTTAACTTCTTTTCAGTAGATTTCTGGCAAAAACTCTAAGAGTAAAAAATCTAAAGTTCGAAATCGACTTTAAACTGTACGTCCCGCCACATTGCCAAATCGCCAACAACGTATATTTCGGTTAATGGGTTGGGAGGCAGAAGGCATAATTTTTATCAAAATAATGACCATCTTCAGCGATGAAGCCGTGTGACAAACAAAATTATTAAATTTGAAGCGATCATAGTCCACATGAGACGCTTCGGTCAGGATTTTGATCGATCTAGCTTCTCAGATTACTTATGTTATGTGCGATAATTTTATACATAAGCGGCAGGACCTATAGTTTAAAGTCGATCCCGAACGTCATATTTTTTGAGAAGCTTTTCATGGAAATTTTATTTACTCTCTCAGAGTTTTCGCCAGAAATCTGTTAAGAATCTGTCGCCCTAGAAAAATATTTATTTTTTTCGTCTAATAAGATAAGACACTACCTACTAGACTACGGCGACTACGAAGAGTATCCAATGCTTTCCGAAAATGTCACAATATTTGGTGTGGACATATTTCTTTTGAGAACGACTTTGGCTAGCCTATTACTGTAGCTGGCGAGCACTGTAGATCGATGATCGATATCAGTGCATCACAGTTCGCATTATATTGCACATTCTGTACATACAATGATGCAGATGGCCATCATATGTGAGAGTGATGTAAACCGGCTGTCGAGTTCATGCGTTTTGGCCAAAGAATATTTTTATGCACCATAGATAATGACTACTAAGTACGTGAATATTAGCAGAGGATTGCTTATACCGGAGTCTTGTACTAAGTGTGTTGATTTGTTAGGCGTGAAATATTTTTTCTGCGACTTCCTGCCACCTGATTTGGGGCAAAAATTCTGAGATTAAATAAAAATTGCTAAAAAATATTTTCTTAAAAATATATGTCGTTCGGTGTTGACTTTATACTATAGGTTGCGGCACTCATCAATAAAAATTAACACACACAAACAACATAATGGGTGTGAGAAACTATAGATAGCAATCCTGACTGAATGGTTGTTGTGACTAATTAATATTTATTTGAATCGATAGTACGATCCATATAAATTAATGTTTGAAGATGGTCAAATGGTCCATCCGCATATTCTTTCCAACATTTCGGCCGATATCTCATGAATAAATGCTTCAATGTTGTCTTCCAATGCGTCAATTGAAGCGGACTTGTCTGTAAAGACTTGATCTTTAACATAGTCCCACAAAAAATAGTCTAAAGGCGTTAAATCGCACGTTCTAGGCGGCTAATTGACCGGTACTGAACGTCAAATAAAATGTTCACCGAACTCGCCTCTAAATAAGTCCATTGTTACGCGTCCTAAGTGGCATGTGGAACCGTCTTGTTGAAACCACATGTCATGCAAGTCAAGCTCTTGCAGTTGGATATCATCTCACAGTAGTGCTCACCGTTCACAGTTACATTACGATTCAGAGCATCTTTGAAGAAGTACAGTCCAATGAGTACTTTTTCAAACGGTAGTTCTTGCAATGCTTCTGGGTGACAATCTGCTTATTTATGTATCCGCTTCAGTGGGCCAATTAACTGACCATAAAATGAAAGCAGAAACCACATGTCATGCAAGTCAAGCTCTTGCATTTTAGGCAAAAAAAAAAATGTTGGATATCATCACATGGCAGCGCTCACCATTCACAGTTACGTTACGATTCGCATCATCTTTAAATGAGTACTTTTTCAACCGATAGCTTTTGGAATGCTTTTGGCTGATCTTCACGCCAAAATCGACAATTGCGCTTATTTACGTAGCCGCTTCAGTGGGTCGATTACACTGACCATAAAATGGAAGAAGCGCGCAATGAACTTTCTTAACAGAGCACGTATTTTGATAATAAAATTCAATGACTTGCAAGCGTTGTTCATTTGTAAGACGATTCATGGTTAAATTATAGAGCAAACTGAAGGATATTTGACAGTGAGACAAAACACGAGACATGCATGAGCTGTTTAAGTCAGTGTTGCCAAAAAGGTAATAGCTAAAAAATCACCCGTTATAATTACAATGTTTGATCATTTTTTGATAAAACTATGTATAGTAGGCTCAGTAGATTGTGATTTTTAAAATGCAACATTTTCAATAGCATGGTGTATGGACATTTGTTTGAGTCGGTGTACATATGTATGCGTATAGATATTCTCAATCTTTCTTTAATGTAATCTCATAAGGAAAATAAACATTTGAATATCTTTGTCTTTAATGTACTTTGCTAAGAATTCCCAGAGATTTCGAACAAAAAATTTATCATATGAAAAGACATTGTAAGTGATTAAGTAAATATCAGCCACACTCAATGGCTCTTTTTAGTCTACAAACCTAATGATTTTATAGCCATATTCCATTACTTGCCATTTTGTTGCAGTTTTCCCCAAGAGATTTGAATCAGTAAACCAGCATGTTTGCCTATAAAAAGAGTTGTTTAATGAAATTTTCAAAATTCTCTTAAATAAACAAGGCATTCCAAAATGCCAGAATGTTAAATACAATAGGAAATTAAATTACATTATTTCTTAGTAAAGTAATCTGTTAAAATATTTGAAATTATTATAAAAAGTTTCCTATGTATATACATTTAGTTGGAAAGTTTCTGTAAAGATTTCTTAGATACCTTTTGCATTTAAGAAATTACTCCTTCATTTCAAAGGCTGTCATTCCGATGAAAATGAAAAATCTAGTTACTGGTGTTTTGCTTTTACATCGCTTGACATTAAAACATGAACTGCAAAAACTAAACAATACAGTAAACAAACCTGTTTACAAATTATCGTACTGCTTAATATAACATCAGCAAAAAAAAAAATAGTAAACAAGTAAACAAAAATACAACAACAAACACTAGCATAAAAACATGGTAAACAAGTAAACAAAAATACATAAACAAAACTACAAGAATAAATGTAAACAATGATACAGTATTCCCTCGGTTTACGTCGTAGAATGTTCCGCAAAAAGACGACGTAAATCGAAACGACGTAAATCGAATTTCAAATAACTCATACCAACAGATGCATTTGTTTATGTACATTTTACAAGAAAATAAAAACTAAAATAACCCTTTCCCTGTCCTCTACATCACATGTTGATTTCATAAGGATTGAATTTTTTTTAAAGAGGGAATTCCCCTGATTTGGTTTATAAACAACAGAGGTGACGTAAATCGACTAACGACGTAAATCGAAGTTGAAGGGAACAAAATTTTAAACAACGTTAATCGAAACAACGTAAATCGAGACGACGTAAATCGAGGGAATACTGTATTTATTTTTATTCCATGTATTGAACTTTTTTTTTAAAGAGGGAATTCCCCTGATTTGGTTTATAAACAACAGAGGTGACGTAAATCGACTAACGACGTAAATCGAAGTTGAAGGGAACAAAATTTTAGACAACGTTAATCGAAACAACGTAAATCGAGACGACGTAAATCGAGGGAATACTGTATTTATTTTTATTCCAGGTATTGAACTTTTTTTGAAGAGGGAATTCCCCTGATTTGGTTTATAAACAACAGAGGCGACGTAAATCGAATAACGACTTAAATCGAAATTGAAGGGAACAAAATTTTAGACAACGTTAATCGAAACAACATAAATCGTGACGACGTAAATCGAGGGAATATTGTATTTATTTTTATTCCATGTATTGAACTTTTTTTAAAGAGGGAATTCCCCTGATTTGGTTTATAAACAACACAGGCGACGGAAATCGAAGTTGAAGGGAACAAAATTTTAGACAACATTAATCGAAACAACGTAAATCGAGACGACGTAAATCGAGGGAATAGTGTATTTACATTTAAAGCGATTTCGAATTCTTGAATTAGCCTTCAAGAACGCTAATCAAACTGTTTACTCTGCCGTATAAAAGGCAAGGTAAAGCAGGCGATTGGATGAGTGAAGTTTAGTTATTCTTGTGTAAAGGCACGGTGTGTTTGAAGAGAGTAAGCGTGGTTTGAAAATCTTCTTTATAAAGATCTATCGATTAATTGCTCAGTAATTTTTATTGTTTATGCAAAGGGTACAACATACATAATTGGTCATTACAAATCTTCAGGCAGGATTATTGTCCTAATTTCTCACTCGATTTATGCAAGAGTGGTAGGACCTACAGTTTAAAGTCGACTCCGAACGGCCAATTTTTCATTTTAAGAAACTTTTCATGAAAATGACAATTTTATTTACTTTCAGAGTTTCTGCCAGAATTCTGCTGAAGAGGAAATCGCCGAAAAATACTTTTTGTATTTTGTTTTGATGTCTGGAATGGGCCTCGAATCCTGGCTTGAAATCTAATAAGTCAACACACTACCTACTTGACTACGGCGTCTTTAAAGACACAGGGCTAAAAAGAGAGTAATAATAAACAAAGCAATTGTTGTTGTTTACATCAAGTTATGAACTGTGTTGCACGGAATTATAGGAAAAATAAAGAATTTTAATTAAAACTAAACACCAATTTAATTCTTATATTATTTCCATTCCACGAACATGTTTTTTAAACGTTTTTAAAAGGTAAAAAACCTAAAATTATTTTTTACTTTACTTTACTGCACTTTAGACAAATTTTTAATGTAATAATAATGCCTTGTTTGCCGGAAAAGACAATGTAACCATGTGAAGGAAGCCTTTATAAGCGAATGCGTGTATGTGTGTTTCTAAATAGTTTTGAAATTAAAGATTTAAGAAAAATGATATACAACCCATACAAACACACTGACATACATCATACATCGTAAAGTTATTAGATGTACATACATACGTCGTATAACATTTATGGCTTGATTTTTATGTTTGCATGAGGTGAACTGAACGTTGCATTATGATTGCAAGAAAAATGTTCTAGAAAATTTTTCCAATACACACACATACAGGGTGGCTGATATATAATGCAACAAAGCAAAGCGCTATATTTTTTTAATTTTATTGTTCAAAAGCAAAAAAAATGTTGGAAATACAATCATATTTTAGAATCAGTTTAGATTTGTTTGAATTGGCCACCTTTAGTACGAATTATGGCCTTCAAACGGACGACAAAGCCATCATAGGCTGCACGAAAGTGGCTCTACGGTATTTTGGCCCATTGCCGGCGAAGCGTTGTCTTGAGATGATCGACACTTTGGTATTTGTTAGTGAGAACCTTACTCTACCCAGGCGCAAAAGTCCAACGGATAGAGATCCGGAGATTTTGATGGCCATTGTGCGGTAGAAACGAAGTGAGGAGCCTCCTTTTTAAGCCATTCTTGGTAGACGCGTGCTGAGTGCTGTGGTGCTGAGTCCTGTTGGAATGTCCATGGTCTGCTGCAGAAATGTTTGTCTACCCAGGGCTTCAATACTATCTTTAAGACATTTTCCGGATAATATTGGGCATTTATTTTGACACCACGGTCGATGAATACGAGCGGGGAGCGACCATCGGCCGTTACTGCGGCCCACACCATTACTATCGGCGACGTTTGAGTTCTGGTGGCCAATCGCAGGTGTACATTTTTAGCTGACCTCTTTGGCAAGTAAAACCAATCATTTTGTTTGTTCACAAACTACTTAATTTGGAATGGCCTCTCATCGAAAAAAACCAAATTCGGTAACTGGCCACTTTCGTGCAAGCGAAATAACTCCTTGGCTCTTTCCAGTCTAACTTTTTTTGTTCATCGGTGAGCTCTTGCACTTTTTGGAACGTCAATGGCTTTAGTCCAAGCTCATTTTTCAATAAGTGTTGCATCCGTTTGTAGTCGCCGTGGTCTAGTGGGTAGTGTGTTGGCTTATTAGACAAAAGGCCCGGGTTCGTTTCCCAGGTCAGACATCAAAACGAAAAAATATTTCTTCGGCGACTTCCTCTCAGCAGATTTCTGGCAAAGACTCTGAGAGTAAAAATTGCCATGAAAAGCTTCTCAAAAATCTGTCGTTCGGAGTCGACTTTAAACTGTAGGTCCCGCCACTCATGTATAAAATTAACGCACACAACATAAGTGGTGTGAGAAGCTAGGTCGTAATCCTGACTGAAGGGTTGTAATGGCCAATTATGTATGTGTGTATGTATGTTGCATCCGTTTTCGTGATATGTTCAGCCCACGAACATTTTTTCTACCACTACAGCGTGGATTTCGATCAAATCTGGCCTTCACTTTTCGGATAATTTCTAGAGTTGTTACGGTTTTTTTTCGTCCACTTTTTGGACGCGATGAAACACTGCTAGTATCACGGTAACGAGTATGGTATGGGAAAGAAAAGTTTTATTCGCATTTAAATGCTGAAGACCTCTACCGATAGCCACTTGTGGTTTTCCAGCGAAATATAAAGCAATCACATTATCATGCTTGAATTCCATTACGATTAACTTTTTTCCTGAATGCTTTAGATCGAAATGCTTTTGTAAGTTTGTAAATAATAAAATGAACTGTCACTGGAATAAATCTTTCAAGTGTCAGATGAGCGGTTTACAAATGATAACAAACCTGAAGTTGGTTGCAGTACATATCAGCGACCCTGTATACTTTACCATATTCAGCAGAAAATAGAGAGAGAGAGAGAGAAAGAAAAACAACAACAAATAAATAATAAACAGGAAACAGTATCGGGTATAAGTAATATGAGCACTTGTGTGTGTATGTGTGTGTATGTTTTTTTTTGCTGCCTTACATGCTAAATATTTGTGAGAAGATATGTATGCGTATGTGTTTGTATTTGTGAGTGTTACTTTTCAAAAATTGTTAAGATTTTTCTAAAAAACACACATGAGGTTATGTGTATGTGTGTGTGCATTGTCGAGTATGATATTCTTTCTCTTTCTCTCTCTCTGTCCGTTTTCATTTAACAGATTATTTGTATGCTTTTCATCATGTTTTAAGTGCTCATTGGAGAATTTTCTATTCAAAGCTACTGCTGCTGCAACTCTTGTTATTGTTATTGTTTGTTGCCTTATGATGGAATAGAATAGAATCGAATAGAATGGAATAGAATAGTTGATGCAACCGTATACTGATGAAGAGTAACTGTAATGAATTTTTCACATAAACTAACAACAACAACAACTATGTACTACCATAACAACAATGCCAATGTAAAAAGTAACACTTACCCATTAGCAAGCAAACAATAAAACAATTTCTGTTACTTGTTGTTGTTGTAAAAATAAATTCAAAAACATTTTATAAA
The DNA here is from genome assembly GCA_014635995.1 of Sarcophaga peregrina. Taxonomy (NCBI): domain Eukaryota; kingdom Metazoa; phylum Arthropoda; class Insecta; order Diptera; family Sarcophagidae; genus Sarcophaga; species Sarcophaga peregrina. The sequence continues at coordinate 125,537,520 of CM025789.1, forward strand.
ATTATTTATTTATTCAGTTTTCTGTTTTTTTTTTTTATTTTTTTTAACAATATGATGTGAAGAGAGTTAGATGAATGGCTAGATTGATGACTGGTTGGTTGGTTGGTTGGTTGTACGGTTGCTTGAGTATTAATTCCATTTTGCATTGTAAACGTTTGTTTGCTTGTTTGTTTCCATTTTGTTTTGCAGCAGTGTGTTGCAAATGCATTTATTTTCCTTCTTCTTCATCTTCTTCTTTTTATTCTTGTTTGAATATATTTTTCACTTTTTATTTTACAAAAACATTCTTGCCAATAAATTAACACTCAATCTTTTCTACAAACATACAGTTGTTGGCAGGTAATTAGAAATGTTATTGTATTTAATAACTTCATTTTTCAAATCCCTTGCCACTACCAAACTATTGTAGAATAATTTCAGTAGCCATTTGAGTAGCAGAGACCTCTCTCGTACGACAAAACTAATCCTCTACAAGGGGCTCATCATCTCCCTGCTTCCTTGTGGCGCAGAGGCATGAACACTTTTAAAAGCTGATGCAGAGTATTCAAGAGCAAAACCCTACGTAAGATTTTCGATCCCGTCAATTCAACCTCCGGGTACTGTAATTGTCTTAATTGACAAGTACACGTCCTCTAACCTAACCTTTTCCGTCCAGTATGAGTTGGCTTTGATTTCCGCATCTGATTCAACAAGCACCTGTATGAGCTCTTCAACGACATAGATGTTGTGCAGCGACTGCACTAACTCGGCCATGTCATTAAAATGGGGAAGGCTATTCTGGCGAGACGTGCAGTAGTTGTGGGGAATTACTGAAATCGACGAAGAGGGCAACTTTATTTGCATCGGAAGGACCAAATTGAGGACTATCGTGTTTCCTCAAACAGTTTAACGTTTATAAGCTTATACGCTATTCTACCACATATACACGAGCGAAAAGAAGTTCGATTAGTTCGATTAGTACGATTGCGTTCTTGACAACATTGGAATATAATGAGTTGTTCTGAAAGCATAAGAGTTATTGTTGGCAATTGCTATCTGGGACAGCCTATTAAAATACTAAATAATGGAAAACCATTATTAAAATCCCTTAGCAGCTACATGGCTCGAACTTCTACAGATTCTACGCTTCATAAGTCAATTACACAGAAAGCGGGAACGTTTAAAAAATGCGACGTAATATAATTGTCAAAATGACGAAAAGTCTGGGTGAAATTAAAATTATAATTTGATACTAGTGATGAGCAAGGGGAATATGTCGGTTGAACCATCAGTTATTTCGAATCTGGCAATACTTATGTCATTCTATTCTGTCAAAAATTCCAAGTATTATCTCTACTGAACATAATGAATCGATTTTCACTTGAGGAAGATTCAGATTTATTGGAAATTTATTTCCAAGACAAAGAAAAACACTAAAGTTGTAGATGAGAGTGTGGGTAAGAATTCATTAACATCAGCCCGTCATTCTTTTCAAGTATTGAACATTTCACGCACCAATTTATATCGAAAGTTGCAAAATGACCTCGGCCTGATGCCTTACAAATTTCGTTCAATAGTTGAAGCCTCATTACCTTCTATTTCGCTAGTTGGGTCAACAAAAAACTCTGCGATAATGTCGATTTTGTCAAAAAAAAAATCTTCTTTTCGGATGAAGCTCCTTTTGAACTTAGTGAGTACGTTAATAAGGTTAAATTGGGGTATTTGGGTCTCAAAAAACCTACACATGGTCTTACAGAAGCAATTGCACCCATTAAGAGTGACTGTTTGATGAGGCATAATTGGCTCATATTTCTTTGAAAAAGAGGATGGCGCAACCATTTTGAAAAGGATATACCTATTGCACCATGATAATCGTTTTTTGTACCCCCTCTACATGGTATTAATGTGAACTACGTATGTTTGGTTCCAACAGGATGGTGCAACTGGCCACACATATCATGCCGTAATAGATTTATTGTGTCAAATGTTTGATGGCCATATAATTAGCCGAAGTGGACGCGAAGTGTTGCAAGCATTGATTCTTTTGAGGTGATTTTTGACCACCTTTTGACACATATTGGGCGGGCGGTATCTCAGCCATAACTTGACGAATGTTGGTTTTTGAAGTGCTCAAGAGTTGAAGATCAACTAAAACACAATCTTTCGCGTAGCCCCACAAAAAAGTCTAATGATGTCAAAACATGGTCTGGATGGCCAGTTCATATCGCCATGACGAGAACTTATGCGGCCAGGAAATGTTTCCTGCAATAAAGCCATATTCGCTCGAGTAGTGTGGCATGTGGCACCATTTTGTTGAAACCACATATTCTCCAAGTCGAATTCTTCAATAGCAGACAAAGAAAAAATTGGTTATCATATGACCATAATGCTCCGAATTGACGATGACAGTCGTTCCATCGCCATTTTCGAAGAAGTAAGATCCAATCACAACTTCGGACCAAAGAGTGACTTTTTCTGAATGTAATGGCCTCTCTTCAATTACTTGAGGATTCTCAGAACCCCAACTACGACAATTTAATTTATTAACACACCCACTGAGTGTGAAATGTGCTTCATCGCTGAAGAAAATTTTCTTTGAAAAATTGCCGTCCACCGCCTGTTGTTCAAGCACCCAGTCCATGTATCTACGACGTTGTGAATGGTCAGCTGGCTTCAGTTGTTGTTGAGCTGGACTTTATATTGATGTAAGTGTAGATTTATATCCAAAATACGCCATAATGTACTTTAAGACAGTCTTAATTCCTGAGGACGACGAGGAATCGACACATTCGGGTCTTCGGCAACACTTTCAACGATGATGCACAGGCCTTTCAATATTTTTGAATCACTCCAGTCTTTTCAAATTTCTTCACAATTTTGCCAATTGTTTGTGTAAACCATAATCTCCTCTTAAAGAATCACCATTTTTGTAATAGGTTTTGATTATTTTTATGCGTTGTGTGACAGTTAAGCGATACATTTTCGTCTATGTCAGACTTTCAACTGAAAAGAAAAAAATTATTTTAGTTTGACAGATGTTGAATTCTAGTCCCTTACTTTTGAAACCACAAAATGGATACCCCTTTAGAATAAATTTAATAGCCATTTGAGTAGCAGAGAGACAAAACTAATATTCTACAAGACGCTCATCATAGCTATGCTTCTTTGTAGCACAGAGGCATAGACACTAATAGGCGCCGATGCGGCAGCCTTGAGAGTATTCGGGAGCAAAGTCCTACGTAAAATGTTCGATGCAATCGGCGACGATTTCCATATTCAATCCAGCAATGAGCCGCTGTCGTGGCTTGGCAATGTTATTCAAATCGAGGAGTCTGTTCGGAGAGACGTGTAGTAGTTGAGGGGAATTAGTGAAATCGGCGAAGAAGACAACTTTGTTTGCATCGGAAGGACCAAATTGAGGAAGCTTAGCCCACCAAACAGTGAATTTTTCTGAATGTAGTGGCCTCTCTTCAATTAATTGAGGATTCCCAGAACCCCAACTACGACAATTTTGTTTATTAACATACCCACCGAGTGTGAAATCTGCTTCATCGCTGGAGAATATTCCGTTCGAAAAATTGTGGCTGCGGAAGTATCACCATTTTTGTAGTAGATTTTGATCATTTTTATGCGTTGTGTGATAGTTAAGAGATCCATTTTCGTTAATGTCAGACTTTTAACAGAAAAGAAAAAAATTTATTTCACAACTTAGTTTGACAGATGTCGAAGTCCAGTCCCATACTTTTAAAACCATGAAATGGATAGCCTTTTATTTCTAATTACCTAAAAAATGCTGTAGTTCGACACATAAGTTATTTAGTGAGATGTTTATTTAGCATAAGGTATTCTATGTGCTGCATTCATCAATTGTGCACTTTTGCCAATATGTTCTTAGTGTAGTTGAGTGTTAACAATTTTATTTTATTTTTACTTTCTTACCCGGTTTTTCTTATAAATTATGAAATTGTAGATTTGATTGTTTTATTTTTCCCATTGCAATTGTTCCAATTTCACTCTCTCTTTCCCTTTCTTTTTCATTTTATTATACTCTTGTGTTGGTTTAAATTAAATAAACTTAAAAAGAAAAAAATTAAAAATAAAAAACACAATCAAAAATCATGTTGAAAATATGAAACATAAGAAAACAATGCAACAAATAGGATTTTTATTGTTTCTTATAACAAGGATAATAATTAAAACCAATTTTTATTGTTCTTATTAAATTAAAAATAAAAATTTCTTATTATTTTTCATTTTCTAAGGATTTTTTTTTTGTTTGGGTTTTAAACGAAAATAAAATTAAGAAAAAAGAAAAAAATGATTGAAAATCTTAATTGTTAAGCAAGACAATCACTGAACCAGAGATCAGCTATGTTTAGAACCGAATCATACTCATAATTTCTGATACTAACCTCTGCTCATATTCAAAGTTTGAAGTACTCAATATATTCATTCTGGACCCTTCACAGTATGGTCCACAAATTGTCAGAGAACGATTAGTAGAGGCACACCACAAGGCAGTGTGTTATCACTACTTCTCTGCAACCTTGTAGTCAACTCATGGAACACTTTGGCAATGACGCTATAGCTTATGCTGACGACATTGCCATTGCCGCATCGTGAATTTGTCGTCAGACACTGTTGGATAAGTTAAACTTGGCGCTGTCAATTATACTGGACTGGTGTAGGGAGTTTGGACTATCTATTAACTCCTCTAAGACCAACACGATTTTTTTCACAAGGAGATATAAAATTCCGACCTACTCTCTTCCCAGCACAGGCGGGACCAGACTCCCGTTGAGTCGCGAGGTTAAATATCTGAGCCTGATTTTTGATCTCACAATCAACTGGATGGGGAACCTTGCTGATAGGGCACGTAAGGCGGCATGTCCTGCTTATTGCTGTAGAAGAGCGGCCGGAACCAGATGGACTATTCGCCCAAGGATCATTCTTTGGATATATTCTACGGTCATCGAACCCACTCTATTATACGGTGTTGGTTGCTAGTGGAATGCTCTGAACAGCCAACAACGTCAGACTTCTTGAAAAGGTCAGAAGGTACTCTACGTACAACCCCCCCACTCGCTAAGCCGGCGGCTAAGTTTGCTGCGACCAGACTTAATGCTCTGTCTCGTTGGCACATTGTACTTTCTGGACATTTCCTATTCTGGAGGTTGATCCAGTGGCCCTTGTGAACATAAACTATTTCTGTGCTGAATATTGTCTTGACAGATGTTTCCACTTTTTGATTCCGAGTAGGAATGACTGGAATCCTAATATGCTAGTCACTTCGGAAGTTCTGGATGTACACATATACCGATGGCTCTAAACTCGGTAAAGGGGTTGGAAGCGGTGTCTATTCTAGGAAACTGGAACTGGACATTTCTCTCCGTCTGCTGGACTACTGCAGAGTGTTTCAGACGGAGGTGTTTGCAATTTACAGGGCTGTTCAATGGATTCTCGTCAACGATGATCCTTTCTGTCGCGTCTTGTTCTTTTCTGATAGTCAGACTGCGATAAGGTCTCTATCGGGTTTTGTTAATAATTCTAGAATCGTTAGGGAATATCGCCTTCTTTCTGGGCGCTTCGCCAGTGTCTCATTGGTGTGGGTTCCCCGGGCACAGTAACATTCCGGGAAATTGCAGGCCCGATGAGTTTGCTAGAGCTGATGCACTCGTTCCGAAATACTTTTCTATTGAATTGGGTATGCCACTTGTCTTGGTCAAGTTGGACAGTGCGCGGATTTCTTTCGGGACGCCAACCAATGAGGAGTCCTGCTCTACCACTAGACTCACCTGGCCCTTGATGGATAAAAGATCGTAACGTGATCTCGACTATAGTGGCCATGCTTACAGTTCATTGCGTCATGGGGACATACGGATGTAAGTATGAGGCTTCCATTTAACGACTTTTGCCGTAGAGATCAGATCAGATCCGCTGAGGAAAAGGAGACGGTTATACTCTTTCCTTGTCAGTGCCCGTCTCTTACTGGGTGTAGATATAGGTTATCTGCCTTCCCATTCGTCGTCTGTTTAACGGAGTTGTCGTCTATTGATATCAAAGATATAGCTCCGTTTATTAAACTTCCGGGCTGTTTCCAGTACGGGGTAGTCGTGCTTTTGTTATGCAGCCCTTGCGCTGACAAACTTCTTCCGTCTTCCCTGATTTTGGTTGAGCCTGGTCAGTACAGGGATTGCGTTCACTTTCGGCATCACAACGGCTCGCTATGCGTGCTCAAGTGTACTTTGTGATATCAGAGCTACCACTTCGAGCAAACGTAAACTAAATGAGTAGGCTTATGAATCAAACATATTTAGAATGATATGAGTTTGATGTAAACGTTGTACGCATACTCATTGCAACCTGTTTTTTTTTTTTGACTTGAGCCGGAGGTGGTAAATCTTGGAAAGATACTTTTGTTCCGACAAAAGCATGCACGATTCACCATCACTGGTATCTACGTACTAAACCCACCCCCTACGCTTTTAAACCACTCTCCCTCCGCAAGACTGCCGTAAGGTATTACTTCGAGGATGGCTGGTTAGATCGAAAGCTCTAGCACGTTATCTCAAATTTCGCCTTCGTTCCTCCAACCTGCGGAGTGCCTATTATTACTTCGGCCATTTTTTGGCTTAGCTATCCTAGAATTCAACAGCTCTTTCATGAGCCGGTTTGGTCCTAATCTAGTTTCTCCGGGCCATCTAAATCTGGGGCAGTATGTTGAAATATGCTCCGCATCTTCCTATATATATACACACTTGGGCGTAAAGGGAAAGCATCATTTCCAGATCTGAGCAGGTGCAGGGAGTCCTTCTTTTCTCCGCTTTTATATCCGCTGTCCATCCTGGATACTCGAGACGGCGAAAGTATATCTACCTCATCTCATCCGCCAATATGTCTATTGGTGCTGCCTTTGCCAGTACCAATACCGCTTCATCAGACACTGTCCTGAAGCCACTTATCCATCTAATTGCGCTTGGATTATACACCGAGGACAGTATTCTCCTTGTCGGCCCCACAGAGAGTGCCTCCGACCATATGGGGCAAGCAAACACTATTATCGATGTTACTGTCGCTGAAATTATCCTCCTTTTGAATGCACCTGGTACTCCAATATTTGGCATCATCCTCGCCAGTGCTCCCTGCGTTACAGATGCATTTTCGCCGATGTATTTTACGTGCTTCTTGAAATTCAACCAGTCGTCAATAATCACACCCAGGTATTTTATTGCCCTCTATGATTCGATTTGTGTAGCTCCAACGGTCACTTTCATCTTCTCCACTATCTTCCGGCCGCTTTTTTTTGGACAGTAAGTGTCAAACCTGCCTCATCCAACCATGCTTCAACATTTCGAATTGCTGTTTTAGTTTTCTTCTCTATTTCTTGTACCGTCTTAGCTACCGAAACTATGGCAATATCATCTGCAAAGCCTACAATTGTAGTCCCGTTTGGCAATCGCAGTCGAAGTACTAAATCGTACATTATGTTCCATAGTAGTGGGCCAAGTACAGAGCCCTGCGGGATACCCGCCGTAACAACGAATTCCTGCTTTCCTTTATCCCTTAGGTATATTAAATTCCTGTCCTGGAAGTAAATGTTCAGAATCTCCATTAAGTATGTTAAAGAGGGCTCTCATAATCTGCCAACAATTCGCTGAGTTGAACGCATTTCTAACGTCAAGTGTGACAACTGCGCAGTATTACTTGGTGCCAAAACTCCATCTTTCGCCCTCGATTGCATCACTTGCCTTATCGCGTCAACAGTGGACCGTCCTTTCCTAAATCCGTATTGCAGCTCCGAGAGAGCTCCTCCTGTCTCGGCACGCGTCAGTAGTCGATTGTATTCGATCCAGTATTTTTCCCATCGTGTCAAGTAGACAGATGGGCCGATACGAAGATGGTTTGCCTGGTCGTTTACCAGGTTTGGGAATGAAAACCAATTTCTGCTTCTTCCATCTACGAGGAAAATCACGTAAACAGGACCAAGACCACGACAAAGCACTTGTGGAAAACCTTGGCGAACATATCAGTTCTGAACCGGATAGCCGCCTTAAGTGCCCTATTCGGGCAACGTCGAAACGTGAGTATGAATGAATCGAGAGTCCATAGTTAAATTTCAATATTGTTGACTCCTTATATTTTGAAAATTTCATGAGTGCTTATGAGTAGCGAAAAAACGATTCATTGCTGAAGTCTGATAATCATTGGACATTCTCACATAAGGAAAGTTCTTATTACTTGGCCTTGTAGGTGTATAAAAGTGAATTATTAAGGTTTTTATATGAAATTTTATTTTGATTATTTGTTTAAATTTTTTTTGCAATGAAACTTTTAAGAAACTGTTGTAGTTCATGGAATTAATTAAAATTTGTTTTTCTTTATGTTTTTCTTATTTCATGTTTATATTGTATTCGCTTTTGTTCTGGTTGAAAAAACAAAGACCAAAATAACCATATAAACACTTGTAATATTTTTATTTAAAATATCCTTAAAAATATCCTTATATTACATATACACACATATACATGACTTCCTGCAGCAGTGCAGTTGCATCCACTTTCAATATGCAAAAGGTAGAGGAGATTTTCAAAGAATTTTTTTTCCACATTTTCTTCAGGTCAAAATTAATTTTGCTTTCTTAATTAAAAAAAGGAATTGTTTTTTTTTAATAAAATTTTTCTTTCTTTATGGCATTTTGTAAATAAAATTTACTTGTGGGTGACATACATAAATAAACATAAAATAATTAAGAATTTTTGTTTATTTTTGTTTATTTTTTTTTAGATATTTTTAATATTAAAACTAAACAGACAATAAAAGATCTTTGCTTATGAAGGCTTCCTAAAGGAAAACTACTGGAAATAATTGTTGATGACTTTTTATATCATTTTTAAATGCTTTTTTTTTTGGAAATAAAAATATTTCTTAATATGTATGTGGTTTTTTATTTAAATTTTATTTGTCACTATATATAGGGTGATTTTTTAAGAGCTATAGGAAAATTAAAAAAAAAACACATACAATTCTGAAAAAGGCATGAACTCTTTATTTGAATCAATAGAACGTTCCATATAATTTAATCTTTGAAGATTATTTCATGCAAATGTTGACCGTGACTGTGTTTCAAATGGTCCATTCTCTTGGTCCAATTTTGGCAAACTCTTTCGAATATTTCGCCCGGTTTCTCAAGAATAAATGCTTCAATATTGTCATCCAATGTGTTAATTGAAGCGGATTTGTCTGCATAGACATGAGCTTTAACATAGCCCCACAAAAAATAGTCTAAAGGCAGTAAATCGCACGGTCGAGGCGGCCAATTCACCGGTCCTGACCATGAAATAAAATGTTCACCGAAATCGCCTCTCAATAAGTCCATTGTTACGCGTTCTAAGTGGCATGTAGCAACGTCTTGTTGAAACCACATGTCATGCAAGTTAAGCTCTTGCATTTTGGCCAAAAAAAAAGTTGAATTTCATCTCACGCTAGTACTCACCATTCACAGTTAGGTTACGATTCGCAGCATCTTTGAAGAAATACGGTCCAATGGTGGCATCATTGGCCCATAAACCGCTCCAAACTGTTACTTTTTCCGGATGCATTGGTAGCTCTTGCAATGCTTTTGGCTGATTTTCCCGCCAAAATCAATAATTCTGCTTATTTACGTATCCGTGGAGCAAAAAATGAGCTTCGCCACTGAACACAATTTTTCATTAAGAAATGGATCTTCGGCCAATGATTTGCAAGACAATTCATGGTTAAATAATATACCAAACTGAAGATGTTTGACAGTGAAACAAACCACTAAACGTGAGTAAGCTGTTTAAACCAGTGTTGCCAAAAAGATAATTGCTAAAAAATCACCCGTTACTTATATTAAAAAAAATAATAAAAATTTTTAAAAACATTTTTCTTACTTTAATTTAAGGCTACTCTGACACTTGGGTAGTCAGGTAAAGAAATATTCTACAGTAAATTATAGAAAATATTTCTCTATTTTATTTACTATTTTTCCTTGCTTTTTGTTTTTTATTATTGAAAAATCAGTAAAAATCTAAGGAAATTATTATTTAATATCCTTTTCTTTAATTGAAAACATTTGTTGATAAAGAAAAAAATTTGTAAGTTTATTGAAATATTTGAAATGTTTTAGTTTTGTAAACGAAACTTGATTTTTTGTTTTCTTATCTTTTTAAAAGAACTGAAAATCTTTTACAACACAATATTAACTGTAGAGTTTCAAAATAATTTTATTATCAAGTTGCATTACACAGAATTCTATTTAATGTGATAATGTTTGAAGTCCTTAACAACAATGAGCTCAATAATGTAACCGATATTGACTAAGATAACATGTGGTTTCAGGCGAAAGTCTCTTCGTATGGTAAAAACACATAACAAGCGTTTGTATAAAGCCACTTGTCTTACAGAAACAGCACATTAATCGTCTCATTTCGTCTCAAAATTATGCGCTACGTCATGTAAAGTAGCATGGAAATCTCATGAATGGGATGCCAGTGATTTAGAGTTCAATTCAACTGACGGTTTTATGATTGATATCGTATATACAGTAAGACCCCGGGGGGATAGGTTTAAATAAGTTGCATAGCTAAACGAAACAGCATTAAACGAGGCAATGTAACACGTACGTATAAAATACAATTGGAATCTTTATTCTGAACAGACAAACAAAAGAGCATTGAAAAAGATACTTTGATACGTACACTGTCGCAATATAGTGCATCGCTTTTAGTTCATGCATTGCCGTTTCATTTGCTTACATATACAACAAGTATCAACACAGTGTGCGATTTAGGGGAACCCCAATACTACCACGTTATACTGAAACAGTATTAAGCGGGGTCTTACTGTATAAGCAATGAGTAGACTCGAATCATAATAATATGAACATATTTATAAAAACAAGTTTTCATTATCGACCAGAGATCAGCATTGAATTGTTTTTCCACTACTCATAAGTACTCATGCAATTTTGAGAATGAGCGAATCAACAGAATTAAAATTCAACTACTCTGATTCATTCGTACTCACTATGACATTAATTTATAAATACAGGTTGCAATGAGTATGAGTACAACGTTGACATCAAATTCATACCATTTAAAATATGTTTGCTTCATATGCCTACTCATTCAGATTCATAAATTTCGAAAAATACTTATAATACTTATAAATGATTCGAGTGATTCAAATCATTCATCAGAATTTACAGTTCTTATTGTTGTTGTTGCATATACAAATAAAGAAGAAAGAAAAGACAAAAACAGCAAGCAAAGCATACACATAATCTTCTTGTGAGTACTGCAGTGCTTGTACGCGATTCATTCTTATTTTGTGCTTAACATCATACGTATGAATATGAGTATTATTTGTATATGAGTAGTGCGAGCATGATAATAAAATAAGTATGGCTGAGTATAAGTATCAGAAATGATAAGTATGACTTGAATGTACTCATATTTACTCGTTGCTGATCTCTGATGTCGACTAACATGAACGGCTAAGTATTTATACTGTACGTATGAGTACTGTTTGTCTTTTGTTAAATTAATGTTACGTATACGCTTAAGAGATAGCCGTCTGCATATGTTGATGTGGAAATTTTGGGATTTGTGGGCATATCTGATGCATAAGTTAAATACAGAATAGGGCCTAGAATGCTTCCCTGGGGAACACCTGCAGAGATTTTTTTGTTGCAGACCGGTCGTCCTTCAGTTGGACCTTAAAAGTTCTGTCACTTAAATAGCTTTTACGAAGTTTGTGTGAGTTGTTGTTTGGGGAGCAGTCGTGTTAATTTGCTGAGTAGACTATCATGACAAACCTTATCGAATGCTTCTGAGATGTCCATAAAAAGAACAATATTGTTTCCTTTCCTATGAACCTACTGAATGGTGCCGTCATTATCTCGAAATCCAAACTGATGTTCAGAAATAATTTGTCTCTCGTCGAGAAACGTGGCTAATTTTTGGAAAAGAATTTTTTCAAAAACTTTTGATAATATTGATAGCAAGCTAATAGGTCAATATAATGTAATTTGACTAGCATAGTTTCCCGGCTTGAGAATCATAACAATTGTAAGGATCAGTAATGTTGAAAAAGATGAGTAGAATCGAATCATACTCATAATTTCTGATACTTATACACCTTTATACTTATTTTAATATCATGGAATCTCTACTCATATTCAAAGTTTGAAGTACTTATCATGCTCATACTGAACATGATGTTGTTGATTGTGACTCTACCATAACTCAGCATTTACAAGAATCATAAAATGAGTATAAATCGCGTACGAATAATAAAATACTTCCTACAAGGTTTTGTGTTTGCTCTGCTTGCTGCTCTATCTTTTTGCTTATTTGTCGGTGTTCATTTGTTGTAAATGCAACAACAACTAAGGCTGTAAAATTTGAAGAACGATTCGAGTCTTCTTCTTTCAATCTCGGTAATAAAGAAAACAGGGAAATCGAAATTAAAGACGTCGTAGTCTACTAGTGAGTTCAAACTCCAGGTCAAAGGTCAAAACGAAAATATTTCTTCTCAAATATCTGTCGTTCGGAGTCGATTTTGAAATTGTCACTCATGTGTAGAATTAACGCACACAACATGAGTGGTGTGAAAAGCTAGATCTGACCAATTATGTATGTACATATCTATGTATAAAACCGAAATCTGTAGCTCAGGGAACTTTCTCCAGCAATGGGTTAATTTAATTTCTCTGAAAACTAATTTCCACAGTCTTACTGATGCATGTCAATGCAAGAATGGGGACCAGGCAAAGCCTGGTCTGCATAGAACTGCATATACAAACAAATGTTCTACTGTCGGTGTGAAGCAATCCCTAAGAAATATTGAATTTTTAATTAGAGGATTCATTCCCATCACAGGTATAGGTGTGGTTCCGAATTGAAAGTTTTCCATCGCTGGGCACCTTAAAGTTATTTTTGTTTTCTGTTTTTTTTTTTTGGCGGAAAGTATGAAATAAAATTCTTTAAAACGCTTCAATATGAAATTTATAATAAAAATTCTATTTGAAATTTTAGATGAACCATTTATTGGTTTAAATTTGAACGATTGGTTGTTACAAATCGGCCAGTAAAAAAATTCCGAATATTCTCTCCACTGAATGTAATAAATCGTTTTACACTTGAGCAACGTTGGAATTTATGGCGAATTTTTTTTTTTAAATGAAGACAATTGCTCGTAGATTACACGAAAAACTCGTTTTCATCTTGGTGGACATGTTAATAAGAAAATTTGCCTTATTTGGGGCTCAGAAGACCGAAAGGTTATCTGTCTGAAGTCAATGCACTCATTACGAGAAACTGTTTGGTATGGCTTGTAAAGCGGAGGCATCATTGGCCCATATTTGTTTGAAAGTGAAGACGAAGTAACCATTAAGGAGATAACCGTTTTTTTTTTTTTGTTTACCCGCTCTTCATGGTATCGTTGTGAGCGATATTTGGTGTAGACTTCAAATATGTAGACGAAATATGAAAAAATATTTTCTCGAGGGCTTCATTTCAGCAAATTTGGGGCAAAAACTCTGACATTAAATAAAATTGCCAAGAAGAGTTTCTCAAAAATCTGTCGTTCAGAGTCGACTTTAAACTGTCGATCCCGCTATTCATGTATAAAAATTAACACCCCAAACATCCTGACTAAAGGGTTGTAATGGCCAATTTGATTGGATCAGTATGGTTTCATTTGCCACAATCGATTGTCCATTGTCGAGATTAAGAACCCGTACATTCGAAAATGTGGATGAAATAGAGATATGCTGCGATAGAGATATGAATGAATTTTAATTCACGGCAAAACTTCAAACCATTTTTATTTCATTGCAATTTTTGAAATTTCCCTTACAATCCGATCAGAATTTTGATTGCAAACAAGACATATTTTTCGTAGACTAAAAGGTGGAACAATTTTTTGGTAAAACATAAAATGTATATGCTAAACGGTTTTTAAATAAACCAATAGAGCCCATTGCTTTGAAGTTTTTTCATTTTGTGAAATACAAACGTAATATGAAGTATTTAAAATGAGTGCATTAAACTCACGAATTTCAAATGAGAGTGTGAAGACTTTGCAAAACCCTCAAATCCCATTGTAATAATGATTTTTGTCCATACCCGTTACAATTGTCAACCACTTTAATATTGTGGAATATTTTGTAGTCTTTACTGGCCATAAAGAAATTCGAAAAAAAAAAACTTGAAATGAAATTTTAAAACCGAAATAAACAGACCTGTTTACGTCTGGCCATATAAACTCTATGAATTTACTTACTAGACTCACGGCAATATGGTGTCAACGACTCAATGATATTAAAATGTAATGGCAATATAACGGTTACTTTATGATGTGGCACTCATACATACATACATACATAACACATACATACATACATAAGAAACATATCGAAAGGATACAAAACCAAACCAAACGTAACGAGACTGAAATTCTGTCATCCTGAGTTCAACTATTACAGCAGCAGTGAAGGTGTAAATATAAGGCGACTGCAACAGTCAAATATTACGAAACAAAATAAAAATTTCATGAATTTCATGAATTTTATTATTATTTTGTTTCTTCTTCTCCTTCATCTTTTGTTGTTGGTTTCTGCCGCTTGAGAAGAACGTATAAACTGTATACGTTTGTATTTACTTTACTTTACGTTACGTACGTTACAATAACGTTAACAAATAAATTGAAGCACCATCACGTAAAGAAGTTTTTCTCTGCTTCTCTGTTCGGAAAATTTAATTTCTTCTATTTTTCCACTGGTTTTGTTTACTGTTTTCCTTTTATTATCGTTTTTGTAATTTCAAAATAGAAAAAGTAAACTTTTTCAATCATGATAAGCAAATCCATCTCGTTATTTTTGGCATTTTATGTGAAGGTGGTGGTGGTGGTGTTGTTGGTGACAGCGATGCAATAAAATTTTATTAAAAAATTACGCACAGAAATTAAAGATTAAAAGTAAATGCAAATCCCAGCAAATAAAGGAAAGCTTATGGCATTCTAATATCATAAAAATGCCCTAGCAAAACTTATCATCACAAGGTTAATTATAACTGAAGGAAATGCTTTGAATAATATTTTTAAAAACGATCACTGCCAATGGACTCTCATTAAAAATTCTACTTAAAAGTTCAATTTTTTGAAAATAAAAAAAAATGGGCTATTAGTAAATGTTTTCAATTATTATTTGCATTGAAATTATTTTCATTGAAAACGTATTTATTTAGAAAAACATAAATTCTTAAGAGCACTCAAGGCTATCTCTTAAGCGTATACGTAACATTAATTTAATCGAAGACAAACAGTACTCATACGTACATGGCTGAGTAAGCCCTGGAACATTTTAATAATTTTTGTAATTTTTATTAAAAAAAAACTTTCAACACAAGTTGCTTAAGATTAGAAAGAAAAAATAATAAAATAAAAGCATTAAAGCATGTTTGAATAAAGCAATATTTACTGTAGTGAGTGTAATACTACGTATTCGGGTCCAAACTTACTTACTTAATTGGCCATTAAAAATTCGATTAATGGATTTTGGTTAGGCTTAACACATCCTTCCAGGCGCCTCTGCTTGTTCTACGCTTTCGCCAATTGGTAACACCAATCGAAGGCAGTACTTGCTTGTTTTGGTTTTTCGAAAGTAAACTAGGTTGTCGACTTCCGCAAATCACAGCATCGAATAACCAACCATCTTAACGGTGCTTCCTCCTCCATTCGAACCAGATGGCCAAGCCAACGCAGTCGCTACACAAACTCCATGTCGCTGAGTAGCTTATCCAGCTCTTTGTTGGACCGTATGCAGAAATAAACGCCAACTCACACTGCACCGTATATATTACATAGGACTTATATCTTGAATAGTCGCAAGGCTGCTATTAGTGCCTATAACTCTGTGCCATAAGGAAGCACAGGTAGGACAAGAGTTTGTAGAGTATTAGTTTTGTTGTACGAGAGTGGTCACTGCTACTCAATTGCCTGTTGAGACCATAGTAGCTCCAATTGGCTAGTGACATACCCCGCTTGATTTCCAGACTGACATCATTTTAGGTGGTAACGTAGGCGAATTCCTCTACTATATCAAAAGTATTAGTTATCGGACCTAATCGGGGATCCAATATGACGCATAAGACAACATATACTTCGTGTTTCCCTCATTAACTGCCACATCCATCTTTATAGATTTCTGTTCTTCGACTGTAACACTACATTTTCGATTTCAAACTTATTTTCTTACTTACTTAATTGGCTATTAGATCCTTCAAGACATCTGTGCTTCATGCGCGCCTTCCCCAATTAGTCACACCAATCGAAGACAGGATTTGTTGGAACGTAAACTAGGTTGTCGATTTCCGCAAACCACCGCATCAAATAACCGTCTTACCAGAGCATCGTCCTCCATTTGAACGGCATGACCGAGTTAGTGCCGTCGCTGGATATTAGTACGCTGCACAACGTCTATGTTGTTGAGGAGCTTAAACAGCTCATTGTTGGATCGTATGTGGAAATAATCGCCAACTCACACTGAACTGAAGATATTACGTAAGACTTTCTTTCAAATACTCTCAAGGCTACTGCACCTGTGCTTAACAGGGTCCATGTTTCTGCGCCATAGAGGAGCACAGGGAGGATAAGGGTTTGTAGATTATTAGTTTTGTTGTACGGGAGAGCTCTCTGCTACTCAACTGCCTATTGAGACCATAGTAGCTCCTGTTGACAAGATCTCCAGACTGACATTTTTTTGATAATAACTGTAACCCCAAGATAAACGAATACCTTTACTGTATCAAAAGTATTAGTTATCGGCCCTAATCTGGGTTTCAATGCGATGCATATCCCTTCTTAACCACAACATATACTTCGTGTTGCCCTCATTAACTGCAGACCCATTTTAATAGACTCGCGATCTTCAATGTACGCAAACAACTGGACGGTCTTTTTGAAAATGACGTCATCAACTCTTGCACACATGCAAACTGTAAGTTCTAATTACCGTTTACCCAAAAAATGTTTTTGTTTCGCGTACATTTTTCAGCAAATATTTGCCCAATGTGCTTATAAGATAAAATTTTTTTACAATTGGTAGAAAGATTTTCATGGCCTCTATTAGTTTTCTGCTTTAATCACCAAAATCGAGCTCTAACAGATTAAATTATCACAGAAGATGACAAAATATTTCATTATTATTCGATTTTCATTATGATTACAGGGTGGCTGATATATAATACAACAAAGTAAAGCGCTATATTGTTTTTTATTTGTTCTTTTTTAATTTTATTGTTCAAAAGTAAAAAATTTTGAAAATAAAATCAAATTTTAGCATCAGTTTAGATTTGTTCGAATTGGCCACCTTTGGTATGAATTATGGCCTTCAAACGGCCGACAAAGCCATCACAGGCTGAACGATAGCGGCTCTTCGGTGTTTTGGCCTACTTTGGTATTTTTTAGTGAGAACCTTTCTCCCCAAAATGCCCCAGGCGTAAAAGTCCAACGGATTGAGATCCGGAGATTTTGGTGGCCATTGCGCGGTAGAAATGAAGCGAGGACCTCCCTTTTAAGCCGATCTTGGTTGACGCGTGCTGAGTGCGGTGGTGCTAAATCCTGTTGGAATGTCCATGTTCTGCGGCAAAAATGTTCGTCTGCCCAGGGCTTCAATACTGTATTTAAGACAGTGGCCGTTACGGCGGCCCACACCGTTACTATCGTGCGCGCTTAAATTCTGGTGGCCAATCGCAGGTGTAAACTTTTAGCTGACCTCTTTGGCAAGTAAGCCCGATCATTTTATTTGTTCACAAGCTGGTCAATTTGTAAGGGCTTCTCACCGGAGAAAACCAAATTCGGTAACTGGCCACTTTAGGGCAAACGAAATAACTTCTTTTATCCATCGTTGAGCTCTTGCCCTTTTTAGAACTTCAATGGCTTTAGTTCAAGCTCATTTTTCAATATGTGTTGAATCCGTTCTTGCGTGATGTTCAGCTCACGAGCAATTTTTCAACCACTGCGGCGGTGATTTCAGTCAAATTTTAGAAACTGTTTTCATGGCAATTTTTATTTCCTAGCGGAGTTTTTGCCAGAAAACTGGGGTGGTCGCCATAGAACTAATTTTTCAGGTTTAATTTTGTTGAGTTTAAACTGTGGCCTGACGCCTAATAAGCCAAAACACTTGCCACTAACCCACGGCGACTGCGTGAGTAAACTGTCGCTTCACATTTATTGTGCTTATAATGATTGATTTGATATGATTTTTCTTTAAGAATTAAGAATAAATTGTAGCACAAAAATAAAGGCAATTTAAATGCTTAGTATAAACAACTAAACTTTACAGTAAGACCACGTTTAACGCTGCTCCACTTAATGCTGTTTCAGTATTACGCGGTAGTATTGGAATTTCCCAAAATCGATCACTATATTGATACTTGTTGTACATGTAAGGAAATGAAAGGGCCGTGCACCAAAAAAAAAAGGGGTGCAGGGACTTTGTACCTTTTTTAACGCTCTTTTGTTAGTCTGTCCAGAATAAAGATTCCCACTGTATTTTCCGAAGTCGCAGTGTAATTACTAGAGGTGTGCACAAGATATATAAAATTGCCCACTCTTGCATTTTTCTCACGATCGAATATTGATTGTAGCTGCAAATATAAATAAGTGTGAAGCAAAAATAGTGTACAAAAAAACAACTGCATTTGTAAACCATTGGACAACAGTACAAAAGAGAGTTGTTTGAAGAGTGCAACAAAAATATTGTGCCCTTCATACAGAGACACAACATGGATTTCTTTTTTCGCTCTCGGCAACTGGACATCTTCGTCGACGCCAGCATTGCCAGTAACTTTTTTAAAATTTTTATTTCTAAGGAAAAACCTTTTTTTACATTACTACTATTGATATTCATATGGCAATACTGAAAATGTAGCTTCCGTAGTAAAATTTGCTCTTACAACTCAAAGCATAGTTCCGTTATTTCGCAGGCAAACGAATGTTTTTTTCGAGCAGCCAATAATCAGGGGATAGAACCTATTTATTTAGTATATACGGTTGGATCTAGGAAAATAGGTTAGGATGTAGGCAAAAAAGAGTAGTGTTTGTAGAGGACAGATTGAAATCTGCTCTTATATCTATAAGAGTGGCAGAAAAGCGTTCCACATAGAAATAGTGAAACTGAAGAACGAATTTTCCCTGTAATGCAATTTTGCGTTCCACTTTTTTATCGTCTACTAACGTAAGAAAGCCGAAGACTACTTATGATAAAAGTATGATTTTCGGAAACATACATACATACATAGTTGGCCATTACAACCCTTCAGTCAGGATTACGACCTAGCTTCTCACACCACTTATGTTGTGTCCGTTAATTTCATACATAAGTGGCGGGACCTACAGTTTAAAGTCGACTCCGAACGGCAGATTTTTGAGAAGCTTTTCTTGGCAATTTTTACTCTTAGAGTCTTTGCCAGAAATCTACGGAGAGGAAGTCGCCGAAGAAATATTTTTTCGTTTTGATGTCTGACCTGGGATTTTCGGAAACAAAACCCCTTTATTTCACTAGAGCAGAACCTATGGGAATATCAACGGAATAGTGAAACACAAACCACATTGTGTTGATGCTCCAAGGAATCAATAGAGTTTTTATAACCTAACGATATTTATGAGAATTTATGCCCTTTCCTGTACTTTTGAAGCAACGGCCAGTACATGTGGAGCAACAGAATAGTGTACACTACAGTATTGCATTCAGTGTAGGGTAAGATAGTAGAATGTCTTGTGCGCACCTCTAGTGTTTAAATATGTTCGTGTTAATTTGCCTCGTTTAACGCTGTTTCGTTTAGGGCTGAAACTTATTGGAACAAGTTCTGCGCGTTAAGCGAGGTCTTACTGTACTTATATGATAATTATTTTTAAAATTTTTTCAAACATCTTCAAAACACTACGGTTTGTATTTTTGGTTTTTTTTTTTTGTATATCGGCTTTAATGAAATTTAAAGTGGCATTATGAACAAGATTACACAAATGAAAAATTCAAATGAATGAACTTGAAATTTTCATTCTTAACATTACTTTTCTTTTGGAAGTCTTTTTAAAACGTTTTTTTTTGCTCTTTTTTAGTTCCCCTAATCTTTTGTTTTATATGCCTGTTAAACTTTTTTTTTTTTTTATAATATTTTGTGTATAATAATCGCGTGATCCATTTTAATGTATAGACATAAGTTGTCTTGTATTTACATAAGAATAGAACAGATTTTTTTGCGTCCCTTTATCATCTTTCATTTCATTGTTGACTTTGGCTTTTGCTTTTGCTATTTGCTTTGATTATTTATTTTTCTTCTGCTCTGTATTCTGGCTAAAACATCAGTTAAAACAGTGTTTGCTTAAGAAATTTTAATAATTTATATGGGATATGAACACACATACACACACATGACATACATATACTTAAGCAATAAAAGAAATCCAAAGTGTACAAATGCCAAAGCAAATACTAAGCAAGGCCGCCAAAAAATAATGGCCACAATAAGAATAAAAAAACCAAATAAAATACGCAAAAAATCAAGAAGAAAAAAGAAAGGGGGAAGGGAGGGTTTTAGAAAAATGAAGTGAAGAAAAATATTTTAGCAGACGCTATGGCAGCCATAAGTAAACAACACTTAAGCCAATAATTTATGAAGTTTATATTCTATGGCTTTCGCTTTTGCTGTTGCTGTTGCTGTTGCCTGCTGCCTGTTGTCTGTCTGCAGCATGTTTTAGCAACAAGAAGACATACTGTTACAGGGATTTACATACATACACAGTATCCATCTTTCTTTTTTTTTAAGCATTTATTTTGTATGCTTCATTATGATTCTCCAGTTTTATTGCTCGTCCTTTTTGTTATTTTCATTTTATCAGTCCCATTCATTCATTCATTCGCTGTTCATGTGGCGTTTTTATCTTTGCGGCCACAACTACAAGGCTTGAATGGCACCCGGTCAGTGTTCAAAACTTCGAGTGTAAGTATGAGTGTGAATGTTTTTTTTTTTTATTTTCTGCATAAAGTAAAGTTATCGGTAGCCGCGTTATTCGTTTTTTTTTTGCCTTTCATTCTCTACATTGTGTTTAATTAAAGGCTCTTATGGTAATGGACCATTCATTGGTCATAGCAGTTCTGTTTTAGCTTCAAGTAGGCTAAAATATGAAATATTTAAAAAGCAAGACATTTAAATGAATTCATTAATCATTTGCAATAAACTAATTCAAGAATTATTAAACAGTGAGTACATTCTTTCAATGCTCTGCAAGAGAGTAATATTAGTAAAGGTGAATTGATCAATTATTTCCAATAAACAAATCAAAGAATTATTAAATAGTAATTGCACTCTTTGAATGCTCTGCAAGAATGTAATAATAACGGCAAATTGTTTAAAGAATTAAGTCTACTAAGATGGATCTGGAGTCTGGTTACAGTTGGGCAAAACAAAGTATATGTTATCGACAAGTAGAGACGAGCAGTGTAGTTCCTCTCAGCTAACGACCGATAACTGATACTTTTGATATAGCCAAGGAATTCTTTACCACCAAAAATGATGCCACTCTGGAAATCAAACGCAGGATCACTCCCGGCAATAGGTGACTACTATGGTCTTAATAGGCAATTGGGTAGTAGAGACCGTATTCTAGTAGGTAGGCTTGTTAGTACATAAGTCCTCGGTTTAAGACCCAGGTCCAACATCTCCAACTAAAGGAAATACAAAAAAATATATCTTGGCAAAAACTCTGAATGAAAATAAAACTGCCATGAAAAAGTTTCTCAAGGAATATGTCGTTCGAAGTTGACTTTAAACTGTAGGTTCCGCCACTCATGCATTTGTAGAATTTAAATGCATTTTCTGAAGAGGCATTGTCCTTTAAAGGCTGTTTGGAGGGGTATATTCTCGATATAATCACATAAGGATTCGAATAATAATGAAAAATGTTGTCATCATCTATGAAAATTTAGTCTAATTTAGACTAATAGAGATCAAGAACCAATTGGAAAAAAAAATTGTTTGGAAATTCATTTTTAATCTTATAAGCACATTGGGCAAATATTTGCTGAGAAATGTACGCAAAACAAAAGCATTTTTGGGTAAACGGTAATTGGAACTTCCAGATTGCATGTGTGCAAGAGTTGATGACATCATTTTCAGAAAAGCTTCCAGTTGTTTGCTTACGTTGAAGAACGCGAGTCTATTAAAACTCACAGCTAATGAGGGCAACACGAAGTATATATTGTGGACAAGAAGGGATATGCGTCGTATTGGAACCCAGATTAGGGCCGATAACTAATACTTTCGATACAGTAAAGGAATTCGTTTATCTTGATGCCATAGTTACAATCAAAAATGATGTCAGTCTGGAGATCTTGTCAACAGGAGCTAATATCGTCTCAATAGGCAGTTGAGTAGCAGAGACGAGCTCTCTCGTACAACAAAACTAATACTCTACAAACGCTTGCCCTCCCTGTGCTTCCTTATGGCAGGGAGTCATAGACACTAATAGCATCGGACACTTATAGCAGCCTTGCCACTATTCAAGAGAAAAGTCCCATGTAATATTTTCGGTCCAGTGTGAGTAGGCGATTATTTCTGCATATGATCCAACAATGAGCTCTATAAGCTACTCACCGACATGGACTTTGTGTAGCATATTAACATCCAACGACAATGTTGGCACGGCCATGTGGTTCGAATGGAGGAGGAAGCTCTGTTAAGACGGTTATTTGATGCAGGGATTTACGTAAGTCGGCGAAGAGGACGATCTTTCTGTGTTGGATGGACCATGTCGAGGAAGCCTTGCCATCGATTGATGTGACCAATTGGTGTAGGCGCGCCAGAATACAGAGTCGCCTGGAAGGATGTGTTGTTGCAGGCTGAAATTCGTTAATCGAGTTGTTAATTGCCAATTAAGTAAGTAGGTTAGGTTAGGTTAGAGGATGTGTACTTGTTAATTCTCACAAGTGCAGTACCCTGAGGTTGAATTGGCCCATTGTACAAAGTCCTAGCTTCTCACACCACTTATGCTGTGTGCGTTAATTTTATACATGAATGGCGGGACGGAACCTACAGTTTAAAGTCAACTCCGAACGAAAGATTTTTTGAGATTTTTTCATGGCAATTTTTACTCTCAGAGTTGTTGCTAGAAATCTGCTGAGTGGAAGTCGCCGAAAAAGTATTTTCATATTTTCTTTTTGATGTCTAACCTGAGATTCGAATTTGGACCTTTTATCTAATAAACCAAAACAGTACGTACTAGACCATGGCGATTTCATTAAGTAAGTAATAAACTAATCTAGGAATTATAAAACAGTGATTCCACTCTTTCAATGCTCTGTTAAATGTAAGCAAATGCAAGAGTATAATAATAACGGCAATAAACGACAACATAGTACAATGCTTAGTATTATTGTTGTTATTATTGTTTCCATTTCCATTGTATTAGTAGTAGTAAGCATAAACATACAAGCAAACAGTCAACCCTCCTATAACGCGGTACTCTGAGAACGCGGTTTCTATACAACATACATAACATACATAATTGGTCATTACAACCCTTCAGACAGGATTATTGACCTAGTTTCTCACACTACTTATATTGTGTGTGTTAATTTTTAAACATAAGTGGCGCGACCTACAGTTTAAAGTCGACTCCGACCGACAGATGTTTTTGAGAAACTTTTCTTGGCAATTTTATTTGCTCTCAGAGTTTTTGCCAGAAATCTACTGAGGGGAAATCGCCGAGAAAAATACTTTTTGTATTTTATTTTGATGTCCGGCCTGTGACTCGAACCCTGGCCTTACGTCTAATAAGCCAGCACACTACCTACTAGACCACGACGATTTCAACTGTATAGTATAGCATTGCTAAGTGGAGTTATTTTCAGGACGTTTTCTATATAACGCGGGGCTGAAATTGCGACAGCCCTTCAATAACGCGGTACTCTTATAGCGCGGTTAGCCTTCGACTTCATCCTATAAGTTCCTTACGCGCAGCCTATGAATGAATGGTAACTAGATATTGTAAGAGTGGTTAATAAAAGTTTTTTGACTCAAAAGCTTAGCCGGGATACAGTACCGTACAAAACAACAGCAGTTGGATTTTCAATTTAAAAAAAACTATGAATAAAGATGAACCAAGTGAGGATAAATATTAAAAATTTACATTATTTTACAAGTCTTTCTTAATTCTGTTGGAAACGAGACTTTTAGTTTCGTTTTTATTTCACTTTTTTTTTATCAATCCTTATATGAACTCTTGACTTCAATGAAAATATTTTATAATTTGTCTCCATATAACGCGGTACAAATGATGAGATTTGTACTAATTCTGTGTTTCTTATAGTGCGGTTTCCAAAGAACGCGCTACGAATTAGTTCCTGAAATTCGAGTTGCTTATAAAGCGGTTTCCATATAATGCGGTACGCCTTATAGGAGGGTTGACTGTATTCTTTTAAACATTAAACATGACCAAACCAAACTCATTGCATTGATTTGCGTTTCAATGCTACATGTTGCAGTGAGGCCCTATAGGAAAAAAGAGAGAAACAAAGCAAAGTTTTAGTAGAAAACCAAAAGAAACTGAAGAAAGGAGAACATAAAAGAGACAACACAAAAAACAACTAATAAACATTGAAACAGACAAAAAAAAAAGCGACTTTATTGTCCTCCAGCATTAAATGTGTATCAGAGTGAAATAATAAGCCCAAGAACCACTTTTTTTTCAGGGTATATGTTACAAGGATTTTTCTGTTTTTTTATAGGAATTTTAAATTTTTAATCGCTGTTTGTTATTTTATTTTTTTCTTTTTGCTCTCAATAACCTTTCGAGTTTAGTATTAAGCTCTACAGTTTTAATTATAAATTAAATAGTGGGCAATAAAAATAAAAACACACACACAACACACAATATAATCTAAAGTGGTTTTTATTATTATCGTGTGATTTAAAATGTTGCGTTATTTACATTAAAATATTCTCTTTTGATTATTAATTAATTCCATTAAATGGTTTCAATTCAATTCAATATGTTTGACATTTGAAGCAATACGACTACAATGCAATTATTTTATTCCAATAGAGAGTGGTATTCACTTAACGATAAAGCAATAAAGAAAGTGAAAATGTATGGAATTTAACATAAATTTACATAATAAATGTGGTCTTTTTTTAAATGTTTAATTGAGTTTTAATATTAACAAAAAAATTTTTTTTTACAATACTAAAGCGATTCCCTTGGAGGCAGGAGCCATTAGATGTGTAGCAGCAAAAACAAAAAAAAAAAAAACAAAAAAAATTTAATATTTGAATACTTCCAATAACACAGTATTTTTAATCGAAATTATCAGAATTTTTTAACCTTCCACAGAGCATTCACTCAAATTTTTCATTAATTTATTCTACAGTCATTTACATTCTTCCAAGGCCAAAGAACTGCTTATGAAGACTTTTGAATATTTATTGTGAAACTTTGGCTCAGAAAAATTACTCAAGTTCAAAATTAGCAGTCGCCGTAGTAGTCTTATAGGTAGTGTGTTCAAACCCTACGACAGACATCAAAGCAAAATACAAACAAAATATTTCCTAAGCTTCTTACTCCCAGTAGATTTCTAACAAAAACTCTGAAAGTAAATAGAAATTTAACATGAAAAGTTTTACAAACAAAATTTATCGTTCAGAGATCCTCATCACTCAAGTATCAGTAACACACACACAACATAAATGGTGTGAGAAACTAAGTCATAATCCTGACTAAAAGGTTGTAATGACCAATTGTGTATGTATGTGCAGTGAACGTTAAAAGCAACTGTATATCATGGATAAAATTCTAACAAACACCAAACACAACTTTTACCACTTAAGGAGAGTGCCTGAAAAAATTTGCCAATATTTTGAAATTTTTTTAATTGTTTTTTGCTTTCATTTTAAAAACTGTTAGTAAAAAAATTTTAAAATAAAAATAACGGTAATTTATTAATGTATATTTTTTTCTTGTACAGTTATTTTTGACGCTCACTGTATGTATAATTAAATGCATGACCTTCTCAAAAATTTTTCCTAAACTTCTTCCTGTTAGCAGATTTCTAACAAAAACTCTGAAAGTAAATAGAAATTTAACATGAAAAGTTTTACAAACAAAATCTATCGTTCAGAGATCCTCACCACTCAAGTATCAATAACACACACACAACATAAATGGTGTGAGAAACTTGGTCATAATCCTGACTAAAAGGTTGTAATGACCAATTGTGTATGTATGTGCAGTGTGCGTTAAAAGCAACTGTATATTATGGATAAAATTCTAACAAACACAACCTTTACCACTTAAGGAGAGTGCCTGAAAAAATTTGCTAATATTTTGAAATTTTTGTAAATTTTTTTTTTTGCTTTAATTTTGAAAACGGACAGTGAAAGAATTTAAAAATAAAAATAACAGCATTAATGTATTTTTTTTTCTTGTACAGTTATTTTTGACGGTCACTGTATGTATAATTAAATGCATGACCTCGGTGTTTTATTAACGTATATTTTTTTAATTGTACATTTCCTTTTGACGCTCACTGTTCACTTTCATATTCTTACAAACCAAATCAACAGGTTATGATCATGTATTCGGAAACCATGACTTAAAAAATTTCCTCAAATTATGAATTTTCAAAATTTTTTTTAACTATTTGGAATACAAATAGTCACGTGAACTGTTTATTGAGGAATAAAGAATCAAAAAAATACTCTTGGATATCTTGTCCTAAAATGAAGTGTACTTCAGTGTAAACAACCTAAAAGAATTGATATAAATGGTAGGTAACTGGCACAATTTTTGTGGTTTTAAATGAACTCTCCTGAATTATCGGCCATCATTCCTGATAAAGTACTGCCTTTTCACCAGACATCAACAGTGAATCGTTTTTTAACTTCTCATAAGAACTCATGAAATATTGAATTGTTGCCCTCCTCTACAATATTGAAATTTAACTATGTGCTCTGATTCATTCATACTCACTACAACGTTGATTTATAAGTCTAGGTTGTATGAGTATGCATACAACGTTGACATCAAACTCATACCATTCCAAATATGTTTGATTTATAAGTCTACCACATTTAGGTTCATAACTTTATTAAAATATTTACAGTGACTCGAATCATTCATCAAAATTTACAGTCTTTGTACAGTATGCATTAAAGAATAACAAGGACTCATAAGTAAAAAAGAAAGAGCAGCAAGCAAAGCAAATAAACAATCTTCTTAGTGTTCGTACGCGATTCTTTCTTATTTTGTGATGAGTTGAGTAGTTTATATGTTGAGTTATGCAGAGTCGAAATCAATAACATCGTACATGTTGTTAGGTATGAATATGAAGAGTACTTAAAAATTTAATATGAGTAAAATAGGTTCCATGATATTAAAATAAGTATGAATGAGTATAAAAGTATCAGAAATTATGAGTATGATTCAATTCTTCACATCTTTTTGAATACTCATTACTGATCTCTGCTTCTCACACTAGACATGTTGTTTCCATTAATTCTACGGATAAGTGAAGGAATCTATCGGATGCGATTAATTTACTGCTAGAGTTTTAGCCGAAGATAGTCTTTTTAGCTTCAATAGGACTGTTTGAACTCTAGCAAGTGATCGAATCATTTTTTGTACAGCATAAACCATCTGTTATACATAAAAATCAACAGAAAATATTCAAAATAAACGTTTTAATTTGATTAAAAGGCAGATTTTTTTCAAATTGAAGTAATTCAGCTGATTTTCTTATTTACACCATTTCCTTACAATGACAAGGGTGAGTCAAAACAAATAAATGCCATGAATGCTACCATCTGTTATGAATCCTAGTGAATTTTAAAGTTATACGTCCTATACTAAATTACAAATCCTTTGTGAATCCTTAGTGAATATCCTTATTATTCTTGATATTGGAGAGATGGTTTGCAACAATTTTCTCATTAACATCAATACGTTTCTCGCTGTTTTATTCTGCGTATTGCTTTTGTATTTTCACTGGCATAAAAGCATCGCTTGGTTTGTTTATTCCGGTAACGTTTCATGTTTGACATTTTCTTTAATTTCTTTAATTTCGTTTTGTCTGCGGTTGTATGCGGCCAATTAAGTATTTAAAAACACTACAATAACAACAACAACAATTAAACAAAAAGAAAGATCAACCATTCATTCGTTGTTGAGGCCAATTATTGTTTTATAAAAATTTTTAAACGTTTAAGCTTTTCAAATAATGATTAATGCTGCTGCTGCTGCTGCTGTTGCTTATCTATTTCACATTGGCACTCGGTTTTGCAAGAATTCTTAGGCTAAAACAGATTTTCAGCGTTTTTTGTTTTGTCTTACTTTTTAAAATATTTTCATGCCCCATACACAAACACACGCATTGGAATGTTCTGTTGGGGTTTCATTCACTCTCTTGGCCACATACACATACACACACACACACACTCAATAAGAATTCTATCGGGATTTTTTGCTTTTCAAACGGATATAGAACAGTCATAAGGCATATCCTTTATGTAGCTGCCGGTTCTGTTGTTCTTGTTGTTGTTTTATGTACATTTCGACCGCTATAAATTATTTGAATATTTTTAAGTAGCGGGTGGGTGTGTTAATTGCTAATTAAAATACTTTGTACGTGACTCTAACCAAAAAATGAATCAAAAAAACAAACAAAAACAGAAAACGAAACGCAACGCAGACAAAAAACCTACACCAAACAAACAGCACAGGCAGCCAGACAGACAGACAGACAGATAAAACCAAAGAACGACGAGTCTTTATTTAAATATTAACCGAAATAGCTATACAGCCAAGAGATATACAAGCATGTTATTAACCAGAATATAAATAAATAGGCCCCTTTAGCCGTTAAGCAGCTTAATGGCGGCTTGTGCTTTTTTTTTTTCCAACATTTTAACCTTTCAAGTACAATGTTTTAAGAGAAGCAACTTTATAATTGCCTTACACATTAAAAGAGATTTCTATGCTTGACTGGCATTTAATGGGTTAATATAAATACGAATATAATATCACTGCTTACAAGCAGCTTCCACCATATTTTACTAACCATTTGTGATTTCAACATTCTTTTAATCATGAATTATGGATTGTGTTCTGTTGGAATTGGATATTACAATTGAGTTAAATCAAATGCATTACAATTGTATTTTAAATTAATTTTATTTCATACTTAACAATTTTATTGTTTTATTAAATGCAAATAATGGGTGATTTTTTAACAGCTTTAGGAGAATTTTTCAAAAAAAAAAAACACATAAAATTCAGAAAAATGCATGAAATCTTTATTTGATTCTATAGTACGGTCCATATAATTTAAGGTTTGCAGATTATTTCATGCAAATGCTAAAAGGGGCTTGTCTGTATAGATATGAGCTTTAACATAGCTCCACAAAAAATAGTCTAAAAGTGTTAAATCGCACGATCTGAAACACGAACGTGAAATAAAATATTCATCGAACTCGCCTCTCAATAAGTCCCTTGTTACGCGTACCAAGTGGCCTGTGGCACCGTCTAGTTGAAACCACATGTCATACAAGTCAAGCTCTTGCATTTTGGACAAAAAAGTTGGATATCATCTCACGATAGTGCTCACCATTCACAGTTACGTTACGTTTCGCAGCATCTTTGAAGAAGTAAAGACCAGTGATGCCGCACCAAACTGTTACTTTTTCTGGATACATTGCTAGCTTTTGCAATGCTTCTGGCTGATCTTTACTCCAAAATCGACAATTCTGCATATTTACTTATCCACTGAGCCAAAAATGAGCTTCGTCGCTGAACACAATTTTCGGATCTTCGGCCAAATTTCCACGAGTCCATTTACCAAAAATTCTGCGTTGCGGCAGGTCGTTCGGCTTCAATTCTTGCACCAACTGTATTTTGAAAGGCTTCACACCTAAATCCTTCCGCAAAATTTTCCACGTTATTGAGTAACAAAGGCCCAATTGCTGCGAATGGCAGCGAATCGATAATTGATGGCCGCATGCGAGCTGCGATATTTTCTTCAGTTTGCACTCTACGTAAGCGTGTTGGTGGTTTAAGTGTCCAATAATGTAAATTTGCTGCGAAATTTAGTCGCAATAGCAAAATTGCCGCTTTAGTGGGTCGATTAAACTCACCATATAATGGAAGAAGCGTGCGATGAACTTTTTGAACAGAGCACGCGTTTTGATAATAAAATTCAAGGAATTGCAAGCGTTGTTCGTCTGTAAGACGATTCATGGTTAATTATGGATCAAACTGAAGATGTTCGACAGTGAAACAAAACACGAGACTTACGGCAGCTATTTAAACAAGTGTTGACAAAAGATAATAGCTAAAAAATCACCCGTTATTTATATGAAATGGTTTTACAAGTTTGAGTTTGATTTTAAGGTCCTTAACAAAAACGTGTGAAAGGCTATCTACGATATGTCTTCCGCTATTATTTTTACAAAATTTCGGCAACATTTTTGACTTAGTTATGACCCTAGGTAACCCTCAAAACTATAAAGGCTCAGCCATTAAAAAATTTAAATTTTATGAAACAAAAATGGTTTGAAAGTTTTTCCAAATTTATTTGTTTTGTTATGAAGTAAAATTATTCCGTTTAAAAATGGAGAATATTAATTCATTCATGTGGCTGCTGCGACTGGCCTCACAGTACTATTTTCTGTGCACTTTATCGAGTGTATGGGATAAGTATCTTGATAATGTTGGCCTTCAACTGCTCAATGTTCTCTATCTTTCACCAAGTCACACAGAAAATAATCCAACGATGTCAAATCGCAATTCACTGGTGGTTAATTAAACGGTCATTAAATGCTTGACGCAATAAAACGATTGTTACTTGAGATATGTGGTAAGTTGCAGCATCCTGTTGAAACCAAACTTCGTTCACATCAATACCATGAAGAGCGAGTACTAAAATTTTGGTTACCATGGAGAGATGAGTGCCACCATTGACCGTAATGCCTGTGACGTCTTCAATTTCAAGGTAGTATGGGTTAATGATGGCTCCGCTCCACAAGCCGCAACAGCCAGTCACTTGTAATGGATGCCTTAGATTCAGTAAAACCGCATATGGGTTTCCTAAGCCCCAACCACGGCAATTTCTTAACGTACCCACCAAGATGAAAATGAATTTCATCCGAAAAGATGATTTTTTTTTTTGGGCAAAATCAATATCGTCGTGCAGTTTCTCGTTGGTTCATCCATTTCAATACATTTTCAAAGCTGATCAAGCGTGAATCGATTCATTAGCTTCAATGGAGAAATATTTTGAATTTTGTGACAGAATAGAATAGCTGAGAAGAATTACCAGATTCGAAATAACCGTTGATACAAATTTAAACCGATAGATGGCCCAACCGATACTTATTTTCTTACTTGCCACGACATAATTGATCATTACACCCTTCAGTTAGGATTATTAACCTAGTTTATCACACCACCTATGTTGTGTGCGTTAATTTTATTCATAAGTGGCAGGACCTACAGTTTAAAGTCGACTCCGAACGACAGATTTTTTAAAAGCTTTTCATGGCAATTTTCTTACTTGGCTACTACAATTCTTCAGTCAGGATCAGAGATTAGCAGTAAATCGTTTTTTCGCTACTCATATACATTAAACAACCCTGATTCATTCATACTCACTACAAAGTTGATTTATAAGTACAGGTTGCAATGAGTATGCGTACAACATTGACATCAAACTCATACCATTTGAAATATGTTCGATTCATAAGCGCACTTATTTAGATTCATAAAATCATAAAATACTTATAAATGTTTCGAGTGACACGAATTCTTGATTCTTGTATATGTTGAGAGTCGAAGTCAACATCATAAGTGTTGTAAAGTATAAATATGATGAGTACTTCAAACTTTGACTATGAGTGGAGGAGGTTCCATGATATTAAAATATGTATGAATGGCTACAAGTACCATTAATTATGAGTATGATTTGATTCTACTCCTCTTTTAGAATACTCATTGCTGGCCTTTGGTCAGGATAAATCCCTAGCTTTTTGGACCACTCATATTAACGGTCGACTCGAAACGACATGATATTTTTGAGAAACTTTTCATAGTAATTTGATTTATCTCTTAGTTTCTGCTGAGAGGACATCAGGGAAGATACATATTTTCGTATTTAGTTTTATCCGAGATGTATGGGGATTTGAAGTCGCCGTGAAGTCGCCGTGGTCAAGTGGGTAGTGTGCTGGCTTATTAGACGAAAGGCCCGGGTTCGAATCCCAGGTCAGACATCAAAACGAAAAAAATATTTCTTCGGCGACTTCCTTTCTCAGCAGATTTCTGGCAAAGAATCTGAGAGTAAAAATTGCCATGAAACGCTTCTCAAAAATCTGTCGTTCGGAGTCGACTTTAAACTGTAGGTACCGCCACTCATGTATAAAATTAACGCACACAACATAAGTGGTGTGAGAAGCTAGGCCGTAATCCTGACTGAAGGGTTGTAATGGCCAATTATGTATGTATGTATGGAGATTTGAACAGTACGGCGACTTTAAATATCTTCAGCTTTCTCTGCAAATCAGTTCAATAATGAGACTACTTCTATAACTACCACCTTAATCAATGCTATTTCCCAAAAATGGCTATAAATATCGATCACTAATATACATACATACATACATATACAGTATTCCCTCGATTTACGTCGTCCTGATTTATGTTGTTTCGCTTTACGTCGCCTTTGTTGTTTATAAACAAAATCAGGGGACTTTCCCCTTTTAAAAGAAATTCAATACAAAGAATAAAAAATGAGTATGAGTTGTTTGAAATTCGATTTACGTCGTCGTAGATCGAGGGAAAACTGTAATTCGTCATTACAACCCTTTAGTCAGGATTACAATCCTAGTTCCTCTTAGCCCGTATATTGCGTGTTTAAATTTTTATACAGGCGTGGAGGGACCTACAGTTTAAAATCAACTCCGAACGATAGATTTTTTAAGAAACTTTTTCATTAAAATTTTTATAAACTCTTAGAGTTTTTGGCGGCAATCTGGTAAGAGGAAGCCGTAGAAGAAATATATTTTATATTTCATTTTGATGTTATACCTAAGATTAGAACCATGACCTCATGTATAATAAGGCAGCTTACTACATACTAGACTACGGCGACATCGATCACCATCAGTTTGGTTGTTTAAGGAACAATTCAACAATTCTGGAGTGAAAGTGAAAACTTTTTTTATTTTACCATTACACTAGCTAAAGAAGAGTAAAGCAATCCGAATGGAAAGACCCTGTTTAATGTTATTATTATTATTATTATTATTTTATTGTTGTTGTTGTTATTTTATTATTGTTGACAGTGTTTATATATTAAAAAATTATTTTATCTTGTATCTCTGTTATCGTGTTACTAAGCCAGTCGTGGGAAAATATTTTCATTTCTCTTTCGAAATAAATACGAAATAATTATGAAAAAATAAAAATAAAAAATAAAAAAATACTCGTGTTAATTTATGTGATTTATCTTTATGAACGATATAGTTTAATACTGTGGTTGTTGTTGATGTTTTTTAATTGTTAATCTTTATGTTTTTCTATTTTAATTGAAATTGTTATTGTTTTTATTATTATTTATATTGTTTTAGTCTCAGCAAATATTTAAACAAAATGTTTATTTCATTAATTTATTAACACGAACGATCTGTTGTTCATTTAACAAAAAATTGAAAAAATTAAATAGAAAAGCAAAGACAATTATTATCTTGGCTGCAACGTCAAAGATAATTTAATTCAAATCAAATACAAAACAAAAAATTATTTACATTCGTTTACAATATACACGGTGCAGTCTCTTTTATTTTGTCAAATGAAAATAACACAATACAATACCTTCCGTGAAAATTTCGATTTCTAGAATCGGCTAATAAGAATTGGTTGTCCAAGCATACCCACAAAATGTATCAGAAATCTGCTGGTAGAGTCAGCATTTAACTGAAGATCACACTATTTATGAATAGAAATTAACAGAACAAAATATAAATGGTGTGTAGAGAAGCTAGGTTGTAGTCTTGACTAAATGAATAAGTAAAGCGTACAAAACTGCATACATATATCAGGACTTAACTCATTAATATTTCATCGCCTCTATTAAGGAGTTCAATTGTTCATAAAACATTGAAAGCCTTATGTCTTTACACTCCATCAGCATGCTGTGCAGCTTTAGTGTGCTCCTCGTGGTAAAACCAATGAATGAAAATCTTTTTTCTTCTATCGATTTTTTTTCTTTGAAAATTTTTCCAAAAACATACACACAGAATTTGAGGGTCGCCGTGATCTAGTAGGTAGTGTGCAGGATTCGAGTCCTAGGCGAGACATCAAAAAAATAAAAAAAATACGTAAAGTATTCTTTCGTCGATTTCTTCTCTTTCTCTTCTTGAAAAGTTTCTCAAAAATCTGTCGTTCGGAGTCGACTTTAAACTGTAGGTCCCGACACTTCTGTATCAAATTAACACACACAACATAAGTGGTGTGAGAAACTGCAGGCTTCTTGGGGACGATTGCTGTAGACCGTCTAATGGTGAACGTATAGCACTGGCCATTTTATAGTCATCAGCAGCCACTCGTATCCTTACCGTTCACATCTTCCCTCTCTCTTTCCACCATTCCTAAACCTGCCCTACATGAGTAGGGGTCATCCCCTGAATGCTGGTTTAATAAAAAAAAAATAAGCATTGGTTTTGGGTTTATCTTAACATAACTTAATTGGCCATTACAACGCTTCAAACAGGATTACGATCTAGTTTCTCAGATCACTTATGTTGTCTGCGTTAGTTTTATACATTAGTGGCGGGACCAACAATTTAAAATCGATTCCAAATGTCATATTTTTGACAAACTTTTCATGATCTTTTATTTACTATCTCAAAGTTATTATCAGAAAGCTGTTAAGAGATAGTCGCCAAAAAAATATATTTTCTTATTCGTTTTGTTGGAGTTCTCTGAACTGGGAATTATGCCAATATTGAAAATTAAACTGCAAAGGCTTTGATTATTCGTTTGCTTTTTCATTTCTTAAGCTCGAATTAGCCAAACGTTTACGCAACGTAACCAAAATAAGGCAAATGCTTACCGAAGTTATATTACGGCTGGCAAATCGTTATTATTGCCTTTCACATGCTACGTACAGAAATACGTTCCCTGAACTGTTCGGCTAAGGGTATGTTTAATTTCTTGGAGAATAAAATTCGTATGGAGGAAATGTTTGTCTGCCCAGGGCTTCAATACTGTCTTTAAGACATTTTTTCGATAATATTCGGCATTTGACCATAGGCCGTTATGGCGGCCCAAACCATTACCATCACGGCGCTTGAGTTCTAGTAGTCAATAGCAGGTGTTTTCAGCTGACCTCTTTGGTAAGTAAACCCGATCATTTTGTTTGTTCACAAACTGCTCAATTTGGAATGGCTTCTCATCGGAGAAAATCAAACTCGGTAACTGACCAATTTCGTACAAGCAAAATAACTCCTTGGCTCATTCCAGACTAACTTTTTTTTATCCATCGGTGAGCTCTTAGACTTTTTGGAACTTTAACGGCTTTAGTCCAAGCTCATTTTTCAGTATGTGCTACATCCATTCTCGCGATATGTTCAGATCCCGAGCAATTTTTCTATCACTACGGCGTGGAATTGCATCAAATCTGGCCTTCACTTTTCGGATCATTTCAGGTGTTGTTACCGTTTTTTCGCTCACTTTATAGACGTGATGCAACACGGACAGTATCATAAAACAAAAGTTTTATTCTCATTTAAGTGCTGGAGGGCTCAAACGATAGTCACCTGTTTTCCAGCAAAATATAAAGCAATCAATACTGTCACGCTTGTATTCCTTCACGAATAACTCTTTTTCTAAATGCAATAGATCAAAATGCTTTTGTAAGTTTGTAAATAATAAAATGAACTGTCACTGGAATAAATCTTTCAAGTGTCAGACGAGTGGTTTACAAATAATAACAACCTGAAGTTGGTTGCAATACATATAAGCCACCCTGTATATACTACGATCTAATTGCAGAAATGAACGTACGTCCTGTTACGTACTTCTAATTTCGATTTCTTGGAGAATGGGATTGGCAAATGCTTACCGAAGTTTTATTACGTACGTTCTGTTACGTTTATTTACGTTCCGTTACGTACCGTTAAGTTGCGTTACATTTCGTAAAAAGTTTGGCTAATTCTAGCTTTAATTTCTTGTAGAAGCGAAACGCAATGGTTTCTAAACATTTCTGGAAATATAGTCACTATGGATGTTAGGCTGAAATTAATTTTCACAAACGAATACAAATTTCTTGCAGTGCATGGCCAGTTGTTTGCATTAAAATGAAATGAAAATTATTTTATTTATCATTCAGTTCCATGAGAATACTTTACTGTAAGCAAATATCGTAAATTTTTGTTAATGTTGTTTGGTTTAAGTTTTGTTTTAATTTTTTTCTTTAATATTTTTAGTTTATTTTGTTGAACAAAAAAACTTTTTTTCATATACGTTTAATGGTGTATTATCGGCAATTTAATAATTTGTAAGGCTTTTATCAAAACAACATTTTTAAGTAAAAAAAGGGAACAAATTTATAAAATGAAATGCACGCGCATTTACTATCATCTTTGAGAAAATATGAAATTTAGTAGAGTATTCCTTAGGCTTTGTGGCTTAGAAATCTTTAATTCCGAAACGCTAATAAAATATAAAAAAAAACTATTATTTTGCCTTTCACATTACAGTTCGTTTGTCATTAGAAGGCGATCAACAAAAAAAAAAAATTTGACTCGGATTAGCTTTTTAACAAATTAAATTAACAATTGGGCCTCACTGTAACGACCACAAGACACGCGTTTAGCAGTTTTGCTCGTCGATACAAAACTACAAGTTTTTTTTTATTTAAACTGAAACACACGTTACTGTTAATATTGGAATACTACAGTGTCCGCTATTTACGCTCATAAAGTACAGTAATACCCCGCTTAACACTGCTCCACTTAACGCTGTTTCAATACTACGCGATAGTATTGGGATTCCTCTAAATCAAACTCTTGTCCTAAATCTGTGCAAATGAAACGGCCATGCACCAACCAAAAGCAGTGCACTATATAGCGACGGTGTATACTATGTATCTTCTTCAACGCTCTTTTGTTAGTCTGTCCAGGATAAAGATTTCAACTGTATTTTCCGAAGCCACAATGTATTTGCATAAGCACGCGTTAAATTGCCTCCGTTAAAGCAATTTCATTTAGCGCTGGAACTTATTGGAACGTATCTTCCGCGTTAAGCGGAGTCTTACTGTAATTGTTAATCGGTCACTGTGTCAAATCTAACGAGTCTTGTATCATCAAACTGAACAGAGATAAGAAATTGCAGGAATTAATCAATCGATAGGATTCCACAAAGCAGCAGCTGAGTGACAACACTACTACACACCCTAGAGAAGGTTTTCCGATTTATTGGATAAGGCTTAAGCGAAATCGACGCTGGAGTGGTAAAAAAATCGCTCGTAAACTGAACATATCGTGAGAAAGATAAATTTCCGTTGTATTCCATTGAATTTCAAAAGTGTAAAAGCTCACCAATGGACAAATAAAAATTAGACTGGAAAGAGCCAAAGAGTTACTTCGCTTGCACGAAAGTGTCCAGTTACGGTATTTGTGAAGTTTGTGAAGAAACAAAATGATTGGGTTTCCTTGCCAGAGAGGTTAGCTGAAAATTTACACCTGCGATTGGCCACCAGAACTCAAGTGCCGCCGATCGCCGTATTCATCGACGGTGGGGTTTAAATAAATCCCGAATATTATCGGGAAAATGTCTTAAAGACAGTATTGTAGTCATGGGCAGACAAACATTTCGGCCGCAGACCAACAGGACTTAGCACCACCGCACTCAGCAAGCGTCATCCAAGAACGGCTTAAAAACGAGGTTCATCGCTTCATTTCTACTGCACTATGGCCACCAAAATCTTCGGATCTCTATCAGTTCGACTTTTGCGCCTGGGGCATTTTGGAGAGTAAAGTTCTCACTAAAAAATACCAAAGTGTCGATCATCTCAAGACGGCGCTTCGCCGGGAATGGGCCAAAATACCACAGAACCACTTTCATGTAGCCTGTGATGGCTTTATCGGCCGTTTGAAGGCCATAATTCGTACCAAAGGTGGGCAATTCGAACAATTCTAAACTGATTCTAAAATTTGATGTATTTGCAAAATTTTTTGCTTTTGAACATAAATTAAAAAAAAAGAATTTTGAAATATAGGGCTTTATTTTGTTGTATTATTATCAGCCTCCTGTAAAAGGTTGGCAGGGAGCTTCCAAAACATTGGCTTCTAATGTAATGAACTCTTAGACAGAATACGACTGTCGCAGATATCTCGATGGCGGAATGATGTGATATTAGCTCCTGTCCGAAGTATTAAAAAAAAAATTCTCACAAATTAACGGCGTTCAATGTTTTCGTTAGCTGTTGATGCGATAACAAACCAAAAAAGAAAACCTGAATTACAGGCATTACACCACAAACGAATTATGAATTGTTCAATTTTTTTTTGTTGTACATTTTATTGATCACCAATAACTGCGTGAATATTTCATATTTTTTTCACTTGGTTCTCTTCTGGTCAATTAATTTATGATTTTTAATTTCGATCATTAAACAATTACTCATCAGCCACATCATTGAAGAGAAACGAATGAATCATTTGCTTACATTTTAAATAAGTCCATTGAAACAATATTTTTTTGTACTTTTTTTATTTTCAATAAAATTTTCAAAGTGCTTTTCAACTACGCCAATTGCTTGTAACACCTTTTGCAATAGGTTTCATAATATCAAACGGTCATCTACAATTTAAAGTCGTTTCCGAGCGACAGATTTTTTTTGAGAAACTTTACATGGCAATTTTATCTACTCTCAGAGTTTTTGTCAGAAATCTGCTGAGAGGAAGACGCCCAAGACACATTTTTATGTCTATCTTTTTGTGGGAGATTATGAACATGACCTCACGTCAAATAGCCCAACACACTACCTACTAAACGGCGATTTCATAAGCAGGATTAAAAGATCTTCTTCAGAAGAGTTTATTTAGTTATTTATTAATTACATACGAGCAGAGTTACTTAGACCATGTGTTCGGTGTAGTGTCATAGAACAGAGTCTCTGGTGGGAATCGAATCCACGACCCTCACACTACTCACTACCAGTGCACTAGAGTTAATTAGATACAATTGAAAACAATTATTTCTTCTAATTCTGCTTAGGTTCAATAGATTTGGAGATCTGTTGTCCCCCCTACAGTGTTATAAAATACTAAATAAGACAATATATACCAGAGATCCACAATGAATAGTTTTTTCATAGCTCATAAGCACTCATGAGTCAACAATATATTGAAATTTAACTACTCTTGATTTATTTGTACTTATTAGAATATTGATTTTAAATACAAGTTGCAATGAGTACAAGTACAATTTTGCACACAAACTCATACCACTCGAAGTATGTTTGAATCATAAGCCTACTCATTTCGATTCATAACTTTTGAAAAATACTATCGGGCCTGCGATTGACTTACAGAAGATGCATATTTTAGCAAAAAAAAATAATCATCTTTTCAGCCGAAGCTCATTTTGATCTTGGCGGGTATGTAAACAAGCAAAATTGTCGCATTTGGGGCACAGAAAACCTGCACGCATATATTGAAAAGCCGACTCATCCGAAACGAGTCACTGTTTAGTGCGGATTTTAGTCCAGAGGCATAATTGGGCCATTTTTCTTCGAAAATAAGCAAGGAGTGGCCGTTACAGTCAATGGCGATCGTTATCGAGCCATGTTGAAAGAATTTTTTTTTTCACAAAAATTGAAGAGGTTTCAACAGAACAACACTATGTGCCCCACAGCCGAAACTACACTCGATGTTTTGCGCCCTGTTTTTGAAGATCCCATTATCAGCCGTAAAGTTGATGTCGTTTGGCCACCTCGGAGCTGCGACTTGACATCGTTGGACTATTATTTGTGGGGTGCTGTCAAAGATATGTGATACGCCGACAGCCTGAGATAATTGACGCTTTAAAAGGACAATATTCGTGAAGCCATTGGTGAAATACAGATGCACATAATCGATATTGTACTTAAAAATTGGATCGATCCTGAAGGCTACTGCATGGCCAGCCGAGGCAGTTATTTGGCGGACCCATATAAATGATTCGACTGGGAAAAAATGAGAAAAGACGCATTAAACAAAAATGACAGATCAGCAAACAACCTTCTAGTCAAAATTTTAGTTTTCGTACGTTCATAGCAATCATACTTATTTTGTGATTCGTTGTTCAGTATGAATGTGATGAGTACTTTAAACTTTGAGTATGAATAGAAGAGGTTCCATGATATTGAAATAATTATGAATGCATATAAAAGTATCAGAAATTATGAGCATGATGCCATTCTTCACATCTTTTTGAATACACTAATACCCCGGTTTGCGTCTCTAACCGAGGCCTGAGAAACGCGACGCAAACCGAAACGACGTAAAATGATGCACGATTTTCCATACATTTGTCTTAAATTTCATTTAATTGGTTCCGAGATTCATAATTTTAGCTGAAAATATAGATTTTTCAATAAAAATATTTAATTTCGATCATTAAACAATTACTCATCAGCCACATCATTGAAGAGAAACGAATGAATCATTTGCTTACATTTTAAATAAATCCATTGAAACAATATTTTTTTTGTACTTTTTTTATTTTCAACAAAATTTTCAAAGTGCTTCTCAACTACGCCAATTGCTTGTAACACCTTTTGCAATAGGTTTCATAATATCAAACGGACACCTACAATTTAAAGTCGTCTCCGAGCGACAGATTTTATCTACTCTCAGCGTTTTTGCTAGAAATCTGCTAAGAGCAAGACGCCGAAGACACATTTTTATGTCTTTCTTTTTGTTGGAGATATCTTACCAAAGATTATAAACATGCCTCATGTCAAATAGCCCAACAAACTACCTACTAAACTTATGCGATTTCATAAGCAGGATTAAAAGATCGTCTTCAGAAGAGTTTATTTAGTTATTTATTAATTACATACGAGCAGAGTTACTTAGACCATATGCTCGGTGTAGTGTCATAGATCAGAGTCTCTGGTGGGAATCGAAACCACGACCCTCACACTACTCACTACTCACTACCAGTGCACTAGAGTTAATTAGATACAATTATTTCTTCTAATTCTGCTTAGGTTCAATTGATTTGGAGATCTGTTGTCCGATATAGTGGACTCTCCCCTCTACAGTGTTATACGATACTAAATAAGACAATATATACCAGAGATCCACAATGAATAGTTTTTTCATAGCTCATAAGCACTCATGAGTCAACAATATATTGAAATTTAACTACTCTTGATTTATTTGTACTCATTAGAATGTTGATTTTGAATACAAGTTGCAATAAGTACAAGTACAATTTTGCACACAAAGTCATACCACTCGAAATGTGTTCGAATCATAAGCCTACTCATTTAGATTCATAACTTTTGAAAAATACTATCGGGCCTGCGATTGACTTACAGAAGATGCCGATTTTGGCAAAAAAAAAATCATCTTCTCAGTCGAAGCTCATTTTGAACAAACAAAATTGTCGCATTTGGAGCACTGTTTAGTGCGGTTTTTTGTCCAGAGGCATAATTGGGCCATTTTTCTTCGAATATGAGCAAGGAGTAGCCGTTACAGTCAATGGCGATCGTTATTGGGCCATGTTGAACGAATTTTTTCTCACAAAAATTGAAGAGGTTTCAACAGAACGGCGCTACGTGCCCCACAGCCGAAGCTACCCTGTTGGATGGATGATGCAACTTCTCACATATCTCATGTCACAATCGATTTATTTCATCAAACGTTTGATTAGCCGAAGACATCGTTGGACTATTATTTGTAGGGTGCCGTCAAAGATAAGTGATACGCAGGCAAGCCAGAGATAATTGACGCTTTAAAAAACAATATCCGTGAAGCCATTGGTGAAATACATGTATGGCCAGCCGAGGTAGTTATTTGGCGGACCCATATAAAAGATTTACCTTGGCTCCGCCGTTACCACCGAAAATGATGTCAGTCTGGAGATCAAGCGCAGGATTACTCTTGCCAACAGGTGCTATTATGGTCTCAATAGGCAATTGAGTAGCAGAGACCTCTCTCGCAAGACGAAACTAATACTCTACAAGACGCTCATCCTACCCGTGCTTCTCTATGGCGCAGAAGCATGGACCCTATTAAGAACTGATGCAGCTGCCTTGAGAGTATTCGAGAGAAAAGTCCTACGTAAGATCTTCGGTCCAGTGCGAGTTGGCGATGATTTTCGCATCCGATTTAACAGTGAGCTGTATGAGCTCCTCAACGACATGGACGTTGTACAGCGTATTAATATCCAGCGGCTGCGCTGGCTCGGCCATGTCGTTCGAATGGAGGAGGATGCTCCGGCGAGACGAGTGTTTGATGCGGGGATCTGCGGAAGTCGGCGAAGAGGACGACCTTGTATCCGTTGGAAGGACCAAATCGAAGAAGCCCTGTCATCGATTGGTGTGACCAATTGGCGTAGGCGCGCAAGAAGCAGAGGCGCCTGAAAGGATGTGTTGCGGCAGGCCGAAATCCGTTAATCGGGTTGTTATGGCCAATTAAGTACAAGTAAGTAAGTATATAAAAGATTCGACTGGGAAAAATGAGAAAAGACGCATAAGCAAAAATGACAGATCAGCAAATAACCCTCTAGTCAAAATTTTAGTGTTCGTACGTTCATAGCAATCATACTTTTTTTTGTGATTCGTGTATATATTGAGTTGTGGAGAGTAGAAATTAATATCATACGTGTTCTTCAGTACGAATGTGTACTCATTACGAACTTTGAATATGAGTAGAAGAGGTTCCATGATATTAAAATAATTATGAATGCATATAAAAGTATCAGAAATTATGAGAATATACTAAAAGAAGGCCTGAAGAAACGCGGCGCAAAACGAAATGTGTTTACCATAGACTTAAACGGGTTAATCCCCTTTTTCTGTTCTTTGTACAAACATTTTCGTATTAACGACACAAATCGAAGCACTAACGACGCAACTTCGAAACATGCGACGCAAATTGAAACAAAAACGACGCAACTTCGAAATCACAGAAATTTTAAAAAGACGCAACTTCGAAGCAGACGCAGAACGAGGCGACGCAAGCCCGTGTATTAGTGTACTCTTTACTGATCTCTGATATGTGCAGCCCTTGCGCTGACCAACTCTTTCTTTTCCCTGATTTGGCGTAATTTGATTAGTACAGGGACTGCGTTCATCCGTGGCATCGCAACGGGCCGCCATGCGTGCTCAAGTGAGCTTTGTGATATCAGAGCTATCACTCCGACCTAAACCTAAACAGTATAACCAATATGCGAGCATTGTTTTCTCCTATATATTAGGTCAAGCAATTTTTCTCTATTCAAGTTCAAGGGCTTTTGATGCACAATGCAGAAAGGCAGAGCGCCTCAATAGTTTCCATATGACTTTAGTTGAATTTTTTTGCCCATTTTTTGTATTGATTTTGTATAAATTATTGTAAATTTTTTCGTTTTCAAATGCACAGATAGAGCATAAAATGTTTATAAACAATTTAAACGTGTCATCGCTTTTATTGTTATGTGTGGATGTACAGGGTGGCTGATATGCAACCACTCGTCTGACAGCTGACAGATTTATCATTTACAAGCTTACAAAAGCATTTCGATCTATTGCATTCAGAAAAAAAGTTATTCGTGATGGAATTCAAGCGTGACAGTATTGATTGCTTTATATTTCGCTGGAAAACCTCGGATGACTATCGTTAGAGCCCTCCAGCAATTAAATTCGAATAAATCTTTTATTTCTCGCACCACTGCTCGTTACCGTGATACTGGCAGTGTTGCATTGCGTCCAAAAAGTAGATGAAAAAACGGTAAGTACACCAGAAATTATCCGAAAATTGATGGCCAGATTTGATCGAAATCCGCGCCGCAGTGTTAAGAAAAATTGCTCGTGAGCTAAACATATCGCGAGAACGGATGGAACACATATTGAAAAATGAGCTTGAACTAAAGCCATTGAAGTTCCAAAAAGTGCAAGAGCTCAACGATGGACAAAAAAGTTACACTGGAAAGAGCCGAGGAGTTACTTCGTTTGCACGAAAGTGGCCAGTTAACGAATTTGGTTTTCTCCGATGAGAATTCTATTCCAAATTGAGCAGTTTGTGAACAAACAAAATGATCGGGTTTACTTGCCAAAGAGGTCAGCTGAAAATTTACACCTGCGATTGGCTACCAGAACTCAAGCGCCGCCGATGGTAATGATGTGGGCCGCCGTTACAGCCGATGGTTGCTCCCTGCTCG
Source organism: Sarcophaga peregrina (assembly GCA_014635995.1). NCBI lineage: Eukaryota > Metazoa > Arthropoda > Insecta > Diptera > Sarcophagidae > Sarcophaga > Sarcophaga peregrina. The sequence goes on from CM025789.1 coordinate 125,581,986, forward strand.
TATTCATCGACCGTGAGGTCAAAATAAATGCCCAATATTACCCGGAAAATGTCTTAAAGACAGTATTGAAGCCCTGGGCAGACAAATATTTCGGCCGCAGACCAACAGGACTTAGCACCACCGCACTCAGCAAGCGTCAATCAAGAACGGCTTAAAAAGGAGGTTCATCGCTTCATTTCTACTGCACTATGGCCACCAAAATCTTCGGATCTCCATCTGTTGGACTTTTGCGCCTGGGTCATTTTGGAGAGTAAGTTTCTCACTAAAAAAAATACCAAAATGTCGATCACCTCAAGACTGCGCTACTCCCGGAATGGGCCAAAATACCGCAGAACCACTTTCGTGTAGCCTGTGATAGCTTTGTCGGCCGTTGGGAGGCCATAATTCGTACCAAAGGCGGCTAATTCGAACAAATCTAAACTGATTCTAAAATTTTATGTTATTTCCAACATTTTTTACTTTTGAACAATAAAATTAAAAAAAAAAAAATAAAAAAATATATCGCTTTACTTTGTTGCATTATATATCAGCCACCCTGTAGTAGATTTCATAGGTTTAAAAATCAATTTTTTATGTTTTTTGTTTTGTTAATAAATAAATAAAATAAAAATTACATTTTATTTCATTACATTTTATTTCATTTCATTTATATTGTAGATCTGGTAGTGTTGATGCTGGTGGTGGTATTTTGATATGATTTTTATCATTTAAAATAATACCGGCTCAATACAATGTGTGCCATTGTTAACAATTGTACATTAATCTTTTTCATATGTACTGTCTGTATTAATTGTTTTATTGTTATTTAACGGTTTTCAATTCATTTAAATTATTATACATATAATAAAAAAAAACAAACACATTAATACATACACATACATACACACAATATATATGCATACACTGAGAGTAAAAAGTGGCAATGAATTGTGAAACAAAGTGTTGAAAATTTCATATTCAATGGTTTGCAGTTTATCCCTTGATATTGAATTTGTTTTTCTAGGTGTCTTTAAGGGGAGTTAGCCGTGGACAATTGTAAAAATACACAATTTTATGTTGTAAATTAAAATTTCACAATGAAATGATAAAAACTAAAAAAAAAAAGACGAAAACTAAATGAAAAAAAAGAGTTCGAACAAATCCTTTGAGTGCCATCATTACTGTTGTTATTATTACATGAATGTAACAGAAGTTTTTTTTTTTTCATTAAATTTTTTATTTATTTTTGTAGTTTTTTTCGACCATTTTTTTTTTAAAAACTTTTTCCTGCTCGTCTTTATGTTTTTAGCAGCAATTTTTTTTATGGAATTTTTGCTAAAAAAAATTTTAAATATTGCATAACAAAAATTAAAACCAAAACAACATAATTGAGCATGACAGAAAAACAAAATTTTAAGGGGTTAGTACACTTCCAAAGTGTGTGTTTTTTTTTCAATTTCCTTTGTTTTTTAAATAAATTTATTCAAATACACAAACCTTTTTGTATGTTCAAGGGGGCATATTTGATGAGTCTAGCTGTGGTACGACAGCCTATAGAGGGTCCTTTGAAAATCTGATGGCCATGATTTAATGGTGTTTTCTTTTCTACCAAAAAATGTGCATTTTATTAAGGCGAAATGCAATTTTGCGTTTGTTTCTTAAAAATGTTTCGCCCTCTAAAAGGGTGGAGGATATTGCATTTTATGCCCTATATAAATCGAGAGTTCTGATAATGCCCTGTAAAGCAAAAAACTTTTTTTATTTATAGGGCTACCAGATGATATTTAAAAAAGTTGCCTAGTATTGTTATTCAATTTGAAGTTAATTTTTTCATTGTTTTGTTAAGTAACCTTAAGGAAACTTTACATTATTAAAGCTACATGGTCAGTAATATAAAAAATTACATTCAATGTTAGAACAGAGTTAAAATGGTTGTTTTTGTTCTGGCAACACCTTTTTCATATTTACATTTATTTATTATTGAAAAAAGATCAAAAATAAAAATCAAAAAATTTTGCAAATTCATCTATTTTATTTGCAAAAATTGAAATAAATCAGTTATTAGATTCATCTTCGTCATCTAATGAAGAAGAATTACTAAGTTTATTACATACATATAATAAATACCCTTTTTCAAAAATATTTGTGTTATGTTCTTCTCAAATAAAAAATGACATTACAACAGGGTTGGTCAAAAATTTTTTTTAATGCACCTTGTAAGAGGGTGACATTTTCTTTGTAGAAAAGAAAACACCATAAATTAAGAGTACATGAAAGTAAAAATCCAAATGGATTCTTATAAACTATGTTACGAATGTGTGTGAAGCTAAATTCGAATTTAAAAACCAAAGACGCAAACCCACAAAATTAGCAATGTCACTACTGTGCCTCTAACAGGGTAAACTTTGCTATTAACAAAGCACTGTTAACTGTTTAATAGTGGCAATAGTAGTTTAGACTTCTACTTTGTAATTATTGACATAAAATATAATTGTGAACAAAACTAATCCACGGTTCGAAAGAGGATACTCTGGACTACCAATTGCATATAGTCTGTATAGCGTACTTTTCCTTATATATTCCGAAATGGCCACTGAAAGAATTTTCAATCAAAAAATTGATATTTTCAAAGCAAATTTTCACAATATCATATCATTTATAAAGCCGCTGTAGTCTAGTAGAAAGTGTGTTGGCTTATTAAAAGTAAAGCCAGTGTTCGAGCCCCAGGTCAGACTTCAAAACAAAATACAAAAAGTATTACTTCGGCGATTTCCTCTCAGCAGATTTCTGGCAAAAACTCTGAGAGTAAATAAAATTGCCATGAAAAGTTCCTCAAAAATCTGTCGTTCGAAGTCGACGCACATAACATAAATGGTGTGAGGAACTAGGCCAATAATCCTGACTGAAGGTTTATAATGACCAATTATGCCTGTATTGATTATGAACAAAATTATTCCAACTAACCCACTACCACGGTTCCAAAAGAGGACATCATTTGCACATAGTCTATATGGTGTCTTGCTTCTTTATATGTACCAAAATGGCCGCTACTGAGTTTTCGATCAGAAAATTGATATTTTTAAAGCCAATTTTCGCAATATCATATCACTTCATATGCAACTATGTTGCTAATTATATTAAGAAGCCTTGGAACCTTCCTTCGAGTACGATATGGTACTCATAGACCTAGTATTTATCCTTAAATTATCTTCTAAACAAGTGGGCTTGTTCACATGTATACTGTTAAATGGCTAACAGTTCTCTGCTCTATTAACAGCAAATGTGGCGTTGCTAAAATTTATGGATTGCGTCTTGGATTTTCAACTTCGAATTTATCTTCACACACATATGACAGGAACTAGTATACACATTTTCAAAAGGACAAAAAATAAGAAAACGGCCCTTTAATAGTTTAATAAAATTACTAATCATTGGCAGATTGATTCTTAGGAATATTATCCCAAATTTTCAATGAAATCGGTCAAATAGTTTCTGTTAAATTGTAGTCGTAAGGTGGAAAAAATTGAGATATAGGCTGGGGAATTTAAAAGTTTCAATTTAAAAATTCAATAAACCAAAAACGGTTATGACGATAAGATGTGTGGTAAGTTGCACTCATCCTGTTGAAACCAAACATCGTTCACAATAATACCAAGAAGAGGGGGTACAAAAAAAAAAAAGGTTGTCATGGTACGATAGGTGTCTCCATTGACCATAATGGTTGTGACGTCTTTATTTTGAAAGATATATGCCCCAATGATGTCTCCGCTTTCCATGCAGCACCAAACAGTTACTCATAATGGGTGCTATGGCTTGAGTAAGGCCAAGTGTGTGTTTTCTAAGCTTCTGATACGACAGTTTTCCTAATTAACGTACCCACCAAGATGAAAATATGCTTCTTAATACGCTGCTTTCTTTGTTTTGCAATATCGACATCATCGTGCAGTTCGACGTTGGCCTTTCTAGCGAAGCTAATAATCATGCGGCTTAAAGTTTGGAAATTGAATTTAACTTTTTAAGCCTCATACCGAGATCTTTTCATAACATTCGAAGTAAGTTGGTGTCTGAAACGTTCAATTCTTGAGAACAGTGACGAGTTGATGGATTTTCACGCATGCTCTTAGCTACAATTACGATATTTTCGGGTGTGCGCATAGTACGAGCACGGTCACGTCATGGTGCATCAACAATGAAACCAGTTTCATGAACTTTAGCAATAAACTTGTGTTTACGGGGCAGTGTTGATCCTTCTTTACAACAAAATTTTGTACAAAATTTTCATGCAATTTTTGATCAATTATCTTGATTATGGAAATAAATTTCCAATAAATCTTAATGTTGCTGAAGCGTAAATCGAATCATTACTTTCAATGGACAGAATATACTGAATTTTGTGACAGAATAGAATGTGTGAGAAATTATTGTCAAATTCGAAATAAAATTCTAAACCGATAGATGTCCCAGCCGTGTCGTTTTTCTTTTTCCTTTCACTTCGCTTAAGGGAAAAAGAAAGATTTCTACCATAACGCGTAAAATTCTAAAGTATACCAACCCCTTAATGTTACTATACTGTGGCCTTGATACAGTAAAACCTATTCAAAGTTTAGATAAAATTAAATCCTTTCTAGTATTAATGATGGTTGTTCCATTTAATAGAGTTTCACTATTTTAAAAAACATTTTTTTTTTATTCTTATCACAAATATAGTTCAACTATAATTTGTCTGTCTGACTGTCATAAACACACGTAAAAGTTTTATTTCAAAAATGTAAAATAAACTATTTTATCATGGCATTAGTTTTACTGTTATTTTTTTCATTTTTTTTTTTAATTTTTAAGTCTTATTATTTACAGACAAATAAATTTTTATTGTCATGAACACATTTGTTGCACTTTTTTTTTTTTGTTTTTTTTGTGATAACTACGATGACGTTACTGCTGTTCATTTGCAATGCTGCCCGTAATGATACATTGTCAAGGGTCTTGTTTCAAAGCATTAGTTTTAGTCGATGTCAACATTAAACTTTTCATGTGAAATGGGTTTGAATTTTAAAATATTTTCTGTGTTTTATTATTACTTAATTTCAATAGTTATCAGGAGTATTATTTACATCATGAATTAATTTTCAATAAAATATTTCAATTTCATAGCTATTAGCGAAGACTATCAGGATTTTTTAATTTTTAAATTTAAATATGAATTATCGATTATTTAGAATCTGCCAATACTCTTTAGACATTCCATACATACATACGTACATATATAATTCGTCATTAGAACCCAACAATCAGGATTATTGACCTAGTTTCTCACACCACTTATATTGTGTGTGTTCTTTTTATACATGAGTAGCGGGACCTACAGTTTAAAGTCGACTCCGAACGACAGATTTTATGAAAAACTTCTCATGGCTATTTTATTTACTCTCAGAGTTTTTGCCAGAAATCTGCTGAGAGGAAATCGCCGAAAAAATACTTTTTGTATTTCATTTTGATGTCTGACCAGGGGCTTGAACCCTGGCTTTACGTTTAATAAGCAAGTACACTACTTACTAGACCCCGGCGACATTCCATTCTATTGCAAAATTCATTATTTATTTTATTTTTTATTTATTTATTTAAGAATTACAATACAATTACAAATTATATTATATTCATGTACGAGCTGAGTGACTTCGACCATATGCCGGTGTAGTGTCACAGACCAGAGCCTCTGGTGGGAATCGAACCCACGACCCTCACGCTAATAGTCTAGCACACTGCCCACTAGACAACCAGGGCGCTCGCAAAATTCATTATATTGTTACGTTTTTAACTTTTTAAAAACGTTAAAAATATAAGATCCTAGATTGCAAATAGAATAAAAATTAGTATGTATGTGTTTAATTTTAAATCAATTCTTTATTGTTCACACAATTCGGTGTACCGTGTTGTTATTTTTCTTTTACACTTTTTCGCGTACGCAATAACAACTGTTCGTTATTCTTCACTGCTTACAACCTTTTTGTAAGCAACACCGCATTTATTCTCTTCACACACAACGTGTCTGACCAAGGTTAGAGGACGTGCACCTGTTGGTCAAGACAAGCACAGTACCCGGAGGTCGAAATTGACCCATTGTACAAATATGCGTAAATGTTGAAACTACTGTGTTAAATACCTCAAGCAGGAGGCCTACTTGCGGCAAAAAATTCTTACTGAATCCCATGTATCGCCTTCACATACGAATGTCTGGATTCTCACTGAATCGCCATTGCCTACTCTGTCTTGCCTTTTATATCACAAGGCTCAGAGGTCTGATGAATGCTCTTTAAAGAAAATGTCTTCGCGAAATATATAAAAATGTAAACAAGAAGCTTTCGTTATTGTTGTTTGTGTATCTTGTTAGGATCGTCCAGGCAGAGTATTTGTTGCATGTGTATTTGTCTATCTGCATTTATACTGCACTTTGTTTTTGCTTATTTACTTTTTGTCCGTCGCGTTATGTTGTTGGCTGTTTACATATTTTATCCCTTATTTTTTTTTATACTGGAGTTGTTGCTATATTTTTGTTTATTCATTGATCTTGTAAACAAGTCCTTTCTTTTTGTTGTTACATTTTTTACTTTTTTACCATTTGCATTTTCGTAACAATATTATCTTCACTGAACATATTGAATCGATTTACGCTTGATCAACGACAGACAGCGCCCGGTACAAGCAAGCTTATTGCTAAAGTCCGTGAAACTGGTTTCATTGTAAATGCGCTAAGACGTAAGCTTGCTTGTACCGTACGTACATTCAAAAATGTTGAAGCCGTCGCTGAGAGTGAACATGAAAAATTGACCATTTCACGCAATAGTTTACATCGAATTTTGGCATGACAAACATAGTTCATCTAATTTAAGATTTAAAGCCTCATGACCATATACTTCGTTTAGAATGGTCAAACTTGTCTAAAAAAAAATTAATCTAATCGGATGAAACTCATTTTGATTTTGGTGGGTACGTTAATAAACAAAATTGACATATTTTGAGCTTAGAAAATCCACACGTGCTTTTACAGAAGCCAATGCACTCATTACGAGGGACTGTTAGGTACAGGTTGTGGAGCGGAGGCATAATTTGCCCCATTTTTCTTTGAAGTTGAGGACGCAGCAACCATTATGGTCAATGAAGGCACATAACGCCTATAATATATCTATAAACGATTTTTTTGTATATACTCTGCAAGGTATTGATGTGAACGATGTTTGGTTTCAACAGGATGATGCAACTTGTCACATATCTCATGTCACAATCGATTTATTTCATCAAACGTTTGATGAGCCGAAGAGGAGATGAAAATTGGCAGCCAAGAAGCTGCGATTTGACGCCGTTGGAGTATTTTCTGTGGGGCTTCGTTAAAGAAAAATTGTTATGAGAACAAATCATTAGGCATTTGAAGGCCAACAATCATAAAGCCATTGTCAAGATGCGATTCTATACACTTGAAAAAGTGTAGGAAAATTGGTGTGATCAACATAAAAAATTTAATTTTCTTTATTTTAAAGTAGTCGATGGAGTGTGTTGGCTTATATATACGTGAGACTTCGAATCCCATGACAAACATCAAAATAAAAATATTAAAAAATATTTCTTCATTGACTTCTTTTCTGCAGATTTCTGGCAAAAACTTAGAAAGTAAAAAAAAAATTGCTATGAAAAGTTTTGGAAAAACTTAACGTACAACTATTGTATATAACACAACCCAATCAGTGGTATGAGAAGCTGTGTAAGTAAACACCGGATATCAGCAATGAGTATTCAATAATATGAGTAAAAACGAATCACACTCTTAATTCTGATATTTTTATACCCATTCATACTTATTTTAATATCATCGAATATCTGCTCATAATCAAAGTTTAAAGTACTCAACATATTCATACAAAACAACAACTAATTATGTTGTTGATTTAGACTCTTCATGACTCAACATTTACAAGAATCACACTAAAATACTTACTAAAAGGCTATGAGTTTTCGCTATATGGTGCTCTCTCTGTTTTTTTTGCTTACATGTCTGTCCTTTGTCTTTCCTGTAAATGCAAAAACAACAAAGACTGTAAATTTTAATGAATGACTCGAGTCATTCGAATCATTTATAAGTATTATAAGTACTTATTTTTCAAAAGTTATGAATCTTAATAAATTGGCTCATGAATCAAACTTATATCGAATGGTATGAGTTTGATGTTAGTGTTGTAAGCATACTCATTGCAACCTAGACTTATAAATCAACGTTGTATGGTGAGTATGAATGAATCAGAGTGACATAGTTAAATTTCAATATTATTGACTCATTTATATTCAAAATTTCATGAGTACTTACTGAGTAGCGTAAAAACGATTATTTGTAGATCTCTGGTATGCATGTTATTCAAAAGTGAAGTAAGTAAACCGCAAGTTGTAAGCAGTTGACTAATTAAGCTGTTTATGACTATCAGGGTTTTACATTAACTTAGTCACAAGATCACTACGTTCAGATTATTCTCTTTCAAAATAAAATTTATTTCCTTAGGTTTTTCTAAACCGCATCTGCTTGATTAAGAAAAAGTGAATTTGAAAACAAGTTTTTTTTTTTTTTTTCAAACAAAATAAAACCATAAACGACCGTGAATTAGTTTATGATGGAATTTCCGATTCTTAATTCATAAGGGCAAATATGAATTGCATTATAAGTGTTTGTTGTAAAAACAGTGACGTTTTTCATGGGAACAATGAAGTTTTTACAAATTTTCCATTACCTCCATCCATACATTCGTTATGACTTTGTAGAGATTAAAATGCCGCCTGATTATTTCAAAGTTATAAACAATATCGGCCCACTGTTGAATGAAAAATAAAAGCAGCACTATCGTGTCTGTTCTTAGAATTTACATTTCCATGCTGATTTTTTTAATTTCTTTTTTTATTGCCTGCTTCTAATACAAATGCCTCCACTATTCATTATGCATTCGGATCAGATTAGAGCATTACAAATTCAAAATCATTTATAAGTTGCTCAAGCAGAAGACTTTCAAGTTTCGAAACGTTTAAATCGAGCACCTAAAGAAGGCAACAGGCAACAGGAGATAAATAAACTCGCATAGAAAAAAAAGGATCAAGAAAAAGGAATAAAAAATCAACAACAACAACAAAATGTTAATTTTTGTAAATCAAAGATTCAAGCGAAATAATGTTGCTTGTGTTGTTGCCTTAATTGGCATTACCACGTACATAATGGGATATTGTCCGTTAGGTGTTGAAGGCATTATTGCCAATGATGTTGACTTAGACAACAACATCAACAACCTGAACTTAATTGATGCAACTTTTGCAACGGCAGCCACAACTAATGAATACTCGACTGAAGTGGATAATGAAGTGTTGGCACCAACAGCAGCATCTACCCCAACACCTACTGCTGCTGATGCATCTAATCCCATTGTGGCTGGTGCAGAGCCTTTTACACTCTACTTGAACGTTTCTCAATATCCTGGTGAGCTTTGCAATCGTGTATGCGTACAGGGCGAACGACGTGTATGTTATTTTGAGTTTACATTGGAATACTATCAGGCCATGGGAGTGTAAGTTTCTTTTCTATTATTTTCACTTAAATAAGCTGCAAGTTAATTGAAGAAACCATAAAAAATTATCCCATCTTAATGAGAGAATTTCAAATAATTTCGTATAAAAAATTTTTTTTCTATTATTGTTGCTGTACTTTTGCGCAAAACACAACACAACACAATTAGTGCGTGTGGCAAGTGTGCTCATGGTGTTGAAGAGGATTGCAATAATCCGCAATGTATTGTGGGTGATGGTGTGGAAAAGGGTGTCATGAGTATTAATCGCCAAGTGCCCGGCCCAGCTATACAAGTGTGTAAAGATGATTTTCTCATAATCGATGTACACAATCATGCACATGGTTCAGCGGCATGCTTTGCATTGGCATGGCCTGCACATGCAGGAGACCCCATTTATGGATGGTGTGCCATTTGTAACCCAATGCCCCATTCCATTTGCCAATACCTTCCGTTATCAGTTTTATGCCACCGAAAAGGGTACACAATTCTATCATTCCCATTCAGGTAAGTACCAATAACTGTGTATGATATTTCCTTCATTCAAACAAATATCTTTATGAAGGTCATCACAAAATAAATGGCCAGTATGGTGCCTTAATTGTACGCCAGCCAGAAGCATTGGAGCCCCATAATCGTTTGTACGATTATGATTTGCCTGAACATCATATTTTAATATCGGATTGGATGCATAGCTATGGTGAGCAATATTTTCCAGGTTTGCCTAGTTCCCAGGGCATATTTCCCGATTCAGTGCTTATTAATGGTCGTGGTATTTACACCAACGTAAGTTTACTTTCAATTCAATTTTCAATTTTCCATTTACTTAGGTTTTCCCTTAGCCAAAAACAAAAAAACAAACAAAAGTACCGCCTACTGTTTATTATGTTACGCCCGGTAAACGTTATCGCTTCCGTTTAATCAATTCCATAAGTCATGCCTGTCCTTTTCAAATGCAGGTTAGTTTGGTTTCCTTTAATATTTCTTCTTATTTGACTTCCTTTTCCTTCTTTTGCTTTCATTCTCAAGATTGAAAAACACAATTTAACGATAATTGCTTCCGATTCGTATGATGTTTTGCCACGACCCTTTGACACTTTAGTTTCGAATTCTGGCGAACGTTACGATTTCATTTTGGATGCCAATCATACGAAGGGTGATTTTTGGATTCGTGTACGTGGCATGGGCGTGTGTGCCATTAATCCTACCGAATCATTTGCTCTTCTGCGTTACGAAACCAATGAGGTGTTGCATGAAGGAAATTTACATCGTCCAGGCTTGCCCAATTACGGCGATCGCTATCCTCCCGGCATAGTAAGTCTAAGAAAGGCAACAGAGTAGAGATTTTAATTTTTTACTTCATTTGTAAAATTCTAGATTTTAAATCATCCCAATGCTACTTGCTGGGGTGGTGAAAACGATCATTGTGTAACGGAATTAACAGCTGTGGACGAGGATGAGGAATTGCGTTATGCTCGACCTGATTACAAATTCTTCTTGGCCTTTAGCAATTATCCCGTGCCAAATAGGGAAATTTTTAAACCAGGCCAGTACAAACATTTCTCAAGTAAGCAACAAAATATAATTGGGTGTGTTGCCAGCCTTTTATTCTTTTTTTTAACCCTATCTCCATAGACCTGAATGGCAATTTAACAATTGTGGGCGCCATTAATAATCTTAGTTTAGTTTTTCCCGCTTCGCCGCCCCTAACACAGCCACGTGATATCGATGAGTCACAATTCTGTGATGATTTGCATTGGCCCGAGCAGTGTAAAGGCAATCGCTTGTGTCCCTGTGTACATCGTTTGCAAGTCAGACGCAACAGCATCGTCGAATTGATTATTGTGGATGAGAGTAAAAGTAAGTGGCTTTTGAAATGAAATTATCTTAACGGTTACCGTTATGTGACGTTTGTTTTGTCGTTTAAAATTTCTGTTACATGTTGCTGCTGTAGATGTGGGCCGTATGCATCATCCATTTCATTTGCATGGTTATCGATTTATGGTCACTGGTTTGGGACAGCATCCGGCTGGTGTGCCCATGAGTATAGAGAAAGCTAAACAAATGGAACGTAGCCGCATGCTGCCAAGAGATTATTTTAATGCTCGTCCACCATTTAAAGACACCGTATCCATACCCAGTCGTGGTTTTGCCGTCATACGCTTTCGTGCAACGAATCCGGGTAAGCACACACTCACTGCTTGTACACACCCATCTTTATAAATAAATATTCGCATGACTTTTCAATAGTTGTGGTGCACTAACATGGCCACTGCTATTGCCACTACATCATCGACATTTTCATCATCATCATCAGTGTAACTGATTTACATCCTTTCCTTTGTAGCATTTTATTTGTTGTTGTTAGTTGTTTTTTTTTCTCAACAGTCAATTAATTTGTCTTCAATTTGCCTTTCCATAGGTTACTGGTTAATGCACTGCCACTACGAATGGCATTTGGCCATTGGCATGGGCCTTATTATGCAAGTTGGTAGCCCCTTGCAAATGGTCAGAGCCCCATCAGGATTTCCTACCTGTGGCAATTATATACCACGTGTAAGAAGACCACGTTTCTAATAGGACCCTAGCTACGTCTCTATATGTTCGTTACTTCTCGTTGAAAAATATTAAAAAGGAAACGGAAGGCTTCACCCATTACAAACATAAATTGTATGGAGTAAAGGACTCTAAGTCCTTTCCATAATGGAAGGTGGAGGAAAAATATTTAAAATAAAATTATTAAAATTACAACAACAATTAGCAAAAAAACGTATTTTTCTTTTTGTTTAAATATCAAAAGAAATTGTTGCATATGCAAACAGCAAGCAACAGGCCTAAATAAAATATGGAATTTTCTTTACATTCTGTTTTACTCAAATTAACAAAAAAAAGAAAGGGAAAATTATTTCCCTTCTTCCTTTTTTTTCATTTTATATTCTTTCATTTTGAGCTGGTACTGAAATGTTGACTGGACCAGTCAGTTTAAAGGATTGCTTTCTTAATATGATGAACACCAACAGGAAAGAATAGAAAATTAGCTAGATTTGAAGGAACTGCATGTAGTGCTCTCATTAAAATGTTGTCAGTTTGAAGGACTTTACAAATCCTTCAGGAATTTATTTTAAAGCAGCTCAATATCGCAAATTCTATGTACATATAACTAGAAGGACTAACAGCAAACATAACCATTTGTTCTGTTCTGAGTATCTTGACTAACATCGAATTAACAGGCGTAGTTAAGAGTGAAGTCACCAAAAATAAAGATTTCTTCTTCAACAGATTTCTGGCAATAACACTGAGAGAAAATACACATTTTTTCTTAAAAATCTGTCGTCCGAAGTCGAGTTTGAACAATAGATCCCTCCATTCATGTATGAAATCAACACACACAACATCAATGATGTGAGAAGCTAAGTTTGAATTAAAAAATCAGCAATGAATCGTTTTTTCGCTGCCCATAAGTACTCTTGGAATTTTGAATATAAGTGAGTCAACAAAATTGAAATTTAATTAAGTACTCTGATTCATTTGTACTCACCATACAGTACTCATAAGTACAGGTTGCAATGAATATGCGTACAATGTTGACATCACACTCATACCAAGCGAAATATGTTTGATTCATAAGCCTACTCATGTAGGTTCATAACTTTAGAAAAATTCTTATAAATGATTCGATTTACAGTCTTAGTTAATGATGTATTCATAAAAAAAAACCCAAAAAAAAAAAAAAAACCAAAGTAGCAAGCAGAGCAAATACACAACCTTCTAGTGAGTATTTTATTGTTCGTACGCATATTATACTTATTTTGTGATTCGCGCATATGTTGAGTTATGGTGAGTCGAAATCAACAACAACATACATATTGTTAAGTATGAGTATGATGAGTACTTCAATCTTTGAATATGAACAGCGGCTGGATGATATTAAAATTAGTATAATTGCGTCTAAGTATCAATAATTATAAGTATGATTCGATTCTAACCTGATTCATTAACCTGAAAATATAAGATTATTTTCCAATGCCGTAAATGAATTATGGAACTCTAGACTATTTAGATAAGATACTGACTGGCTGCCTAAGGTACCTTACTAACTACACGACTAGATTTAAGTTAGGTGTAGGTTAGGTTAGGTTAGAGGACGTGTACTTGTCATTAAAGACAAGTACAGTAGCCGGAAATCGAAATTGACCCATTGTACAATGAGATTATAGAGGGAAGGAAATAAAGGGAATAGGATGAAGGAAGAGCATGCAGGTAAGTTAGGTGTACATGTCATATAAATGTTATTATTTGTTGTGCATTATTTGTGAAACTTGTTTAATTGTTGATACGCAACGACGTGATTGTGGCTGAGTGCTTGCGTGAGAATCCATCAACTCGACATTGTTGTAAAGGACTGAACATTTTTCGTACCAGTTTACGTAGAATTCTGCAAAAATATCTCGGTATGGCGCCTTATAAAGTTATCTATATTGGTTTAAGGGCAGAAGCCGCATGACCATTTGCTTTGTTTTCGTTTCGCTAGGTGGGTTAACGAGAAACTGCACGATGATGTCGATTTTGCCAGAAAAAAAAAACATCTTTTCATGAACATTTCACTTACCAGTTTACGTCAAATGTTGTGAAAAAAAATCTGGGCATCATACACAGTTCAATTGGTTGAAGAGTTACCCTGAACGTTTCCTCAATATAAGATACCATTCCGGAGAGTTATCTTGGTCTTATAATCCTTATTTTTAATGCTTTCTCTTCTGCAGAAATTGTAACGATTCTGAGTCCTCTAATAATGATCTACGTGGATGCAGTATCTCAAGGGGCTCTATAGATTACATAGAGCTAAGTGACTATCTAGATTTTCTTTATGACAATTAAATTTCTCTACGTGGGACCAACTAGTTTAAAGTCTCTTCAGGAGGACAATTTTTCTGAAAAACTTTTTTTTATTTATTCCCGAATTTTAGCCAAAAATCCGTTGAGCAGGAAATAGCCAAAAGAAACTTTTTTCAAAAGTCGTTTTGTTAGAGATGTCTGCCCAAGGGTTTGAAAGAAGAAAGAAAAAATAGAACAGTGAGAAAAAATTCAAATACTAAAGGGTCCGCCAAATAAGTTTCCTTTTTTTTGAAAATGCTTTAAAAACTACTTTTTATTTGAAAGTATAATCCTGCCGGTTAATAATTGGAAGTAATTTCATTCAAATGGCTGCCTCGGCTGCTATACAGTAGCCTCTATAATCGATCCAAATTTTTACAGACACAGTATCGATTGTGTGGCAGCTGTATTTCACCAATGGTTTCACGAATATTGTCCTTTAAAGCGTCAATGTTCTTTCGCTTGTCGGCGAAACAGTTATCTTTGACGACACCCCATAAATAATAGTCCAACGGTGTCAAATCGCATATCCAAGGTGGCCAAACGACTGCAGCACTGCGGTTGATAATGCGATCTTCAAAAACAAGGCACAAAACATCAATAGTAGCTTTGGCTGTGTGGCACGTAACGCCGTCCAATTGAAAGCAAATGTTGTCAATATTCTCCACTTGAAACAAAAATTCGTTCAACTTGGCGCGATAACGATCGCCATTGTCCTGTAGCGGCCACTCTTTGCTCATTTTCGAAGAAAAATGACCTAATTATGCCTCTGGACCAAAATCCACACCAAACAGTGACTCGTTTTGGGTGCGTCGGCTTTTAAATGTATGCGTACGGGTTTTCTGTGCCCCAAATGCGATAATTTTGCTTGTTGCATACCATATACCCATCAAGATGAAAATGAACTTCATTTGAAAAGATAATGTTTTTTGGCAAAATCAGCATCTTCTGTAAGTCTGTTTTCTGTGTCCCAATTTCGACAATTTTGCTTGTTTACATACCCGCCAAGATCAAAATGAGCTTCAACTGAAAAGATGATTTTTTTTTTACCAAAATTGGCATCTTCTGTAAGTCGATCGCAGGCCCATTTAGCGAAGCGAAAACACATTGGATGATCAATTGGCTTCAACTTCTGAACCAATTGGACTTT
Source organism: Sarcophaga peregrina (assembly GCA_014635995.1). Taxonomy (NCBI): domain Eukaryota; kingdom Metazoa; phylum Arthropoda; class Insecta; order Diptera; family Sarcophagidae; genus Sarcophaga; species Sarcophaga peregrina. Next base: position 125,597,577 of record CM025789.1, read on the forward strand.
GTATGGCGTCATACCAAGGTCTTTATGCAAAATTGATCTCAATGATGTCTCCGAAATGTTCAATTGCAGAGAACGACGGTGAATTGATGTTGATGGCGTATCACGGTTTTTCATACTTTAGTTTATCAATGAGGAGGAGTGAAAGAACCTCATTTTTTCACAAGATAACGAGCATATGGCGCTGATGATGCTTCTCTGCTTCCAAAATCCTTACGCAATGTTCGCACACATTCTGCAACATTGCCATGATTTTCAAAGTAATATCGCAATATTTCCCAGCACAGCATTGTTCAAGCGTATACATAACCATATTCGTTTAGCGGAAGGATAAAACTAATTATTTGTCAAATCAGACATAAGCTAAGTATTACCATTTACGAAGTAAGGAACTTCAGTCAAGATTACGACCACGCTTCTCGCACCACTTATGCTGTGTGCATTAATTTTATACATGAGTGGCGGGACCTACAGTTTAAAGTCGATTCCGAACGACAGATTTTTTGAGAAGTTTTTCATGGCAATTTTTACTTTCAGAGTTTTTGCCAGAAATCTGCTGAGAGGAAGTTGCCGAAGAAATATTTTTTCGTTTTGATGTCTAACCTGGGATTCGAACCCGGGCCTTTTGTCTAATAAGCCAACACACTATCCACTACACCATGGCGACTACTAAGGACTAGTTGAAAAAAAAAACGTTAGATGGCGGACCCGATACATACAGCGGCGTATGTATACTTTTTTTCTGTAACTGTATAACAATTAATGGTTTTTATAGACTAAATGTATTTGGAGGAAATGTAAAATATTCTGTTTTCTGGTGTTAAAAACATTGCAATTAGTTACGAAACAATTTTCTTTAAAATTTAAACAAAAGTTTTCATTCCTTTAAAGTCTGAATAATGTTTTAATAAATGGCGTTCAAGTATACTTTTACTAACAATGGAATGTAGTGTGTATACATACCTTTTTTATTTCTTTCATTCTTTGCTCTCGGCACACATAATCAAAGGAATATTCCAACCAGCCAAACAGCCAACCATCCATCCATCCATCCATCCATCCATCTGTACGAGACTAGGTAGCCAGCTAGCCAGCCAGCCAGGCAGCCATCCATCCATCCATCCATCCATTCAACGAACACCAATCATTCTCATTTATTCATTCGTTTCGTCTAATTAATTGTGTGGTATTTTAAAACATTGTTTGCTGTAATTATATGAAGCTTTTTCAAAAGCTTCCTTCCACAAAAGGAATGACCCAAAATATTTCATCCATTTCAAGCATCTACGGTGAACGACAAAAAAAATGAAATAAAATTCCTGTTTCAATAAAGGTTTGGTCTTGAGTGGGAATTGAAAGAAAAATGTTCAAATTTGATTAAATTTAACTGTGCAATGAAAACATTTTTATAAATGATGTCAATTCTTTAAAAACAAAACAAAAAAGGAAATTTTAAAATTAATTGAAAAAAAAACGAAAGGATTTTGAAAAAGGCTTGGCAAGCATGGCATTAAAAAATAATTGAAAAGCCTTGAAATGTTTTGGGGTTTTTCAAAGGCAATTTACACCCAAAAAGAAAAAAACAACACGATAATAATTCCTTTTGTTCTCTAATAACCACTGGTAAAGTCATCAATTTAATTCAATTTAAGAAAAAATTTTTTGCCCCCTTTTATTATTAAAAAAAATGTAAAGAATGAAAGAATAGAAATAAAATATTTTTTTATGTCAAAGATTTCTCTTGTTTCGTATGAATTTCAAATGACTGTCACATCAATCATCTTTAGAAATCATGACTTTACTCTACGTTTCATCATTTTCCCTCGTTGGCATTTGAGTTGTGTTTTTGTTGTTGTTGTTGTCTAATCTGTATACATAATAATAATCAAATAATAAATAGTGTTTTACAGATAATAGAGGAGAATATTAGAAATAATTTCGAAACAACGTAAAGAGATGACATCTTATGTACAACATACATATCATCATTATCATTTTACATTAGAAATGTTTACTTGCAACATGACAAACAAAGTCTTAAATGATGGGATTGTAATACATTTTGAAATAATTTTTCTTTTCTTTTTTCTTTTTAATAACGAAAACGAATGAATTACATTATGCGACAAAATTAAAAAAAAAATATTGAGTACGCCCGGCTAATGACATAGTGTAGATTGTGAGTTTTGTTGAGTAGATCTCAAAAATATTTTTTTTTGTTTTTTTTCGAACGTCCCCGGCCACACACTAACCCACCCTCACCCGACCGCGGAGGGCTCGTCCCCATTACGCAGGGACACGTACACACCACAGTCCGGACTGTAGCGGGAAAGGTAGGGAAAGCTATGGCAACTAGAACATAAAACAGCTACAGAACTTAATCACAAGCTGAACAAGGTAACAAAAAAAACAAAAACAGAACTATCTAAGACTAGAACAAAAATACGTTTTTATACGATAATTTATAAATTACTGCGAGAATACAAGCTACGTTTTATGTTACAAACACTACAATTAAAATCTATAGAATTATAATGCGAATTAAAATCATTACATAATCTCCGAAAAGGAAAATTACATGCATAATTCGATCTATAAACATCTAAGGAAAGAGGACGATAGTGCCGTGTAAATCTTGCAGGAATGCTGAAATTCAGGTTAGAAAGCAAAAACTCAGAGTCGATATCACCTTTAACCAGATTAAAAATAAAACAAACACCTAAAACAGACCTTCTACGTTCCAGAGTTGGAAGTTTTACCAAAGCTAATCTATCCTCATACGACGGAAGCCCTTGGTGTAATCCCATCCTAAGCCACGTAAACAGAATAATAAAAACTGTCTCTGCACAGACTCGATTGAATCACTATGACAACGATAGTATGGATTCCAAATAACAGACGCATACTCCAAAATAGGCCTAACAAGTGAAATGTACAGTAGTTTTGTTATATAAGGATCAATGAATTCCCTAGCCCATCTTTTCACAAAACCAAGAACAGCTCGAGCCTTGCCAATCATCAAACTAATATGATCAATAAAAGACAATTTCATATCCAATAATACTCCTAAATCAAGATATGAAGGCACAGCTTCCAAAGGGCAAGAATTAATCATATAAGTGGACGAGATTACACCAAGGCGAGAGAAAACCATGCATTTACATTTTCTCAAATTAAGATCCATTAAATTTATCCTGCACCAAGTAACAAACAAATCAATATTTCGCTGAAGAACAGCCTGGCCATGATCATCATCAAAAGTATAAAATAATTTAACGTAGTCAGCATACATCAGAATATTACAATCAGAAAGAGCAGAAGGAAGATCATTCAGAAACAATAAAAACAGTAAAGGACCCAAATGGCTACCCTGCGGAACACCAGAAGTAACACATACAGTCTTAGACAATACATTCCTAAACAATACCCTCTGAGTCCTAAGGGAGAGGTAAGAGCCTAGCCAACGAAGAATAATATCAGGAATACCGACTTAGTGAAAGTTTAAGAAGCAAAATACTATGATCAACCCTATCAAAAGCTTTACTGAAATCAGTATAAATTGCATCAGTCCGAGCACCGACAAGAAAGCCCCTGAAAACATGTGTAGTAAATTCAAGAAGATTTGTGACAGTCGACCTGCCTTTCAAAAAACCATGCTGGAAAGGAGATATTAAAGATCTTGTATTAAAAAAGAGATAATCCGTCACTAGTTTCTCCATCAACTTGGGAATAGCACTTAGCTTGGCAATACCCCTGTAATTGGAAATATTAGATTTATTACCCGACTTGTGCAAAGGAATTATGAACGAACTCTTCCAAATAGATGGAAAATGACCAACCCTCAGAAGCCTATTGAATATAAAGGTCAAAGGACCACTCAAGACAACAGCACCCCGTCAGGGCCCGGCAAGTATGTAAGTTTCAGTTCAGACAAAGCATCAAGAACAGACTCCTCATCAAATGAGTATATGTTAGGAATAGAGACACTTCCCACAGAATAAGGATACCCGCCACTCAGATCAGGGCCCGGGTCCAACTGCCTATAAGTAGACTGAAAGAAGTCAGCAAACATATTCGAAATATCAAGGTGACTGGAGGATGATAGATCCCCGTAAAACATCTCAGTAGGAAACAAAGATGATTTACGTTTTGCTCGAACGAAGTCGTAAAACGACTTAGGATCATTAGCGATGTATTTCTCGAACCATCCAAACTTCCTTTATTTGACTTTACGCACAAATTTCCGGATAATTCAAACATTGCTGACCCGATTTCCATAATTTAAATCTTGTTTGGAAAGGGGAGAGATGAAGCTTTAAAACGGTATACATATATCTATTATTTAACTTAATATGTTATAAGATTTGTTGAGGTAAACTTGGAAAATGCGAATTCTTTTCATATTTTTCAAGTTTGTCCATTCATAGTAACAATTTATACTTAAAAAATATGAAACAAGTGATTACATTCTGAAATTGAATTATTTTGTGAAGAGATTGACACTTCCTTTGATCAAATTGGACAAAAGGTTTAAGCTTTGTGTTTTTTTTTATATTAAATTCTAAATTCCTTAAAATGATGTTTCTCAATATTAAGAATATAAATAATAAAAAAAAAATTTAATAGCTGAGTTTTCTTAAAAAAAAAATTAGGTTAGGTTAGGTTAGAGGACGTGCACCTGTCGGTCAAGACAAGCACAGTACCCGGAGGTCGAAATTGACCCATTGTACATTGTCCTTAGGGGAGCAAGGAAAAGGAGAATATAGGAAAATAGGGAAGGGGAGGGAGAATGAGAAACGGAGGAATGAAAAAAAAAATTATCATTTAAATAAAATGTACTGAGGGTATACTTTAGTTTTGGCCAATACTGTATGTATGTATATATTTTCAAGAAAACTTTTAGTTCAAAAATTTCCAATATTATTGATGGATCTTAATTATTTATCGGAAAATGTGTCAATCTCCAGATTAAGCGAACGCGAAATTGACACATTTTATAATAAACAATCATGATCCATCAAAAATTTTGAAAATTTTTGAATTAATTTTATCAAATGATGAATCAATATCTTCACAAGAGAATAGATTTAAAGAATATTATCACTTAGGGCCAGTTTTTTGGTTCAAGTTTAAACTCAAGATTAAGTTAATCTCCAGTTAAATTTAATCTTCAGTTAACTGAGTTTTCATTTTTTGAGTGGGAATTTAACTGGAGATTTACCTGCTTGTGTAGCTGCCGTATTATAAGCAAAAATGACAAAGTGGTTCACAACATTTTGCTTTTGTATAGAAGAAAAACAAACAAACAAAAGCTGAATACTATTGATCTTGAAGTAAAAAAATAATTTTTGGAAAATAATAAATAAATTAAGACTGTCTATTGCTAATTTTTGTTTTATACAATTCACAATCACTTAAAAATGGGTCTTATTAGGCTTTCTCTCACATAAAAACTTTTTTTTTTTAAATAAAATTTGTCAACTACTTTTAATAGTTAATGCTGGTTTAAACTCAAGATTAACCGCTTAACCGTAAGGTTAAACTCAAGATAAAGTAAACTTGAGTTTAAACTTGAAACCATAAAATGGCCCATATCGTATATTTTTTTTTTATTCAAGTTTACTACTATGAATTGTCAAACTTGAAAAAATATGAAAAAATTTCGAATTTTCCAAGTTTAACTCATCAGAACTCATTGCATATTAAGTCGAATAATAGATGTGTGTATACCGTGTTAAAAGTCCATCTCTCCCCTTACCAAAAAGATATAAAGTTTGTAAATCGTTTAAGAAATATTTGATTAATTCAGAAATTTGTTTGTAAAGTAAAAAAAAAACAGTATTTTCACTGTTGCACCGTGTTATTTATTCATAAACATTTCATTAATTTTTTAAAAATAAACCAATATAGCGTATTTTTCGTTTTCTCTTTCAAATTAAACAACAAAAAATCATAGTTTTTGAATGCAGAAGTAAATTAATTAAATAGTAAATCAGCTTAAATTATTAAAAAAGAAGCACCATATATTCAATATATCGGGTGGGCCAGTTTAAATTTTAAAATGCTATAAAACAATAATGGTTTTGTTAAATTTATTATTTTGTTGTAAAGTACAATGGACCTAATCCCACTGTGCTCTTCGGACAGGGAGAAATACAATCCATCTACCAACACCCTCAGATGTAACAGACTGCTACACCTGAATACCAATTCGAAGCCATGTATATCGATATAATTTCCCCCTTGGTTAGAAGCGGACTCTATCTAAAACTCCTTCCGATCTTAACTAGACTATATGCTCCCAAAAGTGGCCGCCCCAACAGCCAGAGGCTCTAGGCGCTCCTGACTCCCGTGGTACGAGAATTAAATCAGACCTCATTATCAAATCGATTACTATCAGTTAGAGTACATACAGTTCGGAATTGGTAACCCACAGCGACACAATAAACATACATTGACATAAAGGCCAACCCTTACCGTACTAACATTAAACAGCGTCCTCACGGACGATGCTTTAGCCACATGGTGTGGCACCAGACTTGGACAAAACGAACGTAACAGGAAGACACACAACAATGCATACGACGGGATGATTAAAACAAGTAAGAGGGGCAATAAAATAAAAACGGTTTGAAATTTTGTTAAATTTATATGTTCTGTTGTGAAGTACAATTGTTTCGGTTAGAAATGGAATTCTATTCCTTTCATAAGGCCGAAGCTATCGGATCAAATTTTATGCAGTTTTTCGAATGTATGGGGTCGTATGATTGTGATCTGGTTTGTCGGTATAACTCTTTAACTTTCTTTAATGGCTTCCCACAGAAAATAGTCTAACTATGCAGCTTCTTGGCGGCCTATTCACATTACCATCAAACGTTTGACGCAATAAAGCAATTCAGGCAAGTTGCATCATCCTGTTGAAATCAAATATCATTTAACATACTCGCTGCTAAGGACGAGTATACTCGTCCGACAACACTGAACTTTTAAGTGTTGCTAGTTTTCGCAGTGTCTGTTCGATTTATTAATTATTTTTCTACTAGAATGTACGCAATTAAGGTAAACAATAACACTCAAAATATAAATGGCAATGTGAAGGACTTCATATAACCTAGGCTTGGCAGCGAATTTGTTAAATCCAACCGTTTAAAATCGATTCCGAAATAAACATTTTTTTTTTGAGAAACTTTTCATGATAATTTTATTTACTCTCAGAGTTTTTGAAAGAAATCAGCTGACAGCCAATTGCCCAGGATATATTTTTTTTCATGTTTCGCTTTGTTCGAGATGTCTGGGTTGTGGTTTGAACCATGACCCTATACCTATGAAGCCAACACCGAATTATATTAATGCACTCAAATTCAAATTAAATTTTGAACAATGCTGTCAGTGCTGCCAACACAAAAACATAATGGACTATACACTGGATGTAATTATTGGAGATGTTTTAACAAAATTAATTCGTTTAAAACAATTATTGTTCGAAAGCAAGTCATAATATTGAATCATATTCAATGGTGGGACGCAAATACCAAGATCAGTTAAAAATTAATTAGAAAATTGCAGGTAAAAATATTAGTTTTCAGATCCTACCATTTACATGCAGTAACAAAGTCTCCATTGCCGTAGTCTAGTAGGTAGTGTGTTAGCTTATTAGACGTAAAGCCCGGGTTCGTATCTCTGGTCAGGCATCAAAACGAAGTATGAAAATAAATATTTCATTGGCGATTACCTCTCGGCAGATTTCTGCCAAAAAAAACCCACCATGAAAAAGTTTCTCAAAAATCTGTCGTTCGGAGTCGACTTTAAATTGTAGGTCCCGCCAGTCATCTATAAAATTAATCTATAAACGTGAGTGGTGTGAGAAGCTAAGCCGTAATCCTAACTGAGGGGTTGTAATGGCCAATTATGTGCTAGAATCTCCATCCAGACTTTTACTTCCCTCAAATCAAATTCAAACGTTAAAAGTTTTCCAACAAAAAATAAAAACTGTAAACCACACTTTTGCGAGTACATAGAAATAAAAGAGTAAACGATATTTAAATTGTTGTTGTTATTACAATCAATTGATTAATTTCTAAAGAAGAGAATATGCATACATAACTGTTCATTACAATCATTTAGTCGGGATTACAACCAAGTTTCTCACACCACTTATGTTGTATGCGTTAATTTTATACATCAGTGACGGGATGTATAGCTTAAAGTAGACTTCGAATGTCAGATTTTTGTGACACTTTTCCATGGTAATTTTATTTTCTCTTGACGGAATATTGTTTCACATTTTGGTTTGAACTGTGGCCTCATGTCTACTACACAACCTACTACACTAAGGCGATTACATAGCCCTGTATGGGGTTTACAAATAAGATGGCATTTTGCGCGTTAAATACGAATTTAAAAATTCAAAATGGTGGATCCAATATGATAGTCGGTTTATAACAATTTGCAAGTAAATCTGATTAATTTTAAGGACCTCCGTAATGTGTTTAAGGATGCATGAAATCACTTTGGCTTTGAGTTCATTTTAAAGAGCAAAGCTCAATTGTCAATTTCTCACAATAGTGATGGTTCTAGCACGTCAGTGTTTAGGTTTAAAATTTTTCAAAAATGGCCAAAAAAAATGGCTATTCTTAGGGGTTTCAAACCCCTTTTTTTGGATAATCTGACGTAATGGAAAGTTTTTGAAGCTAGATACCTGTTCAGCGCGCCCTCGGAAACACCTGGAGCCATCTTATTTGCACAAAATTGCACGCCTGTGTTAAAGAAGAACAGAATACTTTCACAATATTTTTTGATTTTTTAAAAAACGACAAATAAAACTTTTTTTTTAACATAAGTCCTTAAAAAATTATAATAAATCGCCAGATTACAAAGCATCATCAGAAGAACACTGGATTCGCTTTGAGATTCAATTCTATTTATTACTTCAAGAAAATGAAGTGAATAAATTTTAATAAAAAGGAAAAAAGCTGCTGAATCAGATGAAGCATTCATAATCGTATGTTTATGACGCCAGTCTTAAATGACTTGATGTGTTCAGATAATATTTTTTATATTAAAAACCGATTTTCTTTTTTGCAACAACAACAACAACAAGAAACAGAAAATAAAAAAAAGGATTTTTTTTTTCTAAACCTAAGTGTGTTGAAGTAATCCTATAATATTCACACACATACACACACACATACATACACAAACCTAGTATTGAACATATCCTTTCAATATGCTTTTAAGCTGTCTGTATTTAAAATTGTATACACACACACACACACACTCACACAGGCACACATATAATACTAACATAGAAGCTATTTATTATTAAAAAAAGAGAGAAAAAGAAAATGAAAAAAAGGAAATGAAAATGAAAAAAATTATTAAAAAATAAAAATAAAAACAAAAATAACAAGAAACAAGAAACATTTCTCATTCGATATGCAACATATGCTGTAACAACATCATACGAGTATAACAACATCATCGATTTAATAACATGTGGTTGCAGTGGTAGTGGTGGTACTGGTGGTGGTCTCTGGTTACAAAGTTGCTTTCTCTGTTCGGATTTCTCTCCCTATTGCTTTCTCTCTCTTACTCTGTGTTACAATTACAAATGAACGATTATTATCAATATTATGAACAAAATGTTGATGATAATGATGATGATGATGATGGCAATGCCAATGATGACGATAAGAATAATATTGTTGTTCTGATTACACGGTGCCACAGTGAAAATATACCCGAGTAACTATATAGTCCACGTTGTCCAGTTAGTTGAGTAGAATTGAAAAATACTTTCTTTTTTATATTTTTCGAAACCTCCCTCTATACATACATACATAATTGGTCATTGCAATCCTTCAGTCAAGATTATTGACCTACTTTCTCACACTACTTATGCTGTATGTGTTAATTTTATGCATAAGTGGTGGGATCTATAGTTTAAAGTCGACTTCAAACGACAGATTTTTTTTTGAGAAACTTTTCATGGCAATTTTATTTACTCTCAGAGTTTTTGCCAGAAATCTGCTGAGAGAAGAAATCGCCGTAAAAATACTTTTTATATTTTTATTTTGATTTCTAGCCTGGTACTCGAATACTGGCTTTACGTCTAATAAGCCAGCACACTACCTACAAGGCCACGGCGACTTCGAAACCTCCAAACTTTATTTGACAAAAACTGATTTTTCTCACTTTATGCACAAATTTCTGAATTAATTACACATTTCTTACCCGATTTAAAAACTTTATATCTTGTTGTAAAGGTAAGGGATGAAGCTTTAAAACCGTATACATTTATCTATTATTCGACTTAATATGCTATGAGATTTGATCAAGTAAACTTGGAAAATTCGAATTTTTTAAACATTTTTTTTTTCAAGTTTGTCCATTCATAGTAGCAAACTGTAATAAAAAAAATATACGAGAAGTGATAATATTCATAAAGTCAGTTCTCTTGGGAAGAGATTGAGTCATCTTTTGAAAAAATTGTATAAAAATTACCGAAGTTATTATATAAATAGTATAAAAGTCGTCTTATATTTTCTATATATGTATGTCAACTCTTATCAAATGAACTTTTACTTTAAAATTTTTCAGAATTTTTGATGGATCCTGATTGATTACCATAAAATGTGTGAATTTCACGTTTGAAAGGCTTCCAGAACTTGCCTAATATTTGTGTTTTTTGCAAATATTTTTATATTTCTTTGCTCAAACATTAGCCAACTTTTGGTGGTCGTTCAAACCTGAAATTTACACAGTTTTGAATAAATAATCAAGATCCATCAAGAATTCTGAAATTTTTTAAAATAAAGGGTCCGACAAATAACTTTTTTTTGTGAAATTGCTTTAAAAAAACTACTGGATATTTTAACCTTCCAGTTAATAATGGAAAGTAACTTCATTCAAATGGATACCTCGGCTGGCCATGCAGTAGCCTACGAGATCGGTCCAATTTTTAAGCACATTATCGATTGTATGCAGGTATATAAACAGGCAAAATTGTCGCATTTGGGGCATAGAAAACCCGCACGCATACATTGAAAACCCAACGCATTCAAAACGAGTCACTGTTTAGTGCGGATTTTAATCCAGAGGCATAATTGGCCCATATTTCTTCGAAAATGAGCAAGGAGTGGCCGTTACAGTAAATGGCAATCGTTATCAGGCCAAGTTGAACCAATTTTTCTTTGAAAAGGTGGATATTAGCAACATTTGGTTTCAACAGGACGGCGTTACGTGCCACACAGTCGAACCTACACTTGATGTTTTGCACCCTGATTTTGAAGAGCTGATGTCGTTCAGCCATCTCGAAGCTGCGGTTTGACACCGTTGGATTGTTACGCCGACAAGTCAGAGACATTTGACGCTTTAAAGGACAATATTCGTGAAACCATTGGTGAAATACAACTGCACACAATCGATAAATTGCTTAAAAATTGGACCGATCGTGTAGGCTTTTGCATGGCCAGCCGAGGCAGCCATTTGAATGAAATTATTTTCTATTATTAACCGGAAGGATTGTAGTTTCAAATAAATAAAAGAAATTTTAGAAAATATTCTGTAGTTTTTTTTAAAGCATTTTTAAAAAAAAATTAAGTTATTTGGAGGATCCGATATATTGAAACTATAACTCGACTGTTAAACTCTTTGATAAGTTTTGTCCGATTTTATTAAACAAAGTACCAATCTCTTCACAAGATAATGCGCTTTCAGTATGTTAGCTACTGTTAACGGATAAACTTGAAAAATATGAATAGAATTCGCATTTTCCAAGTTTACTTCAACAAATCTTATAGTATAATTGGCCGCCTAAGGGATATATGTGTACCGTTTTAAAGCTTCATCTCTACCCTTTCCAAACAGGATGTAAATTTTGGAAATCGGGTCAGAAATTTTTAAGTAATCCAGAAATTTGTGCGTAAGGTCAGAAAAAAAAAACAGTTTTCGTCAAATAAAAAAAGTTTGGAGGATTCGGGAAATATAAAAAAAAATATATTTTTGAAATTTACTTAACAAAACTTACAACCTACTAGGGATGCTAAACGGGATCGATTTTTAAAATTGGCGGGATATTTCGGGATAATTCTAGTAGGTAGTGTGCTGGCTTATTAGACGTAAAGCCAGGGTTCGAGTTCCAGGTCAAAAAGTATTTTTCGGCGATTTATTTTCTTCCTCTTCTTGAAAAGTTTCCCAAAACAAAAAAAAAAAAAAAAATCTGTCGTTTGGAGTCGACTTTCAACTGTAGGTTCCGCCACTTCTGTATCAAATTAACACACACAACTTAAGTGGTGTGAGAAACTGCTGGATTCTTGGAGATGATTGCTGTAGACTGTCTAATGGTGAAGATATAGCACTAGCCATTTTATAGTCACCAGCAGCAACTCGTTTCCTTGCCGTTCGCATCTTGCCTCTTTCCAATTTTCCTAAAAAACCTGCACAATGCACTGCATGAGTAGGGGTCATCCCCTGAGTGCTGGCTTAAAAAAAAAATCCCGTAAATCCCGAAAAATCCCGGGATAAGTATTTAAAAATACCGGGATTTTCGGGATTTATAAAATTCGGGATTCAGTATTTCCCGATTGGCATCCCTATAAGCTACACTATGTTATATGCCGGGTGTACTTAATTTTTTTTATTTTGTCGCATAGTGTCGCATATTATTAATAGAGTACATGTAGACATATTGTTCGTCCTATTATACTCTTTAGTTTATACAGTTTAAATAATAACAACAAAAACAACAAGTAATAATTGTAGTAATAGTGTTATAAAGTAATGATCCCCTTCAATAAACCAAAACACTTAAAACGAAACCAAAGAAAAACATGGACAAGGCTTTCTCACCAAACTACAAAACCAAATGTACCGCCAATACAGAAATAACATGAACTACAATAACAGCACACAATATAGCAGTAGGATAACCAATAAACTACCCACTACCACTTTAAAATGAATGAACGAATGTGTGTTGAGTATGAAGACGAGTTGGTTGAATATGGGGTATGGGGAGTATGAGCTTGAGCATGAGCATGAGTGTACTTGTTTATAACACAGAGAATTATTACTTCAAGTACTAAATGTGTAGGTGTATACCTAAGGTAAAATGTATGTATGTGTGTGTGTATGTGTGAGCATGTGCTACATTTACAGTAACTGTACAATACAAACGGATGCGTAGAATCGTGTGGGTGAGCATGTGTAAGACAGGATATGTGTATGACAGTGAAAATTAACATGTCGGAATATAAATGCTCGTTTTTATAATATTCTCCTCTTAGTTTTGTTTTGTTTTTTTTTTTTGCTGTACTTCATTTTCATTTTTAACAAATTATTGCCCCTTTTTATTTCTTATTGTTGTTGTTGTTCTAAAGGTGTAAAACAGGAAAGAAAAAGAACAAAATAAAAAAACCTTGAAATTGTTTAAATCGTAAATGAATTTTTCATAAATTATTTCGCATGGCTGTATGGCTGCTGGGGAATTACGTAAAACGATGCAAATATTTCAAATTTTAATTCTTCTAATTGAAATGCTCTTCAAAGTTCGCAATTGTTAACAAATCAAGAGGAGAATATTACGCAGATGGTCCAACTAATTGTACAATTTCCGGTATGCTATGTAGCTCATCATATAAGACTATCTAATAATACTAAAGAAATTTAAAGCAGAAAATCCATTTAATTTTGCCATAGTCTAGTGGACGTAAGGTCACTTTCCAAAGCCCATGTCAGACATCAAAATATGAAAAATAAATTTCTCTGGGAGTAAATAAAAAATTGCCATGAAAAGTTTCTTAAAAAAAATCTGTCATTCGGCGTCGATTTTAAACTGCAGGTCCCGCCACTTATGTACAAAATTAACACACGCAACATAAGTGGTGTGAGAAACTAGGTCGTAATCCTATCTGAAGCATTGTAATGACCAATTATGCATTTACGATTATATTTGACGATTCATTATTGAGAAAATATTAGGTGGCAAATTTAAAAGTTTGAATTTAAAAATGCAATGCAAACAGAAACGAATTGAAATTTTATCAAATTTATGATTTTGTTGTGGAGTACAATTGTTCCGGTTAGTAATGGAATATTACTAACTGGAACTTCATTCGAGCGCATTAATTTTCGTTTAGTGTTTGCGATTGTATCTCGTTGTTGCTCAATTCAAATACTCAATTGTCTCTGGTTTGCCGGCATAATACTTTTCCTTAACGGCGCCCTACAGAAAATAATCCAACTGCTTTAAATCGCAGCTTCTTGGAGACCAATTGACGTCAGCACTTCGTCTAATTAAGCGGACATTAAATGTTTGACACAATAAATCGATTGTGACATGAGATGTGTGATGGAATCCTGCTGCTGACAAATACATCATTCACGTTAATACCATGAAGAGCAGATACAAACAAAATGTATTACCATGGTGTGATAAGGCTTCCATTGATCGCAATGGTTGCGACGTTCTTATTTTCAAAGATATATGCGCAAATGATGCCTCCACTCCCCAAACCGAACCAACCAGTCACTCGTAATAAATGCATTGGCATTGTTGTAAAGCCACTTGTGGATTTCATTAGCCCAAAATTCATAAATTTTGTCTTAAGATACCCACCGAGAGGAAAATGAGTTTGCAGTTTTTCATTGGTCCATCTAGTAAAGCGAAAACGAAGCGGATTGTCATGAGGCTTTAACTTTTGAACCAATTTTGCTCTGTAAGTCGTTATTCCCAGATTTTTTTCGCAAAATTCGACTTAAACTGGTCCGTGAAACTCATCTCAATTCTTGAGAATGATGACGATTGGTTGGTAATAGATTCTCATACACACTCTCAGCCACAACTTTAATATTTTCTGGAGTACGTACTATGCGAGCACTTTTACGCCTGGGCGTATTATCAATGACACCAATTTTACGTACTTTAGCAATAAACTTGCGTATAACGGGCACTGTTGGTAGTCCTTTGAGACCAAAATTTTATACTATATTTCCATGCAATTTCCGACAAATTGTTTTTGTTTTGGAAATAATTTTTCAGTAAAGCCCAATGTTGCTTAAGCGTAAATCTCTTCATTATGGTCAGTGGCGAAATTACGAATGAATTTTATGACAGAATATAATGTCTGAGAAGTATTAGCAGATAGTTCAAATATATATCAATAGATGGCCCAAACGATAGTTTTAAAGAGCGGTTCGGGCTGGTTTCTGTTTCTGGTCAACATGAAAACTCCAGCACGATCCTTGTCTTTCAATATTTTTTCAAATATTTTTTTGAAATAATACAATCATGAAAAGCTAATGTTAATATAAAGTTAAATAATGTGGTACATTAACCTTTTCAAAAACGTTAAAAATATGATAAATTTTAGATCAATTCTTTATTGTTAACCACATTTAGAAATTGATTTACAGAATAACAATTTACTTTAATTCTTATTTTTGCCACATAATCTTCCGTATGCGCAATAACAACTGTTCGTTACTCTTAACTGCTTACAATCCTTTTTGTAAGCAACACCACAATATTCTCTTCACATACAACGTGTCTGGGACGAATTCTTACTGCATCACACGACTGACTGAATTCTAACTGAATCTCGTGACTTCACATATAACTGACTGAATCCTGACTGAATGTCACGCGTCGTCTTCACACACGACTGACTGAATTCTAACTGAAATGTCAGCTGTCTGATGAATGATCTTTAAGGAGAATCTCTTTGAGATAAAAATGTAAAGAACTTGTTTCCATTATTGTTGTTTGAGTATCTTGTTTACATTCGCCCAGACAGAGTAATTGTTGCTTATGTATTTGTCTATCCGCTATTTTTTTTTGTACTTCATGTTACATCGTGTAACATAATTTATTACACGACGTAAAAAATACAACAGTGCTACTGCCCTTCAATACAACAGTGCTACTGCACTTCAATATAACATTGTTACTGCTACTTAAAAGACAATATTCTTTTGTTTTTTAACGTGTTGGTCACATTAGGAAAAAACTGGAAATTCCTTTCATTCTACGGCACAAGTGTATGTATACTTTACAAACTCAGTATAATAAATTGTAGATTTTTATAACAAAATCAAGCGAAAGAACACTAAACTTTATTGTTGCTTGTTTACTTCTTTGTCCGTTGCCCTTTGTTGTTAGCTGTTTACATCTTTATCCATTATATTTTTTTTTATACAGATGTTTTGTTGCTAATAGTTTTCCTTATTCATCGATCTTGTAAACAAGTCCATTGTTATTGTTGTTACTTTTTTTTTTGTAATTATTGGTTGATTACTTGAACAAGTCCATTTTCAAAAAATCTTCTGAAATTTTATTCGTATTTTAAAAACAAAAATTCAATGCATATGTGAAGTGTTTATGAACTGCCTTAATGTTGTAATCAACTGGCTGTTTGGGTCATTGTATTGTAGTTCTTATCGTTTTTTCTCAGTTGTTGTTTTATTGCATTCCATTTCATTCCATTAAAATTTTTGTTTACATTTTTTTTCTTCTTGTATTTGTTGTGGTTACAAAAATAGTAACAACAACAACAATAGTATTGTTTTGTTAGTACAGTATTTCCCCGATTTAAGTCGTAGAATGTTCCGGAAAAAGCCGACATAAATCGAAACGATGTAAATCGAATTTCAAAGAACTCATACTATCTATCAGATGCATTTGTTTATGTACATTTTACTAAGGCTTAAATAATTAAATTTTTATTCTATGTACAGTCGAACTTCTATAAATTGAATCACCATTACCCAGAAAAAAACTTCAACTTATAGAAACTTCAAGTTAAAAAGCAAGACCTGATAGAATTTCTCTCCAAGATGCTGTTGTTGTGCTTCATACATACATAATTGACCATTACAACCCTCCAGTCAGGATTACGACCTAGCTTCTCACACCACTTATGTTTAAAGTCGACTCCGAACGACAGATTTTTGAGAAGCTTTACATGACAATTTTTACTTTCAGAGTTTTTGCCAGAAATCTGCTTAGAGGAAGTTGCCAAAGAAATATTTTTCGTTTGTAGAACGAAAATTCTCGAAATAGAAGTTCTACTGTATTGATTTTTTTTTAAAAAGGGAATTCCCCTGATTTTGTTTATAAATAAATAGAGGCGAAGTAAATCGAATGACAATGCAAATCAAAGTTGAAGGGAAGAAAATTTTTTTACAACGTTAATGGAAACAATGTAAATCGAGATGACATAAATCGAGGGAATACTGTAGATATTATTGTTATTATTGTTTTAGTTAGTAATAATGCTACCAACAGAGAGAGAGAGAGAGAGAGAGGAAGAGGGAGCCATACACTGTATATGACGCAGCATGCATGTTGCTTTGCTAAAGTTGTTTACTATTTATGCTACCGATATTGTTGCCCCGTTCTTGCTGTTGCTGTTGTTGTTATTGTTTTATTGCCAACAGCTCTTTACATTAAAATTAAATCGTTCTACTCTCATTTATTAAATACAAGCTACAGGCATCAGTTTCATACGATGATGAAGGAAATAAGGAGCAAAAAAAAGGGAGAGAAATGAATTAAAAATAGGAGTAGGAATGGGGTGGAGTTGTATGTTATGGATCAACAATACAATACAAAATAAAAAGCAAATCAAATCAGTCATTCTGTTACAGAAGCTACAAATAAAGTTTTTGATTGGGCTCCACATGTTGTCCTATTGTTGTGTTTAGTTTTAGTTTTCATACGCTTTTCTCTCTTACAGCATTGCATGGAGCACAATAAATTTCCCCAAAAATAAAAGAAAAACGAAAACAAAATAAAAAATCCTTACAATTGCTAAATTGTTATTGAATTTAGAGAGTAAAAGAAATAGAGAGAGGGAGAGAGAATCTAAGGTATAGAAAGTACAAAATCAACAGTAATAAGAAATGTCTACAGTATTGTGTACGTTGTTGTTTATCCCATTCATTCGTTTCGTTTCGTTTCTGCAATCATTTTCATTTTATTTGATTCACTCTTCTCTTTTGTTAGTTTCTCTCAATTATTTTGCTTTACCGTTACTTTGTTTATTTATTTATTTTTTGCATTACCGTTATTATTTGTTCCTATTTCTTACTGTTTTTCTTCTTCTTACTTCTAATCAAAAAAAAAAAAGGCAAAAAGGCAGCCAAAAGCAATGCAACGAAAATGCCATTAAGTTACTTGGGTTTCTACATAGAACGAGTGTTTGTATTGAAAACAGTTTATCGTCGCGATTGTTTATCCTTTACATTCGCATTCCAGCATGACCTAATTCAGCTGAAATGAAATTTCAAATTCGAACAAAGCATCTTAAGCTGTTGTATTCAATGCAATTAATCGATTAAAATTTTATGTACAGGGTCCGCCAAATAACATTTTTTTTTTGAAAATGATTTGGAAAAAACTTTTGAATATTTTCTCAAATTTCTTTTTTTATTTGAAAGTACAATCCTTCCGTTTAATAATGGAAAATAATTTCACTCAAATGGTTGCCTTAGCTGGCCATGCAATAGCCTACACGATCGGCCGAATTTTTAAGCACATTATCGATTGTGTGAAACTGTATTTCAACAATGGCTTTACGAATATTGTCCTTTAAAGCGTCAATTGTCTTTGGCTTGTCGACGTCACACTTATCTTTGATGGCACTCCACAAATAATAGTCCAACGATGTCAAATTGCAGCTTCGAGGTGGCTAAACGATATCAGCTTTGCGGCTTATAATGTAGCTTCGGCTGTGTGGCACATAGCAACGTCCTGTTGAATCCAAATGTTGCCAATCCTCTTCAATTTTAGTGATCAAAAATTCGTTCACCAAGGCACGATAATGATCGCCGTTGACTATAACGGCCACTCCTTGCTTATTTTCGAAGAAAAATCGCTCAATTATGCCTTTGGACCAAAATCCGTACCAAACAGTGACTCGTTTTGGGTGCGTCGGCCTTTCAATGTATGCGTGCGGGTTTTCTGTATTCCAAATGCAACAATTTTGCTTTTTTAAATACCCGACAAGATCAAGATTAGCTTCATGTGAAACGATAATTCTTTTTTTTCCAAAATCGGGATCTTGTGCAAGTCGATCGCAAACGCCTTGGATGGTCATTTGGCTTGAACTCCTGAACCAATTGGGCTTTGTATGGCGTCATACCAAGGTCTTTATGCAAAATTCGTCTCAATGATGTCTCCGAAATTTTCAATTGTTGAGAACGACGGTTAATCGATCTTGATGGCCCTTCATGCACACTTTCTGCCACAGCAGCAATATTGTTTCGATGAGGACGCCAGTTTCTTTCACTTTTTTCACAAGATAACGAACACATGGAGCTGACAGTGCTTCTCTTTTTCCAAAATCCGTACGCAATTTTCGCACACATTACCATGATTTTCCAAGTAATGTCGCAATATTTCCGAGCGTTATTCAAGCGTATACACAACCATATTCGTTCAGCGTAACGATACAACTAATCATCTGTCAAATCAGACATGAGCTAAGTGTTACCATTCACGAAATAAGGGCTAGTGCAGTAGTTTTTTGAGAAACTTTTCATGGAATTTTTATTCAATTTCTTTCACAGTTTTTTCCAGGATTCTTCTCTCGAAGAAATATTTTTTCATATTTTTGTTATGATGTCTGACCTGATTTAAACCGTGGCCTCACACTAAGTATTAGACTATGGAGGCTATAAAATAAAGGCACACTCTCTGTATATTTAAATACTTAATCTACGGTGAATGGTCTTTTATTTTATGCCATTCTAAGTCCAACAATTTGAATGTAAATTTTTTTTCTTTTTTCGTAGGCGGCCTACACCAGAGACCTGCGCCGAGCAAATTTGTCGGCGGCGGCGGCTATAATTGAAAAGCTTCGGCGGCGGCTTTAAGTCGGCTGTCAGCCGAAATATGGTAAAGTTTCGGCGGCGCCTTTATTTTGGCTGTATATCCCATAAATCTTGGTTGCTCCACTATGTTAAAGGGCCTTAGATCTCTGCAGCACATTTGCACAAGCAGACGCGCGTTAGCAAATTTTTTGGAATCTGCATTTTTAGAATTTCTTGGGAATATGAATTTTGATTTGGCATTCGAATTTTCAAATTTTTTCGATTTTACATCAATACCATGAGTACGTAAATGGTTACAGAGGTTTGATGTCGATGTAGAAACTCCAAACCTGAAATTATTTCGCATTTTATAACACTTACAAAAAACAATTTTCAGAAATGAATATTCCAAATAAAACTTACCAAAAAATTTGGCAATAAGCTAATTGAAATAGGAGTTTCATTATTGTTTTGGGAAAATCTCCTCTCAATTTTCTTTAAATTTAATTCTTGGATAGAAATAATATATGTATGTACCTACCCCTTCAAAAGCATGGGGGGCTCATCAAAGCAAACTTTACACATGTGATACTTTTTTGCACAGGATTATTTCCAATAACCATTTGACAAAAATGGTGCCAAACTATTGACTCTGCTAAAAATTTTTTGTTTAAAAGGATTTGGGCTTTTTAATTTTTGTTTTGGTGGCTAGTAATTTTTCGTATTCGTTTATATCATTGTAAATACCATTAAAAACAGCAAGGTCGTCATCGGAATTAGATGAATTTAACTCATTTAAATTATTATTTAAATTGTGAAAGAAATTTCTAATTTTTTGGTTCTCCATTTTAATTTTTTGTCTTTTAAAAAAATTTAACGTTAAGTTAAAAGTGTTACCACATTCACCAAAAAACAAGAAAAGGGGTTCAAAATTATCAAAAAATTAAATATTTTTGCTATTAACATACATATCAAAAAAAGGAAGAAAAAAATTCTATTAATATATCACAAAATGAACAAAAAAACTTCAATAATGTATTTAAGTCAAGTAAAACGAAATATATAAATATCATATTTTATATATATTAAAAATTTATTGTATACAATATTAAAAACATATTTTCAAATATTCTTAAATACAAAAAACGGCGGCTGAATTAAAGCCGATTTAAGCCGAATAAATCTTCGGCGGCGGCGGCTTTTAAATTTTATCGGCGGCTCGGCTTAGCCGGCTGTCAGCCGATCGGCGCAGGTCTCTGGCCTACACTCAAATAATATCCCCTATTCATGCAATGTATTGTATTCGACTTAGGCAAATAGGTTATGGAAAGAGGTAAACGCTACACATTATATTTTCTTGTGCTTTGAAAGATGAACAGCTATTTACAATAGGACAAATAAACAACGAATTTTCGCTGTGCTAGACTGTGGAGTTGACTGATCACCAGATCTCGAGTATAACGTAGAAGCACACAATTCTTGCAAGCAAATATCTGGATTCACTGAAGCACACAGCGTTATGTGAGCTTCAACAGGCCTTATTGCGGTTTTTCTCTAATAACTACAATTGCATAAGGGTTGCATCAAAGAGCAAGGGTTTTAAAAATCAAAATTTGTGCTGTTCGAAGTGAACGTTAAACGGTAGATTCGGCAACTCACAGGGAAAATTAACAAATTCACGTGAGAAGAAAGGCCGTAACCCGTTGTAATGATCAATAACATGTATCGTTGTGGTACAGAATGTTGTTGTCTTTACAAAATTGTTGTAAATATCTCCATTTTAGGGGTCAACGAATGTGATTTAACTCATCAGAGCCAAATGAGTTAAACTTTGATTTGTCGCTCTCATTCTGTCGACTTCATTCTTAACAATTTCTGTTAACAACAAATGGTTATGTTTGATCGTAATCCCTTAGTTATTTGGCATAGAATAGAATGGAATATTGGTTCCTCAATAAAATAAATAAATTACTGAAGCATTTGTAAAGCTGATACTGAATTAATTGAAGTGGACTTATTTTCATTATTTCATTTCCAACTAAAAATCCATTTCCAGTTTAAAGTCGATTCTGAACACAGATTTTAACCTTTCTGCATCCCTTGGATGTGTGCCCTTTACTATGATCCTTTGGGTCTATATGAGCCAACATTAAAATAAAATTTAATACATGAGTGGCGGGACTTACGGTTTTAAAGTCGATTCCGAACGACAGATTTTTGAGAAGTTCGTTATGACAATTTTATTTGCTCTCAGAGTTTTTGCCAGAAATCTGCTGAGAGGAAGTCGCCGAAGAAATATTTTCATATTTTCGTTTTGATGTCTGACCTGGGATTTGAAATCGGGCCTTACGTCTAATTAGCAAACGCACTATCTACTAGACTACGGCGACTTCTGTGCATTAATACTAACGTATACCAAATTTGGGAATTTTTGTGACAATTTATACACAATGTGACCATGTACAAATGAATTTTTTACAAGAATCACACATAGTGGAATGCTTATATGAATTCCTTCCATGTTCACAAAAGAAACACCTCTATCGCTTAGTCATGCGCTTACATGTGTAATTCGCAACTAGTTGCTCAAGCGCATCAACCCCGGTCTTCGTTTGGTTGTAATGATGCATTATTTCAGGTTTTTTTTTTCATAAACTCCTACGTTGGTGGAATGATGAAAAGAACTTAAGACGAGAACGAATTTTATTTTTTATATCCAGAATTTTTGATGACAAAATAGTTTTATTTTTACGGACAGTGCCAACTAATGAAATATTCCGAGGAAGAAGTTCAATGGCAAGATTGTTTGTAGTGAGAAAATTATCACATGCAATTGTGCACTACTCTGTCATCTAAATTAAAAATAGGGAAAAATAATACGATGTACAAAAGCCTCGCTTTATTTTTTTATCTGCCTATATATTTCATGCTGTGCCTGTGTACACTTCCACATTCCAGGCATATTTAGTTGTGGAATAGCAGAGCGCCAAATTTTTTATGCCATATCTGGTGGGCTTTGATGGAACACATTGCCTAAAACTGCAACGACTTCGAAATGAAAGTAATTGTTCATCTGCAGTAACATTTTCATAAGGATTGTAAAAAACTTTGAGTTGATTACTCTACTTATCCCAAACATTTCTTATCGGTGCTAGTTTGTCACGAAGTCTTCTTTCTTCTCTATCTTCAAAGCTGTCAAACCGTAAATATTTTGATGTTTGACTGAAAAACTTATGATCAATGATTCTGAATGCTAAACTTGAAATATTGCATGTTGGGTCATATTAGCCCAAAGGATATTAAATGTGTGTAAATCGTATTTTGAAAACTGGAGGTGGAAGAAAAAATTTAAATTTTATTGTTTCCACTTAAAAGTATAGTTTCTGTGCCTGTGATGGACAAATTAAAATTTCACGATCGTATCTTATAATTAAAGGGGAAAAGTTTGAGTTTGAAAATCAAAATTGGGTCAAATTGACCCAAGGTGTGCAGAAGAGTTAAAGAAGAGTTTTTGCCAGAAATCTACTGGGAGGAAGTTGTAGAAAAAGTTTTTTTTTGTATTTCGTATTACCGAGGCCTCAAGCCTAATAAGCCAACACATTACCTGAAGTCGCCGTGGTCTAGTGGGTAGTGTGTTGGCTTATTAGACGAAAGGCCCGGGTTCGAATCCCAGGTCAGACATCAAAATGAAAAATATTTCTTCAGCGTCTTCCTCTCAGCAGATTTCTGGCAAAGCCTCTGAGAGTAAAAATTGCCATGAAAAGCTTCTCAAAAATCTGTCGTTCGGAGTCGACTTTAAACTGTAGGTCCCGCCACTCATGTATAAAATTAACGCACACAACATATGTGGTGTGAGAAACTAGGTCGTAATCCTGACTGAAGGGTTGTAATGGCCAATTATGTATGTATGTTATGTATTACCTACAGGGCTAAGGCGATTTATTTTTGCTTTGATTTAATTTTTGCTTCTGCTACTACAGGATTATTATAAATTTTAAACAAAATGCAAATAAAATTCTCATAAAAATTTATCACTTTTTTTAAATCATAAAATAAAATAGGAAGAATCGAGCTAAATTATATAGGAAATTAATGAAAAATATAGGTTTTGGTTTAAAACAAACAGAAATTCGTAAATTATTACGACAACAAAGCAAAAGAAGAAAAGGAAAATAAAAAAAAAAAATAAAAATAAATTGCATGCAGCAGGCAGTTAAGGGATTGAAGTAAAGGAAACAAGAAAAAAGAAAAAATTCCATAAAATATTCAGAATTAAACATTAAATGCCAATAATGTTGATTCGAGTAGCAACAGAAAATAAAAAACACACACAAAAAAAGGCCAGCCAGGCACTCAGGCAAATATCCTTTGTAACATTCATAATATTACACCAGACAACAAAGATTTCTTTTTAAATTGAAGATAAATTCGAATTTAAAAAAACCATAGACGCAAACCTACACTTTTAGCAGTGCCACTTTTTGCCTCGAGCAACAAAGCACTGTTAACTATTTAACAGTGGCAATCGAAAATTTGTCTTCAATTATTGCAGATTATTGGCATAGAATATAATTCTTATTAAGATCATTATTGATTGTGACCAAAAGTATTGAAGTGAAAGGATGGATGGCGTACATTTTCTCAACTCTCAAAATAATTCCAGCTATACCACTACCACTCTTCGAAAGAGGACGCTCTGTTCGCAAATGGCCACTAATCTTCTGGAGAATTTTCATCTAATTTTTGGCCAAAAAATCGATTTTTTTTCTTAAATTCAAAATTTCAACTCACAAAATTAACTATCCCATTACCATGGCTTGAAAGGGTATCCTCTACACTACCATTTGCCTATAGTCTGTCTGGTGTACTATTTCTTATGTGTTCCAAAATGGCCACTGATTTTCTAGAAAATTTTCAAGCAAAAAATTAAGATTTTTCAAAGCCCCTTTTCTCAATATCCAATCACTTTATATGTGAATATGTTGTTGAATATATTAAAAGGCCTTGAAACCTTCCCTTACACATAGTATGGTACTCATAAATCTAGAATATTTCCCAAGATTAGCTTCTAAACAAGTGGACTTGTTCAGATCAGAGATCAGCAAAGAATCGTTTTTCCGCTACTTTTAAGCACTCATGCAATTTTGAGTATGAGTGAATTTACAGAATTGAAATTCAACTACTCTGATTCATATATACTTGCTACAATATTGATTTATAAGTATAGGTTACAATGAGTATGAGTAGAACGTTGACATCAAACTCACAACATTCGAAATGTCTTTGATTCATACGCCTACTCATTCTGATTCATAAATTTAGAAAAATAATTATAATACTTATAAGTGATTCGATTGATTCGAATCATTCATCAAAATTTACAGCTTTTGTTGTTGTTGGATATACAAACAAAGACGAAAGAAAAGACAAAGACAACAAGCAAAGCAAACACACAATTTTCTTGTGAGTATTGCAGTGCTCGTAAGCGAATAAATACTTATTTTGTGTTTCGTGTAAATGTTAACTAGAGACAAGTCGAAGTCAATAACATCATCCCTATTTTTAAGTATGAATACGACGAGTACTTTCAACTTTGAGTATGAGTATCATATTAAAAGAAGTATGAATGCGTATAAGTATTAGAAATTATAAGTATGACGCGAATCTACTCTTCGTTGTGAATACTCGTTGCTGATCTCTGGCCAACAAGCAAAGCATGCACAAAATCTTCTTGTAAGTATTGCAGTGCTCGTACGCGAATCAATACTTATTTTGTGCTTCGTGTAAATATTAAGTAGAGACAAGTCGAAGTCAATAACATCATCCCTATTGTAAAGTATGAATACGACGAGTAGTTCCAACTTTGAGTATGAGTAGTATGAGTATCATATTAAAATAAATATGAATGCATATAAGTATCTGAAATTATAAGTATGATGCGAATCTTCTCTTCGTTTTGAATACTCATTGCTGATCTCTGGACAACAAGCAAGTTATACACACAATCTTCTTGTGAGTATTGCAGTGCTCATACGCGAATCAATACTTATTTTCTGCTTTTGTAGAGACTAGTTGAAGTCAATAACATCATGCGTATTGTTAGGTATGAATACGACGAATACGCTATTCTACTCATCGTTTTGAATACTCGTTGCTGATCTTTGGTTCACTTGGATGCTGTTTTGTTCTGTTAAGAGAAAATTTATAAGTCCATTATGTGGATCTGCTAAAATGTATGGTGTGTGTCTTAGATAGGACTATATTAAACGGCCTTGGACACCCAGCGTGGTACTCATAGACCTAGGGTATTTCACAAAATTACTTACTAAACAAGTGGGGTTGTTCAGATGGATGCTGTTAAATAACTAACACAGCTATGTTGAGGATAAATTTTGTTCTATTAAGAGGATATTTCGATCTGTTAACCCCATATGTGCCGCTGCTAAAATTTATGGTTTGCGTCTTGGATATTAAAATCCCAATTTATCTCTTTATGATTTTTCTTTTTCGAATTTCAAAAAAAAATTTAAACTATTACCACTTGCCTTTGCTTGATGCCGTTTATTCGTCTTAAATTTTTAGTACTTCCTGCCTTAAACATGTTGCACGTTGTATAAATTTTTTATTTTGTTAGATTGTGTTCTGTTTTTTTGTTTTTTTTTTTGTTCCGTTTGTTGGTTTTAAGGCGTTTCTCTTATTTATGGGCTTTCACTTTCTGTCAGGCTCAAAAGGAAATATTCTCGGTTGATTTCGAGTACAGTAAACGCCTTGTAAATTATGTTTTTTTTTCTGCTTTTTGCTACACATTTTTGTTGTTATCGTTTCGTACCGTAGTATGTATGTATGTATGTCTGTCATAAATGTCTCAAGTACAAATATTTAAGATTTTCCGATGTTTGTATTCTATTTTTTCTATAATATTTGTTGATATGAATGAAATGGAGAATTTATTCTCTCTGGAATATTCATTATGAAATGAATATTCATTAAATGCCAATGCTGTTAATACAATTGCCTATATGTGTGTGTGTATGTATGCATTAAAATAGTTTTATTTAAGTCACATGTTCATAATTATTTGATGATGATGATGATGATGATGATGATGATTATATAAAAAGCCTACAATATGCCAAATAAATACTTTTATAAGGGGCATTCCATGAGTGAAATAGGGTTCCTTTTAGTTGGAAATGGAAATATTTCATAAGTTTACTTAGCTTAATTGAGTATCAGTTTAAAGGCTTTGCAAATTTTCCATTTCGTGGTATCAAAAGTATAGGCCTGGAATTCGGCACCTGTCAAACTAAGTTGTGAAACCAATTTTTTCTTTTCAGTTAAAAGTCTCACATTGACGAAAATGGATCGCTTAACTATCAAACAATGCACACAAATTATCAAAAACCTACTATTAAAATGGTGATTCTGCTACATTCGTGCTTTAAGAGAAGATTATGGGTTACATAATCGTCCAACTACCCAAGTAATTGGCAAAATTATATAGAAATTTGAAGAGACTGGAGTGGTTACAAATATTAAAAGTGCTGAGCATCATCGTTTCGCCTGTTCCGCTTAAAATATCGCTATTGTAAGTGAAAGTGTTGCTGAACACTCAAATGTGTCGATTCCTCGTCGTTCTTAGGAATTAGGACTGTTTTACGGCACTTTATGGCTTATTTTGCATTTAGATCTACACCTACCTCCATATAAAGTCCACCTCACTCAACAACTCAAGTCAACTGATCATTCATAACGTCATAGATACGTGGAATGGGTGCTTGAACAACTGTCGGTGAATGGCAATTTTTCGTATAAAATTTTCTTCAGCGATGAAGCACATTTCACACTCGGTGGGTATGTTAATAAACAAAAATTATCGTATTTGGGATTCTGAGAATCCTCAAATAATTGAAGAGTGGCCATTACATCCAGAAAAAGTCACTGTTTGGTGCGCTCTTTGGTCCGAAAGTGTGATTAAACTTTACTTCTTCGTAAACGACGATTGAACGAACGACAATCACCGTCAATTCGATGCATTGTAGTCATATGAAGTCGATTTTTTTTTCCTGCCACACATGCCATACAACTCGAGCGAATATGTCTTTATTGCAACAGACATTTCCTGCCCGCATAATTTCTCGTCGTGGCGATATCAACTGGCCACCAAGATCATGCGATTTGACACTATTCGACTTTTGTTTTTTGGGGGGCTTCGGTAAAGACCGTGTTTATGCAGATAAACCTTCAACTTTTGAGCACTTAAAAACCAACATTCGTCAAGTTATGGCTGAGATACCGCCTACTCAATATGTATCAAAAAGTGGTTGAAAATTACCTCAAAAGAATCAATGCTTGCAACACTTCACGTGGAGGTCATTTGAATGATGTAGTGTTTCACATACAATATCAACGTTTAAAGTTTATTATTGTAAATCCAATATCATGAAAAAAATATTTTAATTTGTGTTTATTTACGTTTACTTTTCAAACCAAGAAATGGGTAATCCGATATATTTTACTGCACCTCAATATCGCAAATTCTATGTCAAATAACTAGAAGACTAACACCAAACATAACCATTTGTTGTGTTCTGAATGTCTGGAATAACATCGAATTAACAGACGTAGTTAAGAGTAAGGTCGCCGAAATTTCGAACAAGACAACAGATTTCTGGCAAAAGTTCGGAGAGAAAATAAAAATTGTTTCTTAAAAATCTGTCATTCGAAATCGACTTTTAACTATAGATCCCGCCATTCATGTATGCAATTAGCACACACAACATCAATGGTGTGAGAAGCTAACTCGTAATCAGAAATGAGCAATGAATCTTTTTTTCGTGACTCATAAGCACTCATGAAATTTTGAATATAATATTGAATTTTAACTACTCTGATTCATTCGTACTCACTATAACGTTGAGTTCTAAGTACAGGTTGCAGTGAGTATGAATACAACGTCGACATCAAACTCGCACCATTCATAATATGTTCGATACATAAGCCTACTTATTTAGACTCATAACTTTTGAAAAATGCTATTAAAATACTCATAATGGATTCGATATCCAGTCTTGGTTGTTGTTACATTTACACAGAAACGAAAAAGACAGAGCACCGAGCAGAGTAAACTCACAATCTTCTAGTGAGTATTTTAATGTTCGTATGCGTATCATATTTACAAATATTATGATTCGTGTATATGTTGAATTCTAGAGAGTCGAAATCAACAACATCATGCATGTTGTTAAGTATGAATATAATGAGTACTTCAAACTGTGAATATGAGTAGATATTAAAATGATATGAGATGATATTAAAATTAGTAAGTATGAGTATAAGTATCAGAAATTATGAGTATCATATGATTCAGCTCAGGGAGTAATAGTGGATTCGATTCATTTCGAATAGCTTTTTTTTGGAACTTTTCCATGGATTCTTTCTTTCACTAAAAACGAAGATAAACGCTACTCATTTCTCAATATTTGTATTTTTCTTTGAAAAATTGTTGAGAAGTAATTCACAATAAAAAATTTTTGTTTATACAGCATTTCTCACTAATTCACAATAAAAACTTTTACTCCCAATATATTCGCGATACTGATTTTTTGGAATGGGATGAAAAGTTTACTCCCAAATAACTAATTCCCCATAATATTCACGATAGGGGTGATTAAATTCCAAAGTTTATGTCAGAAATTGAAGAAGAAATAATTTATTTTTTAATATATTTTGATGGCTGACCTGAACCAAAGCCCCTCGTCTAATAAGCCATGATACTGCGTATTAGACTAGGGATACAGACTTCGAGACAGACGAACAAAGTACTTGTCCAGAAGGGAACAAAGTGAAGCGCAATCTAGGATACAGAAATCGATAGATTTGACTAGAAATTGTTTATTGAGATCTTATATTCTTGTTTTTATTTTTTCTTACACATTAAGACTGAATAAGTATGAAGTTCAGGTTTTAGCACCTCTCGGTAATTCAGGTCATTGTAACATCTCTGCCTCTTTTCCATTCTCTGGACTTCGTGAGGTTTCACCTATGGCTAAGAAATGCTCTGTTTTTAACTACGGGAAAGAACGTTGGGATGAACTCAACAATTTTTTCCGGCACTTTAATTGGAAACTTTGTTTCCTTGAATCAAACATCGGTGCCGAAACAGAGATGGTAGTGAATATAATTAAAAAATAAATATAAATAAATCTTGTTTTAATCAGACTTGCAGACTAGCGGCCAGATCCAGAGAGGAAGCCTTCAGTAATTGGAGTAGAAACAAGTGCGCACATACTGATTTGCTACGCAAGCAGGCGAGATCCTCGTGTGTCGCAGTACTGAGATGCGAAAAGGCTTTATACGAGCAGCGTCTTCATACTAAAGTTTTTTCTTTCCCTCGGGGGGGAAGAGCATTTGGTCATTTGTTAGAAGTTTGCGGAATAATGCTAGTTCGATCGCAATTCTTATAATGACCCTATTGAGAAGGCGAACCTTTTGGCTGGATTGTTTGCAGGTAACTCTCACCTGCCGGCGAGCACTCAACCACTAGCCAAACTTGAAAGAGTATCAATGACTATGTCTAGTATATTCTTTCGAGCCAGGGCGGTTAGGATGGTTCTTGCAGTTCTCAATGTGAACAAGTCTTCTGGACTGGATGATATACCAGCACTGGTCCTGAAATAGTGCTCTTCGACGTTGGCCTGTCCATTAGCTAAGCTGTTTGTCGTATCGTGCCCGTATTTTTCCTTCATGTTGGAAGCTTGCTAATGTCACGCCAATCCCTAAGACGGGGTGAGGGTAATAACCCTGAAAACTACCGCCCAATAGCTCTAAGTTCTGCTCTTTCAAAGGTGATGGAGAGCATGATTAATCGCCACCTTGTGAGGTATTTGCAGTCCAACGGTTTGCTAAATGATCGCCAGTACGGTTTCCGTAAAGGACGTTCTACTGGTGACCTTTTGGCTTTACTCTCCGAAAGGTGGAATGGTTCCATTTACCACTTTGGTGAGGCCAAGGTTTTAGCTCTGGATATCTCAAAGTCGTTTGATAGGGTCTGGCATGAGGCTCTGGTATCGAAGTTAATTGCTTTTAGTATCGGTAGTCACTTCTTTCGATTTGTATCGAGCTTTCTCAAAGATCGCACTTGAAGAATGGTTATAGATGGCGTCTTTTCCGACGACTTCAGTATAAATTCTTAGGTACCGCAGGGCTCTGTTCTTTCTCCTACTCTTTTTCTTATATTTCTCAATGAGCTTCTATTTATTATTTCCTATTTACTCTTTTGCGGATGACAGCAAGATTTGATTTAAACTAGTAACTGGTAACCCCTACAAGGGCCTCATCAAATCAATATTATCGACATCGTATCCTTTACCCTCAGAATAGTTAGCAAAACAATTATTTTCTATTTGGCAGAGAATCACCCACAATAATCTCTTGTTATGTGGTAATAATACTTTCTTTAGAGGTCATTGATTACATGCAACATCACATTAATAGTGGATGCCATATACTCAGTAAAGTAAGTAAGTAAGTTCCCAATTGGGGGCATCCACTACCATATCCATGTAAACATGTACGATTTTGTACTTTCTCGTAATGCCATTATTCCTGCTGCTGCTGCTGCTACTGCTACTGCTACTGCTTTTGCTGTTAAGTTGCTATTGTTGTTGTTATTGTAATAATGGTTTTCTGTTGCCAAATTATTATTTTTACAAAAATCCAAAAAAAAAAATTAGAGAGAATAAAATAAAAAAAAAAAAAACTAGAATGAAACCAACTGCAAATGCTGCACCCAGTATTGAAAACATAGTTTACAGCATAGCATCCGTGCAAAACGATAAATGAACACACAAACCTAATGCAATACAATACAACAAATACCTATTGGTTATGATACGTTTTAATAAATATAAAATTTTACAGTGTACTCGTATGTAAAAAGTAAACTAAAATTTCAATTTAAAATTTAAAAAAAAAACTATGTACAAGATTTTATTCACAAAAAACAAGATTAAATAGAAATTTGTGAGAATTCTTTACAATATTGTTATGTTTTAACCTTTTAAAAGCATTCAAGATATAATCTCGTTGATTTCAAATTAAATAAAAATAATTTTCTGTTTAGTTTTAATTAAAATTCCTTATTATTCGCACATTTTTGTGGGCCACTGTTCACGACTTGGTGTAAACAATAACAATTGCTTTTCTTTGTTATTACTTTGTTTATAAGTTACTCTGTTTCGAAGTTATTTAAAAAGTTTGTTAGATCAGGTTCTGTTATTGATTATGCTTTTTACTCTAGGGCGCGTGCGGATTATCGTAGAATGAATCATTACTGTTATGAGGAATATATTCGAGTCAGGTCGAATTTTGCTAATGATCCTAAGTCGTTTTACGACTTCGTTCGAGCTAAACGTAAATCATCTTTGTTTCCCACTGAGATGTTTTGCGACTGTCACATGCTTTCAGGGGCTTTCTTGTCGGTGCTCGGACTGATGCAATTTATACTGATTTCAGTAAAGCTTTTGATAGGGTTGATCATAGAATTTTACTTCTTAAACTTTCACTAGTCGGTATTCCTGATATTATTCTTCGTTGGCTAGACTCTTACCTCTCCCTTAGGACTCAGAGGGTATTGTTTAGGAATGTATTGTCTAAGACTGTATATGTTACTTCTGGTGTTCCGCAGGATAGCCATTTGGGTCCTTTACTGTTTTCATTGTTTCTGAATGATCTTCCTTCTGCTCTTTCTGATTGTAATATTCTGATGTATGCTGATGACGTTAAATTATTTTATACTTTTGATGATGATCATGGCCAGACTGTTCTTCAGCGAAATATTGATTTGTTTGTTACTTGGTGCAGGATTAATTTAATGGCTCTTAATTTGAGAAAATGTAAATGCATGGTTTTCTCTCGCCTTGGTGTAATCTCGTCCACTTATATGATTAATTCTTGCCCTTTGGAAGCTGTGCCTTCATATCTTGATTTAGGAGTATTATTGGATATGAAATTGTCTTTTATTGATCATATTAGTTTGATGATTGGCAAGGCTCGAGCTGTTCTTGGTTTTGTGAAAAGATGGGCTAGGGACTTCATTGATCCTTATATAACAAAACTACTGTACATTTCACTTGTTAGGCCTATTTTGGAGTACGCGTCTGTTATTTGGAATCCATACTATCGTTGTCATAGTGATTCAATCGAGTCTGTGCAGAGACAGTTTTTATTATTTTGTTTACGTGGCTTAGGATGGGATTATATGGGATACAATGGGCTTCCGCCGTATGAGGATAGATTAGCTTTGGTAAAACTTCCAACTTTGGAACGTAGAAGGTCTGTTTTAGGTGTTTGTTTTATTTTTAATCTGATTAAAGGTGATATCGATTCTGAGTTTTTGCTTTCTAACCTGAATTTCTGCATTCCTGCAAGATTTACACGGCACTATCGTTCTCTTCCTTAGATTTCTATAGATCGAATTATGCATGTAATTTTCCTTTTCGTAGATTATATAATGATTTTAATTCGCATTATAATTCTATAGATTTTAATTGTAGTATTTGTAATGTAAAACGTAGCTTGTATTCTCGCAGTAATTTATAAATTATCGTATAAAAACGTATTTTTATCTAAGACAAGAAAGATAGTTCCGTTTTTTTTTTTGTTACCTTGTTCAGCTTGTGATTAAGTTCTGTAGCTGAATAATAACAATTATTCAACGGATCTTTTGTAACAAAGATGTTCAAACATTCAGCATCTTTGCACAAGTTTGACTGAACTTCACTAACTTCAGTCTCTTGTTTGCCTTGCCTTTTATATGGCAACGTAAATAGTCTGATGAATGTTCTTGAAGGCAAATGTTTATGACTTTGCCTTCTCGAAATCTCTACAAATCTAAACATCATTGTTTTACTTTTACTAACTCAGTTGCCTCATTTGTCTTGCCTTTTATAAGGCAGTGTAAACAGTTTGATGAATGTTCTTAAAGGGGATTTCGAGATCTTTGTAAATGTAAGCATAGTTGTTTACATTAATTATTGTTGTGTTGAAGTCGCCGTGGTCTAGTAGGTAGTGTGCTGGCTTATTAGCCGTAAAGCCAGGGTTCGAGTTCCAGGCCGGACATCAAAATAAAAAAAAACAAAAAAACATTTCTTCGGTAACTGTCTTCTCAGCAGATTTCTGGCAAAAACTGTAAGAGTAAGTAAAATTGCCATGAAAAGCTTCTCAAAAATCTCTCGTTCGTAGTCGACTTTACACTGTAGGTCCCGCCACTTATGTATAAAATTAACACACACAATATAAGTAGTGTGAACTGAAGGGTTGTAATGACCAATTATGTATGCATGTATGTATTGTTGTGTGTATTTTGTTTACATTTGTTCTTTTAGTGTTTGTTGTTGTATTTTTGTTTACATGTTTACCTCATTTTTATGCTTGTATTTGTTGTTATTATTAATCAGTACGATAATTTGCAAAAAGGTTTGTTTACAGCATGCATACTTGATTGGTCAGTACAACCCTTCAGTCAGGATTACAGCCTAGCTTCTCACTACATGCTGTGTAGGTTAATTTTGTGCCTGTAGTGGCGAGAGCTACAGTTTAAAGTCGATTTCGAACGATAAGATTTTTGAGAAATATTTTTAATGGCACGGTTATTTACTTTTAGAGCTTTGTCAGAGATCTGCTGAGAGACAGTTACCGAAGAAATATTTTGTTTTCATATTTCGTTTCGATAACTGACCTGGGATATGAACCCGGTGTTTACTCCTACTACTACTAGACTACGTAGTTTTAGTTCATAATTTTAATGCTCCACGATATAGACACAAAGCACTCGTATTTTGATTTTTCATTTCCGTAACAATATTTCGATTGGTAATTTTTTGTGGCACACTGTATTTTTATGTAATTACATGTAACGAAATGAAATAGCATGTACTCATGCTTTCTCTCGCTCTGTTTTATCACTCTTAAATATATAGAAATAAACAATATAAATATGTATTTAACAATACATACATTCATATATATAAATAAGTGCATACATACATACACTGTATCAAAAAAGTTTCCGTACAGATTACTTCATTTTATATATTGATAAGTTAATGTCGATTAAAACAAAATGTGATTGACTTTTTAAATTATATTTTATAAGAAATCTTGTAATTTAGAAAATAACATAAAATAAATAGGACAGAATTTTTTAAAAACATAAAAAAATAGTAATTTCATCAATTCCTGATATAAAATAATATTAAAAAAAATCTTCGTACAGTTCATTTTTTCACATAAAGAATCCTTCCTTAACATATACTTTGTTTTGCCCTTATTTACAGCCAAACTTATCTCCTTAGACTCCCGTTCAATAGCACTAAACTATAAGTTATCGACAAGCAGAGACGTGCGGCATATTGATTCTCAGATTGCGGCCGATAAATATACTTTTGATAAAATCAAGGAAGTTATTTATCTTGGCTCCACCGTTACCACCAAAAAAGATGTCAGTTTGGAGATCAAGCGCAGGATTACTCTTGCCAACAGGTGCTACTATGGTCTCAAGTAGGGAATTGAGTAGCGACTAAAACTTATACTCTACAAGACGCTCATCCTATCCGTGCGCCTTTACGGCGCAGAAGCGTGGACCCTACTAGGAACTGATGCAGCTAGTTTTGAGAGTATTCGAGAGAAAACTTCTACGTAAGACCTTCGGTTCCAGTGGGAGTTGGCGATGATTTTCGCATCCGATCCAACAGTGAGGTGTATGAGCTCCTCAACCACATAGACGTTGTCTGGCGTATTAATATCCAGCGGATGCGCTGGCTCGGCCATGTCGCTCGAATGGAGGAGGATACTTCGGCGGGACGGGTATTTGACAGATATTTTGTATCCGTTGCAAGGACTAAATCGAGGAAGTCCTGTCATCGATTGGTGTGATCAAGAAGCAGAGGGGCCTGGAAGAATGAGATGCGGCAGGCCGAAATGCGTCAATCGGGTTCTTAATGACCAATTAAGTAAGTAAGTAAGTAACCTTCCTTAAACCTATATTGAATATATTGTTTTTCCTTTTTTTTGGCAATTACAACATTCAACCCCCTTTTCATGGAATGGATTAGTTTAGTTGTAGTCATAGGGTCTACTTTTTCCCGTTCCTCCTTGAGGATTGAGACTGCGCAGGAAGATTTAATTGTTTTGAGACATTATAAATGAGCCATTCTTTTACTACTCCAGAGCTGTGTTTGGGGTGGTTGTCTTTCTGGGTCCCAAACATAGTTGCCAAATAAACGAAACATCAAATCCTCAAATATTTGAGAAAAAATCGTCAAAATCGTCAAAGACGTTTATTGAAGTCGTAAAAAAATCGCCAGAAAAAATAAACAAATAAATTGAAAGGTTTTTAAAAACAAAAATCGTTTAAAGTCAGTGTTAAGGAGCAATAATATTGCATCATAGATGAATATTGCATCATGTATGGGGTAAATATTAGGGATTCAGAAGATTTTGACATTATGGGCATAAGAATTCAGTGTGGTGATCGCTAGAAGTGACACATTTTTCATTGCCTTGGTTTCTTAAGACGATGCAATAAATATTTCAGTTCTCATTGATGTTCTTACCCTTTACACCATTTATAACAGACCCAGAATGGAATACAACTCGCATGTATAGGTTGGCTCTTAACGTCTATTTTGGTGCTTCTCGACCGTTTCCAAGAGACGCCGTAGTAACTCGTTAATCACGATAGTGTATTCAACTCCATTGATTCATTAAAGCATCGTTGCAATGTGGCTTGTGTTTCACTGTTCTATCGCTACTACAACGGGTATTGCTCGAGTTAAATAAGGGGACTTGTTTATGAAAGTCATGTATTCCTACGTAACACTCGTCTCTCTCGTCCAGCACATCCGTATGAGGTCGATTGGTTAGTTTATCTCACACTGCATTACAAAGTTCGTTTATTAGACGGGCTATTCGTATGTGGAAATCCCTGCCTGCAGAGACCTTTCCTGTTACTTATGGTATAAAAATATTCAAACCTAGTGTCCATAAAGAAAATCCACAAATTAAAATTGTGTGCAACGCCATATGATAATTTATGCTCATCTACGATGTGCTTAGAAATTGGACTGATCGTGTAGGCTACTGCATGGCCAGCCGAGGCAGCCATTTGAATGAAATTATTTCCATTATTAACCGGAAGGATTGTACTTTTGAGAAAATAATCAGTAGTTTTTCATTTTAAAGCATTTTCAAAAGAAAAAAAAAACAGTTATTTGGCGGACCCTTTACAAAGCTTAAGGCAGTTTTTAATGTACTAAAGGAATGAATATCATGAAAAATTTTTAATTGCTAAAAATCGTCAAAATAAGGGGATAAAGCGTCATGACGTCAATATAGATGGGATGTCACAAAGCCATAGGGAATAAAGCCATATGGCGTTAAGTCCCATTCCATTGAGATATTAAGTCTCATTATAATGGGACTTAACGCCATCAACTTTCTTCCGAGAATGAGACATAAAGCCATATTTTTTTTGAATGAAAAATAAAGCCATCATGGTCTTAGCTCACATCGGTTCCTAAAACACTAAAGTTAAGTATTGAAATCTGGCTTCGCATAATAAAGAAGCCATTATGGCTTTATGTCCTATGGCTTTGTGACGGAGCACAAAATCGCCAAAATGATGATAAATCGTCAAATCTGGCAGCAATGTTTCCAAATCCAGTTTTTCTGCACTGTGTTTTACATTTCCTTTTAAAGTATTTAATTATGAAAATTTATTCATCGTATTTTCAATAAAAATGAAATTGGCTACCACATTCGAACGCATACATACCCATACCACTACGTTACCTCCAATATACTGTACTGTTTGGGCCAAATTCTCTGGATCCATTTCTGTATTTGAATCTTCTTCATGCCATTCTCCTGCCATCTGATTCAATGCAAAAACAAAAAAATCTTTATCAATATGTTGAGTAAGAAACTATCTGTACGTAGACTTAATTGATGCAGTGTATACATTTCTATGTAAGTGAACATAAACATAAACAAAATACAGCTTTTGCCTCATTGATAACAAAATCAACAACAATAAAATACAGCCACAAATAAATTATGTCCTTAAGCGTCTATATAAATGAACTCTGCAATAACAATGGCAAATATCTATAATAATAACAACAACAACAGCAACCAGAATTACCAGAACAACATTACAAATAATAAAAACTACAACTACTTTAACAACATACAAAACGGTGGCAATAATAAAGTAAAAAAAAATATCGAAAAAAAAACACACAAAAGAGAGTAAAACTAAAGTATTTATAAACAAGGTTTAAAACAGCTACACTTACACATGCACACACTTACATGCACACACTTACACTTACAAAGCAAGAAAGTAAGAGTAAGCATTAGATTGAAAATGAGAGAGAAAGAAGCCAAAAGGCATTTTCTCTTTACTTGTAACTCGTACGCTGATACTTGTGCTTAAATTTATAATGGAACGTTGAAAAAACAAACAAAAAATAACCAACAACAACAACAACAGCCGTTAAAATCGATTTGTTTTTCTTTGTTTTTTTTATTATTGAAAATCGAAGTATACAACACAAGCAAAGAGCAAGAAATGCATTTAATGGGTGATTTTTTTTAGCTATTATCATATTGGCATTACTGGTTTAAACAGCTTATGCACGTTTCGTGTTTTGTTTCACTGTCAAACTTATTCAGTTTGGTTTATAATTTAACCATGAATCGTCTTACAACGAACAATGCTTACAAATCATCATCATATATATTATTTGTAAAGCACTTTTTTTTGTCGGTTGCAAATATCTCCCATACCATCGCATCAAATCTAATGAATGATATCTCATTCTAAAGCTTATATCTAACACTACTGACGAAAAATGATAATAAATTGAAAAATTAATATTTTCTTTTACTTCTAAAGCACTTTTTTGTCGGTTGCAAATATCTCCCATACCATCGCATCAAATTTAATAAATGATATCACTTTTTAAAGCTTATATCTAACACCAATTGCGAAAAATAATTAGAAATTGAAAAATTAATATTTTCATTGATAAAAATTATATTTTATATAGAACTACATGATAATACTGTCAACATTATGATTATATGTTTTTGTTCAAGTGTGGTAATACAGGGTCGCTTAATAGTAATGCAGTTCTATATAATATAGAGTATGTATTAAAATCCATTCTGGCAATACCGCGGTTCTGTATAATATGCACATTAAGTTGTAAAAATCTGTTTTGGCAATATTTTGCAGTAGTTGTTAGATCAATTGTGATAATCAGGGTCGCTTTATTGTAATGCTATTCCACATAATAGTACGTAAAGTTGTAAAAGCAATTTTGGTAATGTCATTGTTTTTTTTATGAAGTGTAGTAATACGGGTTAATAAATGATACCAGGCTAATCGTAATAAACTTGGGAGAGCACAAAATATCAGCAGAAATTATTCAAAACTGTACTCATACCCCGAAACAACCTTACATCATCTGATCCAACTGTGCCTTTCCGAATGATATGAAAACAATTCCCTGTGAAAGTTGCGTTTGCTATGACGATAAACCCTTCAAGAAGTAGGATTGTATTTACCAGAATCGGCCTTTTCACATGGGCAGTTATACGTGGCTTTATCTCGAGTACGGACGTTTAAAGATATTTTTGTTTGTATTACGGATTCGTACGGGCAAAAAGTTAAAGATGATCATGTCATTACCTCTAAAATTGTATTCAAAGAAGTATTATAAAAGCAATTAAACATTGGATGTATGTATGTAAATATGTGTGTGATATATTATGATTTCTAATATTTTTATACTTTTAATAAAATTTCTAGTAATTATTATCATTTTATGTTACAAAAATGACTACTAACGGTGCGAACTATTCACACGGGTCATCTAGTTGAATTTTATTATCATTAAACCACCAATACGCTTACGTAGAGTGCGAACTGAAGAAAATAGCGCAGCTGTATCGGCCATCAATTATCGATTCGTCACCGTTTGCAGCAATTGGGACTCTGTTATTCAACAACATGGAAAATTCTGTGGAAGGATTTAGGTGTGAAGCCTTTCAGAATACAGCTGGTGCAAGAATTGAAGCCGACAGACCTACCCCAACGCAGAATTTTTGGTAAATGGGCTCTTGGAAAGTTGGCCGAACATCCACTTTTTTATAGAAAAGTTGTGTTCAGCGGCGAAGCTCAGTTTTGGCTCAATGGATACGTAAATAAATAGAATTGACGATTTTGGAGTGAAGATTAGTCAGAAGCATTGCAAAAGCTACCAATACATCCAGAAAAAGTCACAGTTTGATGCGGTTTATGGGCTGGTGGCATCATTGGAACTTATTTCTGCAAAGATGCTGTGCTACCTTTTTTTTACCCAAAATGCAAGAGCTTGACTTGGTTTCAACAAGACGGTGCCACATGCCACACAGCACACGTAACGATGGACTCATTGAGAGACGAGTTCGATGAACATTTGGTTTCACGTTACAGGCCACCTAGATTATACGATTTAATGCCTTTAGACATTTTTTTGTGGGGTTATGTTAAAGCTCATGTCTATTTTGGCAAGCCCTCTTCAATTGATGCTTCGGAAGACAACATTGAAGCATTTATACTTCTACAAAGATACTGCGAATCGTAGCGTAACTGTGAATGGTAAGTGCTACCGTGAGATGATATCCAACTTTTTTTCTGTCCAAAATGCAAAAGCTTGACTTACATGACATGTGGTTTCAACGAGACAGTGCCATATGCCACTTAGTACGCAAAACAATGGACTTATTGAGAGGCGAGTTCGGTGAACAATTTTATTTCACGTTCGGGACCGGTCAATTGGCCGCCTAGAACGTGCGATTTATCGCATTTAGACAATTTTTTGTGGGGCTATGTTAAGGCTTATATCTATACAGACAAGTCCCTTTTAATAGACGCATTGGAAGACAATATTAAAGCATTTATTCGTGAGATACCGGCCGAAATTTTGGAAAGAATATGCCAATATTGGACCAAGTGGATGGACCATTTGAGCCGCTGTCGCGGACAATATTTGCATGAAATAAACTTCAAACCTTAAATTATATGGACCGCACTATCAATTCAAATAAAGATTTCATGGATTTTTCTGAACTTTATGTGTTCTTTTTTGATACATTTTCCTATAGCTCTTAAAAAATCACCCATTAGAAAATAGCAAAAGTAAGTACAAGAGTGTGTGTGTGTGCGAGTGTGTGCGTTTATATAGCGATTTGCAGGATATTTGTTAACTCGTTTCTTGTTTTCTGCTGCTTTGTAGTGCTGCATTTGGAATTTTGTAATGGCATTTATATTGAGTTCATACAACTAAAAGTATGTTATTGTTCTCATTGTTGATGCTCTCAATTTTCTTATTGTTGTTGTTTTTATTGTTGTTGTTGCTGTTCATTTCATTTTCGATAGTTGATGGCTTTGGTATCCACGATTAATGGCATGTAAGTGATAGACAAAGCAACTGCATGGCATTAGGGGGGCATAGGGATAAGGATAAGGATACATATGAGAGAAACTGTACCTGCTGCTATTGCTGATTATTTAAATTGTTTAAATCTACCCCCTCCATATAAAGTTAGTAAGTTTAACGTGCATGATTCTATAGAAGTTTTGTTTTTCCTCTGGCATTTATGATTATTTTATTCGATTTTGTGCGAATTTATTTTGTTTTTATTAAAGTTTTAAATTGATTTCAATTTACTTTACTTTTCTTTCCCTCTTTTTTTTTGTTTCCACATCCAATTTAGGGCATTATTTTTAATGCTTCATAACAATAAACAGAGTTCTCTTCCCTTTCATTTCATATTCTTTAGGTATTTGTACGTACACATACAATGAGTACAAATCTAAAGTACAATAAATTACTTCTGCTTACATAAATAAATTTATAAATTGTGATAACAATCAAAAACACAAATATACTCGCAAACATAACTAAATGGTTTGATGGTTTGCAGTACCACTTACCATCTATCGTCCCTTTATGCATTAACCATTTCTTTTAGTATCTAGTATTCTAGGGGGGAATAAAAGTCAATACATTTTA
This sequence comes from Sarcophaga peregrina, assembly GCA_014635995.1. Taxonomy (NCBI): domain Eukaryota; kingdom Metazoa; phylum Arthropoda; class Insecta; order Diptera; family Sarcophagidae; genus Sarcophaga; species Sarcophaga peregrina. The sequence continues at coordinate 125,639,513 of CM025789.1, forward strand.
AAAGCAATTTAAAGCAATAATATTAACCCACAATTCAACTATTAAATACCCAATTAGACTTGCTTATAATAATAGTCTTTGTGTTAAAAGATCTTTAATAAAGAAGAAAAAATCATTATGTTGTTAAACAAGTTCTTTTTTTATAAACAGAGATTGTAAACTTAACGAAATTACTTTTTCTCTAAGCCAATTATCTAAAAGTCATTTATTTTATTTGATATTGGTACTGAAACTACTACTTCGTTCTCTCAAGCATGCAATGGAACCTCATCCATAGCATATAAACAATTATTCTAATGCTAATAAACTTAAACAGCCATGTATACATACATAAATCTACAGTTAAATGCAAAATTATAGCATCCACTTATAAAATGAAAATAATTGACAGAAATTTTATTAAAAACACAAAATTATTAGAAATCATAAAATATCACACACATATTTACAGACATACATACATACATATGTTTGAAGGCTTTTATAATACTTCTTTGAATATAATGTTAGAGGTAATGACATGATCATCGTTAATTTTTTGCCCCTACGAATCCTTAATACAAACAAAAATATTTTTAAACGTATGCACTCGAGATAAAGCCACATATAACTGCCCATGTGGAAAGACTGGTTCTGGTAAATACAATCCTACCTCTTGAAGGGTTTATTGTCATCGCAAAAGCAACTTTCACAGGGAATTGTTTTCGTGTCATTCGGAAAGGCACAGTTGGATCAGAAGGTGTAAAGTTGATTCGGGTTATGTGTACAGTTTTATCGGTGTGAATAATTTTTGCTGATATTATGTGCTCTCCCAAGTTTGTTACGATTAGCCTGGTACCATTTATTAACCCATATTACTACACTTCATAAAACAAACAATGCCATGACAATAACGACATTACCAAAATTGTATATTATTATATGGAATAGCATTAAAATTAAGCGACCCTGTTTATCACACTTGATCTAACAAATACTGCAAATTATTTCCAAAACAGCTTTTTTACAACTTAATATGTATATTATATAGAACTGACTTAGTAATAAACGGCATTATAGTAAATAGCGGTATTGCCAGAATAGATTTTAATACATACTCTATATTATGTAGAATTGCATTACTATTATGCGACCATGTATTACCACACTTGAACAAAAACATATAATCATAATGTTGACAGTATTATCATGTAGTTCTATATAAAATATAATTTTTATCAATGAAAATATTAATTTTTCATTTTCTAATTATTTTTCGCAATTAGTGTTAGATATAAGCTTTAAAATGAGATATCATTCATTAAATTTGATGCGGTGGTATGGGAGATATTTGCAACCGACAAAAAAATTGCTTTAGAAATAATATATATGATTCATAAAATTTTTATTTGAATTGATAGTAAGGTCCATATAATCTAAGGTTTGAAGGTTACTTCATGCAAATGTTGTCTGTGATTGTGCCTCAAATGGCCTATCTGCTTATTCCAATTTTGGCATACTTTTTCCGGCCGGTATATCACGAATAAAGGCTTCAATGTTGTCTTCCAATGCATCAATTGAAGCGGGCTTGTCTGTATAGACATAAACTTTAACATAGTCCCACAAAAAATAGTTTAAAAGCGTTAAATTGCACGATCTAGCCGGCTAATTGACCGGTCCCAAACGTGAAATAAAATGTTCACCGAACTCACCTCCCAATAATTCCATTGTTATGCCTGCTAAGTGGCATGTGGCACTGTCTTGTTGAAACCACATGTCATGCAAGTCAAGCTCTTCAATTTTGGACAAAAAAAGTTGGATATCAACTCACGGTAGCGCTCACCATTCCCAGTTACGTTGCGATTCGCAGCATCTTTGAAGAAGTACGGTCCAATGATGCCACCAGCCCAGAGACCGCACTAAACTGTGACTTTTTCTTGATGTATTGGCACCTTTTGCAATGCTTCTAGCTGATCTTCACTCCAAAATCAACAATTCTCCACATTTACGTATCCACTAAGCCAAAAATGAGTTTCGCCGCTGAACACAATTTTTCATAAAGAAATGGATCTTCGGCCAACTTTCCAAGAGCCCATCCACCAAAAATTCTGTATAGCGGTAGGTCGTTCTGCTTTAATTCTTTCACCAGCTTGTATTTTGAAAGGCTTCACATATAAATCCTTCCGCAAAATTTTCCACGTTATTGAGTAACAAACGAATCTTTTAATTGATGGTTATCATTACGACTGGCCGATACAGCTCCGATATTTTTTTCAGTTCTCACTTCACGTGTTGTTGAGGTCGCCGTGGTCTAGTAGGTTGGGTGTTGGCAGGCCAGACATCAGAACGAAAATTTGAAAATAATTTTTCGGTGATTTCCTCTCAGCAGATTTCTGGCAAAAACTCTGAGAGTAAAAAATTGCCATGAAATGCTTCTCAAAAAATGTGTCGTTCGGAGTCGACTTTAAACTATAGGTCCCTTCACTCATATATAAGTGGTGTGAGAAGCTAGGTCGTAGTACAATGGGTCAGTTCGACCACCGAGTACTGCACTTGTCAGAATTGACAAGTACACGTCCTCTAACCTAACCTAACCTCAACGTGTTGGTGGTTTAAGTGTCCAACAATGTAAATTTGCTGCGAAATTTAGTCACAATAGCCCGAATAGCCGCTTCAGTGGATCGATTAAACTCACCATAAAATGGAAGAAGCACACGGTGAACTTTCTTACCAGAGCACGCATTTGATAATAAAATTCAATAATTTCCAAGCGTTGTTCTTTTGTAAGATGATTCTTGGTTAAATTATAGACCAAACTGAAGATGTTTGACAGTGAAACAAAACATGAAACGTGCGTGACCTGTTTAAACCAGTGTTGCCAAACAGATAATAGTTAACAAATCTCCCTTTATTTACTATTTAAGGCTATCTTTAAAACATACTGGGAGAGTATGCTATACGATCTTTAGAAGTGCGGATTCTCATTGAAAAAACCAATTTTTAAAATTATTTTTTTTTTAATTGTGGTTTATTAGCGAATATTTGAAATAAATATTATAAAGGGTGGTTCGTTTAAATGTATCCATTTAAAAATACAACAAAAGAAAAACAGTTTGAATATGGCTGCTGCGACTGGCCTAACAGTAACTTAGTCGAGCGCTCTACTTTTTATAAACTCATTCATGTGTATGGGGCTGTATCTAGCTATGGCATCACGAACGTTGGCCTTTAAAAACTCAATTGTCTCTTTTTTGTCGGCATAACACTTTTCTGGAGACTAGCCCCACAGAAAGTAGACAAACGGCGTCAATCTTGGCTCCTACGTGGCCAATTGACATAATCTTTTCAAACGCCCATCAAATGTATGCCCTAATAAATCGATCGTGGCATGAGATGTGGAAAATTGCAGCATCCTAATGGAACCAAGCATAATTTACATCAAATCAATCGATTATCTTAGAGCGTTGGGTGACTCCATCGACCATAACAGTTGTGTTGTCCTTATTTACAAAGAATATGGGCCAAGGATGTCTCCGCTGCAGAAGCTTTACCAAACAGTCACACTCGCAATAAATGCATTGGCTTCTTTAAGACTACGCGTGAGTTTCCAAAGCCACAAATATGGCAATTTTGCTTCTTAACATACCCACCAATATGAAAAAGGCCTTCATCCGACAAAATGATTTCATTTAGCACAGCCTATCCAGTGAAGCAAAAGCAATGTGGATGGTCATACAGCTTCAACTGTGTCATGGCTAACGCAGAATAGTATGTGAGAGAATAATTAGAATTAAGTGTTGCCAGATTCAAAATAAGCAAATTTAAATCGACAGATAACCCACTCGTTACTATTGAATTATAAAAGAATTTTTAATTTTGTTAATAGAAATCATTTAGCGTAACATAAAATAAATGCTATTATTTTGATCAATATTGTAAAGCAGTCTATTTTTAAATGATTCGAAAACTCACAGAATATATAAGGACAGAAATGTTTTTCTTTTGTACAGTTTCTTTTAGGTTCAACTGTCATTCTCAAGTTCTTGTTAAAGACCTACTGAGTTATGCATACATACACTGGGGGACCTTACTCAAGAAATGAATGAAACCTGGTAAATGAATTTCCACGCACGTCTTATAAAAAAGGGCTATCCAATTCGTGGTTTCAAAAGTATAGGACTGGAACTCGACATCTGTCAAACTAAGTTGTGAAACCAATATTTTTCTTTTTAGTTGAAAGTCTGACATTAGCGAAAATGAATCGCTTAACTATCACAAAACGCATAAAAATTATCAAAACGTACTACAAAAATGGAGATTCTGCCACAGCCACGTATTGTGCTTTAAGAGGAGATTATGGAAACCAACTAATCAAGCAATTGGCAAAATTGTAAAGAAATTTAAAGAGACTGCAGTGGTTACAAATATTGAAAGGCCTGTGCATCATCGTTACGCTCGGTTCGCTGAAAATATCGCTATTGTTAGTGAAAGTGTTGCCGAAGACCCGAATGTGTCGTTTCCTCATTGTTCTCAGGAATTAGGACTGTCTTACGGCACATTCGGGCGTATTTTGAATTTAGATCTACACCTACATTCATATAAAGTCCAGTACACGCAACAACTGAAGCCAGCTAACCATTCACAACGTCGTAGATACGTGGAATGGGTGCTTGAACAACAGGCGGTGGACGGCAATTTTTCAAACAAAATTTCCTTCAGCGATGAAGCACATTCCACACTAGGTTGGTATGTTAATAAACAAAAATTGTTGCATTTGGGGTTCTGAGAATCCTCAAGTAATTGAAGAGAGGCCATTACATCGAGAAAAAGTCACTGTTTGATGCGCTCTTTGGCCCGAAGGTGTGATTGGACTTTACTTCGTCGAAAACAATGATGGAACGAACGTCACCGTCAATTCGGTGCATCATGGTCATATGGTAACCGACTTTTTTTGCCTGCTATTGAAGAATACGACTTGGAGAATATGTGGTTTCAACAAGATAGTGCCACATGCTACACAACTCGAGCGAATATGGCTTTGTTGCAAGAGACATTTCCTGGCCGCATAATTTCTTGTCGTTGCGATATCAACTGGTCACCAAGATCATGCGATTTGATACCATTAGACCTTTTTTTGTAGGGCTACGGAAAAGACCGTGTTTATGCAGAAAACTTTAACTATTGAGCACTTAAAACCCAACATTCTTCAGGTTATGGCTGAGATACCGTCCGCCCAATATGTGTTAAAAAGTGGTCGAAAATGACCCCAAAAGAATCCATGCTTGTAGCACTTCGCGTGGAGGTCATTTAAATGATGTAGTGTTTCACACATAATGTCAACATGCAAACTTTATAATAAAAAAAGAAAAAAATATTTGATTTTGTGTTTTATTTACGTTTACTTTTGAAACCACAATATGGATAACCCGTTATATATATACATAACTCATCATTATAAACCTTTAATTAGGATTAGTACCTAGCTTCTCAATCCACTTATGTTAATGAGTTAATTTTATACATTAGTGGCGGAACTTTTAAGACTTTTTAGAAGTTTTTCATATCAAATTTATTTTTCTCTCAAAGTTTTTGTGTTTCTTTTCATTTAAAATTCTTTATTATTCGCACAATTCTGTGTGCTACTGTTTAAAACTTGATGTAAATGACAGCAATTGCTCTGATTTACATAAACACTAACAATTATTAGTCACTTGTTCGACAGATCTTTATAACAACGATCTTCTAACCACGCATCTTCACACAATGCTGACTGAACATTTTTCAGACTCTGTTGTCTGCTTTGTCTTTCCTGTTATATTGCATGGTAAACAATTTAATGAACGCTTTTGAAATCTCTATAAATGTAAACATGTTGTTTACATTATTGTTTGTTTGTGTATTTTGTTTACATTTGCTCTAGTGTTGTTATTGCATTTTTGTTTACTTGTTTATCTCTTTTTTATATTGGTTTTTTTGTTGGTATATTTTTGTAAACAAGTTCATTGTTTTTGTAGCTTTGTAACTTATAAACAAAGTTAAACGATGTGAAAGTAAAATACCATAAAAGTTGTCCATTTACGTAACAATTTTATTTAAATCTGATTGGTTTGGTGGTGAACAGTGAATATATTTTATAATTTCATGGGAAAATCTATTTGCCAAATACTTATCCGCATGCCAGGCTATCATAATCTAACGTGAGTATAAATGGTGATGATTTTCTTTTCAATTTCAATAGAATTTTGAGTTCTAAAAGGCAAATTCTTAAGTGACAGTTGATTGAACGAGTTGAAATTCTTGCCAAAGAAATTAATTTCTTTGATTCGAAAAGAGATTTCTTAAAATGCAAAACCCTGTATTAATATATGCCGTAAGCATATATTGCATACAGTACAGAGAGAGTAGTAGTAGAGTCTCTCTCCCTCTTTCTCTTTTATATTGCTTAAGCAAATACTTATTTTCTTCACTTTAGCAAATTTGTTTACGAGAAAATATTGTTTTTGTTTTTCTCTGCAGTTTTTTTTTGTTATTTTGTTTTTGTTACGGTTCACATCAAAACATCCGACATGGAACTCGCATTATACCGAATACCAAAGAATATCAGAAGCAAACAAACAAGCAACAACAAAACAAAAATTGTACAACATTGTCCAAAGCATGTACGAGTATTGGTTGTACTACACAATGGCAAAAAATTTGTAACGAACATTATGCTCTGCATACAAGGCTATGTACATACATTCTAGCACAGTACCGAAGTACATTGTGTCTTCTCTTGCTGTTGCTTTCTTTTAAAAGGAGAGAGAGAGAGAGAGAGAAAAAAAAAAACAGGAACAACGATTACAACACGAAGGAAAGAAAAAAAAAAATGGTTACAATGCATACGAGCCATACATATAATGGAAAAGAAACAAAAACTTACAAATTGAATTTGATTCATTGAAATTTGATATTTCTGCTGCGTCTACTTCTGCTACTGCTTCTTCTTTTTCTCCTCCATACATGTATGATGTACGAGAACATACGCTGCTCTTGTGTTTTTTAGTTTTTTGTTACTCTCTCTCTCTCTCTCTCGCTCATTTGTTTTATTCGTTTTTTTTCGTGCAGATTTTTGTACAAAAGGAGAGATGGTTTTTATTATTATTATTTGCTTACAATGATGCTGTTACTCTCAGTTACAACAATAGCTTTAACAAACGTTATGATGATTGTAATAATATGAGTAATTCATTTCTACTTTTACTTTGTTGTTGTTGTTGTTTGTGTTTGGGTTTGTATTTGTGTTTGTGTTCTTATAACAAAAATTCTTATTAAATAAACATCGTATGCGTATTTGAGTGTGTGTTTTATATCAGTTTTGTTTGTGGCAAGCTGTGGTCTTTTATAGTCGCATAAAACCCCATATTGTTGTTATATTATGTTGCTAAGTATGCGTGTACATGTATGTATGTCTGTGTAATATTATTTCTTTTAAATGAAAGGAAAATATTATTAAGAAATATCCATACTGATATTGTTTTTTCTCTCTTTCTCTCTTTTTTTTTGGTTTTTGGATTTGTTTTTCTCGTTGTGATTGCACCATTATGACCACTGTGTGGTATGATGAACATAATAAATGAGTTCTTGATAAATTATACGCCAACGGTCATAAAAATGTAAAACAAACATACAAACATGCGAATAATTTGGAAATAAACATATTCATACACACATACATACGTAAGTACAAATAAATACACATGCAGATATGTATGTATGGTTGTACGATATAAAATTATTTCGATTGAATTTTAAATGAAAATAAAAATTATTGAAAATTTTTTATGAAAATTTTTTATTTCCATAACACTAAAGGCAACAACCATTTTTAATAATTTATCATTACAACCCTTCAGTCAAGATGAGAACCTAGCTTCTCACACCACTTATGCTGTGTGTGTTAATTTTATACATAAGAGGCGGGACCTACAGTTTTAAAGTCGACTTTAAACCACAGATTTTATGAGAAACTTTTCACGGCAATTTCTATTTACATTCAGAGTTTTTGCCAGAAATCCGAAAATGTGTTCACACTACCATTTGAAGTCGCCGTGGTCTAGTGGGCAGTGTGTTGGCTTATTAGACAAAAGGCCCGGGTTCGTGTCCCAGGTCAGACATCAAAACGAAAAATATATCTTCGGCGACTTCCTCTGAGCAGATTTCTGGCAAAGACTATTTTCAGAAAAGCTTCTCAAAAATCTGTCATTCGGAGTCGACTTTAAACTGTAGGTCCCGCCACTCGTGTATAAATTAACGCACAAAACATAAGTGTTGTGAGAAGCTAGGTCGTAATCCTGACTGAAGGGTTGTAATGGCCAATTATGTATGTATGTTCACACTACCAAGTAGAGTAAGGAGACTAGATTTCCCTCTTTAATGTGTACTAGATGACCCGTGCGAATATTTCGCACCGTTAATTGTCATTTTTATAACATAAAATGAAAATAATTAATAGAAATTTTATTAAAAGCATACAAAATTATTAGAAATCTATGTTCAAAGATACTATGTACGCGTTTCCCGAGTCTTCGATAGCAGTACTGCTTGCCATCTGCTTGGAAACATGTTATCTAGTCTGATGAGTCTAAATGTAATCACCTTCAGTAAGATGGAATGCAGTACTTCTAGCGCAGACCCGGGGAACGTGTTCAAAGCTACCATGTGAAGCAAACTGTTAAACATAGCGGCGACAATATAATAGTTTGGGGATGTTTAATATGATGGTATGTTGGCACTCTATATTTAGTAGATGGTATCATGCGAAAAAAGACTATCAACAGATTCTGTAAACCCATCTTCCGAATTTTATGGACAAATGTGCTTATCCCTAACAAGAAATTATTTTCCAACAGAATGGTAATCCGAAGCACACAGCAAAAATTGTAAAAATACGGAAAGGGAAACAAAATTTTCAATTGATGGAATGGCCGCACAAACTGCCGACGACAATCCGATTGAAAATCTTTGGCTATTCATGAAAATCCTGCTCCAACAGTACGAAACAGCCCCAACGAACTTGGACAAACTTTGGGATCGTATAAATGCGTAATGGAATCGAATTCCGAAAGATTTTATGGATCATTTGGTAGAAAGCATCTCAAACCATGTAAATTAAGCTAATTCTAATAAGGGTCTATGGGCAAAATATTGAAATTGGGTTAGTTTCTTGAATTTTCTTGAAACGTGCAAAATTGAGTTTATGTGGGTTATTTTCGTTTTTTCATTCAAACTCAAGAATGCATTTCATTAATTTTTGACTTTTTTTTTTAAATTAATTTCTTTTTTTGTATTTGCTTGCATGGTTTTGTTTTTGTGGATGACGAAACTCAGTATTGTGAACATGCACTCACTTCTGCTTGCCACTGTACATGCATACATCTGTTTAAATTTTATTAAAAATACAAAATTGTTAGAAATCATAATATCATCATACACAATTACAAACATACAATGTTTAAATGATTTTATAATACTTCTTTGAATACATTGTTAGAGGTAATGACATGATCATCGTTAACTTTTTGCCCGTACGAATCCGTAATACAAACAAAAATATTTTTAAACGTATGCACTCTCGAGATAAAGCCACATATAACTGCCTGTGTGAAAAGACTGGTTCTGGTAAATACAATCCTACCTTGTGCTATGTTTATCGTCATAGCAAAAGCAACTTTCACTGGGAATTGTTTTCGTGTCATTCGGAAAGGCACAGTTGGATCAGAAGGTTTAAGGTTGATTTGGGTTATGAGTACAGTTTTATCGTTATGAATAATTTTTGCTGATATCAAGTGCTCTCCCAAGTTTGTTACGATTAGCCTGGTACCATTTATTAACCCGTATTACTACACTTCATAAACGACATTACCAAAATGGCTTTTACCACTTTATATATTATTATGTGGAATAGAATTACAATTAAGCGACCCTGTTTATCCTACTTGATCTAACAAATACTGCAAAGTATTGCCAAAACAGCTTTTTACAACTTAATATGCATATTATTTATAACTGCAGTGATGCCAACTCTTCGGACACCAAACGCGTGAAAAAAAATTAAAAACGGGCTAAAAAGGGTTAAATTGAAAAAATTACGTTTTTAGTACAATACAATTGCTATTTTTTCAAAAAAGCGCATAAAGGGGGCTAAAATTAAAAAAGTCTTTTCAGATAAAACCACCACAATTTTTAAACAAAATAATTTATTAATCGATATTATTGCTTTAGAGATCATTTTCCGTTCACTAGATTTAAGGTAGTAGATTAGTTTCAAATAGAATTTACATTACAATCTTTCAAAGTTGGTCATTGTTAAATACTATTTGTACTTTTTGGTCATCCTCTTCTTCATTCATAAATCACTTTCTATATGGTATTGAGACTTGGCTCTGTCAAGTGTTCTGTGGAAGCAAATGGTGAATGAACTGCAGTATATAACGATAGCGCAGCCTGACATTTCTTTTCCACCTAATTATTAGGTAAACACAATTTTGAACTTTCAGAAAAGCTTGTGTTTCCCGGTACTTTTGGTAATTCTATGTAAATAACAAAGAAGAAAACAAGAAATAGACAAAAAGTTCTGCCACATTGGTTTACAATTCGTCATTGCCAGAGAAACGTAAAATAATATTTCCATACAGAGTTAAAGGAAAAACGGGCTAAAAGGGCTAAACAAAAATACTGAAAAGCGCTGAAATTGCGCGTTTTTTAGTTTAGGGCTAAAAAATTTTTTTGTGTTATAGACATTCCAAAAAGGGCTAAATCTAGCCCGAAAAGAGCTAAGTTGGCATCACTGTATAACTGACTTCGTAACAAACGGCATTATAGTAAGCAGCGGTATTGCCAGAATGGATTTTAATGCATACTATATTATGTAGAACTGCATTACTACTAAGCGTCCCTGTATTAGCGCACTTGAACAAAAACTTATAATCATAATGACAACAGTATTATCATGTAGTTCTATATAAAATATAATTTTTATCAATGAAAATATTAATTTTTCATTTTCTAATTATTTTACGCTATAAGTGTTAGATATAAGCTTTAAAATAAGATATCTTTCATTAAATTTAATGCGATGGTATGGGAGATATTTGCAACCGACAAAAAAAGGTACTTTAGAAATAATATATATGATGATGATGATGATTGTACTTAGAAAAAGTGTAGAAAGAATATGTATCATGCTCTGTACAAATGCTATTTCATCGGGTTCTTAACGTTTAGGACTTTGTTTTTAACGATCTCGATTTTCTACAAAAATTATTAATTGAGCGACCAAAAACGGATACCAGCAAAGGCAATCTACACTACATTTTGTAGTTCTTCTTCGATAATGTTAGTAGACCAAGTCAAGCGGCTTAAAACCTAAACAATTCCAATGGTGTTGCTACGCTTACAGTCAATAAGTTTCAAATCTATTTTCTTAATACGATCACAGCCAGAATCGATGGCAACAACCTTCCCCACTGGGGAACGTCCATCGCTAGGATAGGTTAGGTTACGTTTGAGGTTAAGTTTGTAATTGGGACAATTACAATAGCCAGAGGCCAATATGACCCATTACAACATATCCTAGAGGAGTGAGGCAAATTGGAAAAGAAGTTATGAATTGTTAGGACTATTAACAAAGTTCAGAAAACTATTGATTATCTTGCAATTAGTTAGTTTAGTTATCAAAGCTTTTTGTTTGACACGCCATGCGTAAAAGATTGTGTACAAAAGCCAAACTTCATGTCTGTTACCTATTACAGCCTCATAAACCCTATCTTTGAACTGCAATGCGAAAAAAGAAATTCATTTTTGATGACTTGTGACAAAAATTTCACTTACGACGACATAATTGGTCATTACCAAAGTTTAGTTACGATTAAGACTTAGCTCCCCACACCATATACAGCCATGGGCATTAAATTAGCACAAGATCCATGTATAGTTTGATTGTGAATTTTTTCTGATTTTTATCCTAATTTGGCCAATTGCTTTGGTCTGCAATATTGCACGATTACCTCAAACTGTTGTTTAAAAAAAAATATTATCGTTATAGTGTATATTATTCGTTTTGACTACTAATTAGTATCACAATGTTAAATTGTATGGGACCGGATGGTAGAATTGTTGTTTAACAGCTAAAATGTCAGACGATAAATCCAAGCTATGATGAAAGCACAATGGCATGGGTAGCTTTTTCATTGCACCATGTAGGTAACATTGTGAAAATGGATCGTTATCAGTATTTGGACAAAGATTGAACAAAACGAAACCATAAGCTTTTAAATACATGCCAGTTTTATTCATATTTTTTGAAGATAGTGGCCCAAACATACATCTGGACTGGCAAAGGATTGATTTTATAAATGAGCACATTCCCGTTTTTGACTGGCCAGTGTAAAGTTTTGTCTTAAACACGATAGAAAACCCCTGGAACGATGCGAAATGTACTATTGCTCACCAAAAATACAAATATTTGGACGATTTGTGGATTGGAATACGGGACGCTTGGTACTCGATTTCCAAACATTTTTTCCAACGAACTTTATCCCGTAGATAACAAGCAGTGCTAAATATTGAAATATTGATGAAATATTGAAACTGAAAACATTTATTTTAACTGTTTCTTAAAATATATAATTTTTATTCCAGAAATTTTAATTTGTGCTATTTTAGGGCCTTCAAGAGCAGACAATTGGCAATTTCTTTAAAATTTTTGATTTTTTTCAAAGAAGACTATGCATCTTAAGCTTCTATGTTAAAAATTTTTTATGAATAGACCTAAAATACATTAAAAAAAATCAGATTGTTTTGATAACGAAGTTTTGCGTTATTTTTTTTTTTATATTAAAGCTGCACTCAGGGGATGACCCTTACTCATGCAGTGTATTGTGCAGGTTTTTAGGAAAGGTGGAAAGTGAGAGGGAAGATGCGAACGGTAAGGAAAGTGCTATACCTTCACCATTAGACAGTCTACAGCAATCGCCCCCAAGAATCCCGCAGTTTCTCACTCCACTTATATTGTGTGTGTTAATTTAATGTCCATACATAAGTGTCAGAACCTACAGGTTCAAGTCAACTTTGAACGACAGATTTTTAAGAAACTTTTCACGGCATAAAATTATTTCATTTACTCTTAGAGAAATACAGAAATGCGCTGAAATCTGCTGAGAGGTAGATGCCGGAATAGATTTTTTTCATATTTCGTTTTGTCTGACCTGGACTTTGAATCGTCGGGCCACACATCTAATAACCCAAGACACTACCTAATATCCTACGACGACTTCTTGTGATTATGAAAATTGTAAAATATTCAAACATTATGTTGAAATTCATTAACTAAAGAAAGTTCTTGTGTTTCATTTCAATCTGCTTACAGGCAGAAATAGCCTTCAAGTTTTGAATAAAATTGTTTACCCATGCAAAACACGAAAGAACTGTGCTGACAGACAAATGTTGTGTATTTTGTTTCTTTTATTTTAAACGCAAACTAAAAATTCTTACACATTTGATTGCATTTTCATAAAATGCAACGTCAAACATTGGATTTGAAATGAAAAATTCCAAGCATTTGTCGTTTAGTTTTTCGCTTACGTTTCTTATTTTTTTTTTAAAGCAAATAGCATTGCGTGCTGCTATTTCCTTAAGCATTTTCCTATTTTTTTTTTTGTGTTTTTCTCTGGAAGTCAATACAGTAACATATCGGCTACATTACACACACACACACAGAATACATAAAAAGGAAGAAAAATGTTACATGAAGATGTATGCATGTAGGTATGCATGTATGTATGTACAGTAGCGAGCACAAAAAATGCAACACTGTGCCATATGATCTTTAAAAAGATCTGTTTCAAAATAACGGTAACTAATTTATCTATTTTCTTTTGCTGTTAATTCTTTCAATTATAAGTTTTCAAAGTAACCACAGTTTATTCCAAATTCTGCTTTAAAAATTTAAATATTTTTGAATTAGTGAAAAAAGTGCAAATTTTTAGCGAGCAAAAAAAATGGAACACAATAAAAGCAAATAGTTAAAATAAGTTATTTATTTAATTATAATTGAAAATTTCTTAAATAAGTTATACAACTTACTTGTGTTTTGTAATAGAAGCAGCTCTGACAGCTGACTGCAAAACTGCAATCATTAAAGCCTTAGAAGAAGGAAAATCCATGCGTGAAGTTGGACACCTTTTTGGTGTAAATCAATCTACCGTATGTCGGATTAAATCTCGATTTTCCTTGAGAAATAGTGTGGAAAGGAAACCAGGTAGTGGTAATCCCCGAAAAACTACCTCTCGCCAAGACCGCCAGATGCCATCAGTGCAATCAATAAAAAGAAGCGCCTGGAATTTGCAAAACGTTACAAGTATTGGTCAAATGAACAATGGGGTAAAGTCTTGTGGAGCGATGAAAGCAAATTTAATTTGTTTGGCTTCGATAGGATAAATTTTGTTCGAAGACCGCCTGGACAGAGATATTCTCCAAGATATCAACTTCCAACCGTAAAACATGGCGGTGGATCAATAATGGTGTGGGGTAAGGAACGATATGTTTAAAAAAAATTATTGATTTTACGTCACGTATTTACAGGTGCGTTTTCCCGTGATGGGGTAGGTCCCTTAACTCAAATCGAAGGAAAAGTGGACTCCAAGAAGTACTGTGAAATCCTTGGAGAACACATGCTTCCTCATCTGCGGGAAAAAATGCCTCCTGGTAGCATATTCCAACAGGATAACGATCCAAAGCACTCAAGTCGCTTAGCTCGAAACTTTTTAAACGACAATGATGTCAATGTTTTGGATTGGTCATCACAGTCTCCCGATCTAAACCCCATAGAAAATCTATGGGAGCTATTAGATTGGGAAGTTAAGAGGAAACATCCGTCAAATAAGAGGCAATTAGAAGAAATTTTGAAAAGTGAGTGGGAGAAAATATCCATTAACATATTAATAGCTTTAGTCGACTCTATGCCTTCTAGGTTGCAAGAAGTCATAAAAAATAAGGGCTACGCCACTAAATATTAATTTTAAGATTTTTTTTTTTGTGTAAGAATTACTATTTAATTTAAATAAACACATTAAAATTTATGCTGTTGCATTTTTATTGCTCCCATGAAATTCGCACTCTTTTTATATAATAAATGACAAAATAAAAATATCATTAATTAAAAATATTTACATAATGTTATTGATAATAGGTATCTATAACTGTAGGGATTAATAACCCAAAGAAATATTTTGAACTGGTCACCATTTTTTTAAAATTATCGCACTTAAAGATAATTTTACCCAACGTTGCATTTTTTATGCTCGCTACTGTATGTCTGCTTATATTAAAACCTCCTTATATGCACAATTTCTTAAACAAGTGCTTGGCAACACTTTGTAGTTGGTAAAGATTTTGGAGTTTGTAAAGTTTTATTCCCCTCACTCAACAAACATTTGAAACTCCTTCAAGTTACGTCTATAACCCTCATCCTAGGTCACCATAGTCTAGCAGGTAGTGTGTTAGCTTTTTAGACGTAAGACCGCGGTCCATAACCCCGGTAGAATATTGCCAACAAAACAAAATAAGAAAAAAAATTTCTTCGGAGTGTTAAATAAAATAAAATTCCCATGAAAATTACTCGAAATGAATTAAATCCTAAACTGCGGATTCTTTTAACAAAGTTGTTACGTATGAGTCGACGGAGATTACTTACTTACTTACTTAATTGGCCATAACAACCGGATTAACGGATTTCGGCCTGCCAGCAACACATCCTTCCCGGCGCCTCTGGTTCTTGCGCGCCTACGCCAATTGGTCACACCAATCGATGACAGAGATTACTCGACTTGATCCTTTCAACCGATACAGGGTCGTTTTCTTTGCCGACTTCTGCAGATTCCCGCATCAAATACTCGTTTCGCCGGAGCATCCTCCTAGATTCGAACAACATGACCGAGCCAGCGCAGCCGCTGGATATTAATACGCTGTACAACGTCCATGTCGTTGAGGAGCTCATACAGCTCACTGTTGTATCGGATGCGAAAATCATCGCCAACTCGCACTGGACCGAAGATCGACGGAAATTGGTGCGATTAATTTCCGATAGATGGCGTCACTGAAGCAATTGGTCGACCTACACCCCAAGCACCAAAAAAAAAGACCATTACGAGCCTCAGAATCAAACGAGCACTGTGACTGGAAAAACTTCGGGTAAATGCCGCTGAGACCCGTCCGCATGAACCACTTGAGCAACGAGAAAAGAGATTAGAATCTGATCGAATGTATACTACTCAGTCAAGTTCACTTCACAATATGTGTTGGTTCGTGATACATCTCTGCTTACAACCGTTTTGTAAACAACAACACTTGTTAGTTATTCTTCTTTGCTCACAACCTTTTTGTAAGTACAACACTAACAACTGCTACCCTCAGACGCAACTTGTCTGCACAAAACCAATTGATTTATCACTTCAACTAACGTAATATCGTTATACACGACTAGGTTAATTCAAACTCCAAATACACCTGCTGCCGTCTACACACACGCTCGCTTTGGCTTGCCTTTTATATCACTGGATCTGATGAATGCTCTCGAAGGAAGATGACGGCCTTCGGGAACATTCTAAAAGTGTAAACGAAAGTGGAAATGGTGTTGTTAAAATAATAAACAAAAGCTACAAAAACAACACAAGATCGATGAATAAACAAGAATAAAGGATAAAAGACGTAAATAACCAACAACAAAATGAAGTGAACAAAGAAGTAAACAAGAAACAACAATGTGCAGTGTAAAATAGCGGAGAGACAAATAAACCAACAACAACTAATCTACCTGGACTAATGTAAACAAGAAACAACAAAAATGAAGATAAGTTGTTTACATTCTTCAAGGCATTCATCACACTTCAAGGGCATTCATCACACTGATGATCCAGTAAGGCAAGTTAAAGCGAGGAAGGCTGAGTTTGAATTTAATCGTGTAAGACGACGCCACGTTGGTTGAGAATTAAAATCTATCGAGCTTTAATTCGGTCAGACTTGTCTGCATACAAGTTGCGTTTGAGAAAACAGTTGTTAGTGTTGTACTTACAAAAAGGTTGTGAGCAAGAAGAATAACTAACAAGTGTTGTTGTTTACAAAAGGGATGTAAGCAGAGTAGTATAACGAACAAACACCTATTGTGAAGTATCATTGTATACTTTAAAACAAGTTCGAACAGTGACACAAAAATTGTGCAAATAATAAAGAATTCATCAAAACTAAACACGAATTTATTTTTACTTTATTTGCAATCTACGAACTCATATTTTTAACGTTTTTAAAAGGTAAAAACGTAACAATATTCTATAAAAAAAAATGATGCACCATTTTCACTTTCATAACAATATCCTTTAAAAAATGAAATGAATGATTGTTGGACATGCCTTAAAAAAACCTTTCTTATGATATAGATATTGTATATGTTGGTAAGGAAACAGATTCCTAAATTAACAAAACATTAAAAAATATACCCTTCTCATAATGGTCCAGCTCACGAGAGGTCGAAGCTGGAGCCGAAATATTTTAAATGTCATCATAAAAAATGCCAATGTTCAAATGTTCATTTTAAGGGGGGTACACTTTGCACGAATTTCGCTTCCATATAACTAGAGTCGCTCTAATGTACATATATTCATTGCCTTTACATGTTTCAGAATAATTTTTTTTTAACTTTCAATTTATTTATTTATTTTTGTGACGATTTTTTTTCGATTTCCATGAACCCCTTTGACGATATGAAACTTTATTTATCTGACAGAAAAGCTTAAGTAATACGTAACGTATGAGTAATATTAAATTCTTTTAATATCGTATCCATACATACAAAATTAAATATTATTTTATTGCATACTTTTCAGAGTAATTACTCCAGTACAGTACAGATAATATGGGGTGCGTATGAGTAATACATTTCAAAGAGAATTCAATATAAAGTATACTGCCAAATATGATGTTAGTCAACACCAACTACAGTGGATTTTTTACAACCATCGATCTTATTGAGAATATTGCTGTTGATGGAATTAACGTTAATATTTTTCGATGCTAGTAACGCATGTTCAGAAAACTAGTGGATATTTTTCAAATTTTACACGATATTGGAAACTACACAATTTATTAATTCTTCTTTTGATTGTGTCATTCTGCAAAAGTCTGATGAAAATTTTATGAACTTTGTTATAGGATCAATTGGAATTCTTCCATTACCTAAATCAAGTAATTGTTTGGAAAAAGTTGAAGCTTTCAGTTACAACGTACATACATACATAATTGGCCATTACAACCCTTCAGGCAGGATTACGACCTAGCTTCTCACACCACTTATGTTGTGTGCGTTAATTTTATACATGAGTGGCGGGACCTACAGTTTAAAGTCGACTCCGAACGATAGATTTTTGAGTTGCTTTTCATGGCAATTTTTACTCTCAGAGTCTTTGCCAGAAATCTGCTGAGAGGAAGTCGCCGAAGAAATATTTTTTCGTTTTGATGTCTGACCTGGGATACGAACCCGGACCTTTTGTCTAATAAGCCAACACACACACTAGACCACGGCGACTTCACATTTGTTAGTATTGTGCTTACAAAAAGGTTGTGAGCGAAGAATAACTAAAAAGTGTTGTTGCTTACAAAAAGGTTGTAAGCAGGGGATTATCACGAACAAACACCTATTGCGAAAATTATCATTGTATACGTGAAATAAACTGGAACAGTGGCACAAAAGTTGTGCAGATAATAAAGAATTCATTAAAATTAAGCACATATTTATTTTTACTTTATTTGCAATCTACGAACTCATATTTTGAACGTTTTTAAAAGGTAAAAACGTTACAATATAATTTTCACAAAACTTCGTCACATCTAAAGAGCAAATGATGTTCTATCTCATATGTACACATAAATCGCGAATTCCCGCAATTAATAAATGCAGTATCTTAACGTTTCAAATTAAAAAAAAATAAAATTCTGTTTAATTTATAGAACTTCTTTACATTTTTTCATCGTTTGGAGTAGTCAAATTATCAACAAATCTGTTCACATTAAGCAGTGTTCATATAATGCGGCGTTCCATTAGCGCGCGAGCACTATAAAATAAAATTTCTATGAAAAGCTTCTTTAGAAATAATCTGTCGTTCGGATTCCTGTTTAAACTGTCGTCCCATACACATACACACATAGGTTGTAATCCTAACTGAAGATTTGTAATGATCAATTTTCTCTGTACAGGGTAACTGATATATAATGCAACAAAGTAAAACGTTATATTTTTTTTAATTTTATTGTTCAAAAGCAAAAAATTTTGGAAATAACATCAAATTTTAGAATCAGTCGAATGGGCCACCTTTGATACGAATTATGGCCGTCAAACGACCGACAAAGCTATCACAGGTTGCACGATAGGAGCTCTCCCATTCCCGGTGAAGCGCCGTCTTGAGATGATCTACAGTGAAAACCTTACTTTCCAAAATGCCAAAGGGTCAAAAGTCCAACGGATTGATATCCGGAGATTTTGGTGGCCATTGTGCGGTAGAAATAAAGCGAGGAACCTCCTTTTTAAGCCGTTATTGGTTGACGCCTGCTGAGTACGGTGGTGCTGAGTTCTTGTTGGAATGCTGATGGTCTGCGGCCGAAATATTCGTCTGCCCAGGATTTCTTTAAGTCGTGTTCCCGATAATATTCGGCATTTATTTTAACCCCAAGGTCAATGAATACGAGCGGAGAGTGACCATCGGCCGTTTCTTGAGCGCTTGAGTTCTGCTGGGCAATCGCATTTTAAATTTTCATCTGACCTCTTTGGCAAGTAAGCCCCGATCATTTTGTTTGTTCACAAACTCCTCAATTCGGAATGACTTCTCATCGGAGAAAATCAAATTCGGTAACTGGCCACTTTTATGGAAGAGAAGTAATTCCTTGGCTCTTTCCAGTCTAGCTTTTTTTGTCTATCGGTGAGCTCTTGCATCTTTTGGAATTTCAATGACTTCAGTTCCTGCCCGATATGGTCAGCTCACGAACAGTTTGTCTACCACTGCGTCGTGGATTTCGATCAAATCTGGCCTTTACTTTTCGGATCATTTCTGGTGTTGTAACCGTTTTTTTTCGTCCACTTTTTGGACGCAATGCAACCTGCCAGTATCAAGGTAACGAGCAATGGTACGAGAAACAAAAGATTTATTCGAATTTAAATGCTGGAGGGCTCTAACGATAGTCATCTGAGGTTTTCCAGCCAAATATAAAGCAATCACACTATCACGCTTGAACTCCATCATGAATAACTTTTTTTCTAAATGCAATAGATCAAAATGCTTTTGTAAGCTTGCTAATAATAAAATGAACTTTCACTGGAATAAATCTGTCAACTGTCAGGCGAACAGTTTACAAATGATAACAACCTGAAGTTGGTTGCAATACATAACAGCCACCCTGTATATGTGGCTTTCCAGTAGCAAAACAACTTCAATATGTGTTCGGTATGCAATTTAATCGGCTTTTAAAATGAAACTGTAAGCAAGCAGTACTCTCTGCTTGTATTTTCTAAGATAAAATACATAAGCAATGTTGTTTGCTTTTATTGTGCAATGAAATAATCGTGAATGGAAAAAACGGTCTTATTTGCTTCGCTTTACAATCGGCTCGCAATGTTTTTTCTTTTAAGAGTTTGTTTACTTCCACAGTCTTTGTAACATCATACACTTGATTGTACACAAAATACATCGAACATGCATATCAAACACATGTAAAAAACAAAAACAACAAGAATAACAACAAGGAAAAACAAAACCATTGCATGCATGCAGCAATAATCTTGGATATTGAATAACGATTAAGGAGACTAAGTTGCCGTTACAACATCAGAGAATGAAAGATCAAACAAATTATGGGAGTAAGGCTTAAAAGTAGGGTGGCCAATTTGTTTGGTTTTTTTTTTAAGAATAAAAACAATAACAATCTCCTTCTAAATCTACAAGAATCTTTGGCCTGACTTTTAAGCAATTTGTACCCCTTAAAGTTTCCAAAAACATGACAATAATGATACCCTTCAACTACATACAAATTCTTTGCAAGAATTTTCCTGAAAGAGAGAAGAAGAGCGACAGAGACAATGACAATCTATGCGAGCAATTTGTTTGCCTGTAACAATTAGTATAAATGTGTGGGTTTGTTTTTGTGGCTGTGTATGTGTATGTATAGAAGGCAATAAAAAAAACATTATTTATTGCCGAATGATAAATTATTTTTCCAAATATTTTACAGAAGAAAGATTTTCTCTCGGAAAAACAAAACCGAAAACAATTTTTCTACAAACATTGGCATTCTTTATGGATTTTATTTTGTTTTTTATTCGTTATTAAATTTTGTCAATAAAAATGGTTTTTAAAATGCAGCCTTTTATTATGCTTTACAGGATGAAGGCTAGAAATTAAAGCCTGCAATCAGCATTAAGTTTGATGACATTTTTTTTATAGCCAAGCTTAATGTATGATCAGCAATGATGTTTTCAAACAGATAAGTTGAATCGAATTATACTTATAATTTCGAATACTTTACCGATACGCATTCATACATACATACAGGTTGGCTGATATGTATTGCAACCAACTTCAGGTTGTTATCATTTGTAAACCGCTTGTCTGACAGCTGACAGATTTATTCCAGTGATAGTTCATTTTATTATTTACAAACTTACAAAAGCATTTTGATCTATTGCATTTAGAAAAAGAGTTATTCGTGAAGGAATTCAAGCGTGATGGTAAGATTGCTTTATATTTGGCAGGAAAACGGCATGTGGTTATCGTTAGAGCCCTCCAGTATTTAAATGTGAAAAAACCTTTTGTTTCTCATACCATTGATCGTTACCGTGATACAGGTAGTGTTGCATCGCATCAAAAAAGTGGATGAAAAAAAAAGGGTAACAACATCAGAAATGATTCGAAAAATGAAGACCAGATTTGATCGAAATCCACGCCGCAATGGTAGAAAAATTGCTCGTGAGCTGAACATATCGCGAGAACGGATGCAACACTTATTGGAAAATGAGCATGGACTAAAGCCATTGAAGTTCCAAAAAAGGCAAGAGCTCACCGATGGACAAAAAAAAGTTAGACTGGAAAGAGCCAAGGAGTTACTTCGCTTGCACGAAAGTGGCCAGTTACCGAATTTGATTTTCTCCAATGAGAAGCAATTCCAAATTGAGCAAATTGTAAACAAACAAAATGATCGCTAAAAAAGTCAGCTGAAAATTTACAACTACGATTGGCCACCAGAACTCAAGTGTCTGACCTGGGGGTTTGAATAGTAGTGTTACGTCTAATAAGCTAACACACTACCTACTAGACAATGGCGACTACTACGCTTCACATTCATACTGGAACCCGTACTCATTGTTCAAAGTTTGAAGTGCTCATCACATTCATACTTGACAGCATGTATGGTGTTGTTGATTTTGAATATCCAACTCAACATATACACGGAACCACAAAATAAATGTAGATCGAGTACGAGCCCTGAAGTACTTAATAAGAGGTTGTATGGTTGATTCAAGTCACTCGAATCATCTATAAGTACTTATTTTTCTAAAGTTATGAATCTAAATGCGGTAGACTTTGAGTTTGTCAACGTTGTACGCATACTCATTTCAATATTGTTAAGTTAATTTTATTTAAAAAATTTCAAGAGTTCTTATGTGCAGCGCAAAAACGATTCATTGCTGATCTCTGTTGTATGTGCGTATCTAATTTATGTGTTTAAGGGTTAGTATACTTTCTGAGGGTCTTTTTTTATCTTGTTTCTTTAAAGATAAATTTATTTGCACCAATGAATCATTTTTATATGTTAAAGAGAACATTTGACTGCTAATGAAAGCACTTTTTCCCCAATTATTGTGAGATCCAGCAGTGGTACGGTCCCCTAAAGAGGGCCATCTCATCCATCTGGTGAGTATGATTGAATTAAGCATCGAAATGAGTGTTTATGAAGTGGCTATGGCCTGAATTAGGCTATTTTGAAAGTCTCCAAAAAAGTGAATAACAAAAACGCAGCGTCTTGAATTTCCACCCCTGTTTTCGCCTAAAAAATTGTTAATTATTGACGGATCAAATGTATTCCAGTTCAGATTTAAACTACTTATCTTATCTTCGTGGTGTACTCCCCATCGTGCGTACCTTGCTCCTTCTGCCGCTTTTGTCTGTCCCTGGAGGCAGATAGGTATGCGATCGTTGATCGTTTTTAAGCGATTGTAAGTGGTTCTTCTGCTCGGCTTCTTCTTTTCTGTTGCTGCTGATATTGTTCATATGCCCCTCCAAATTGCCCTTTTCCTTCCTTGCCGTCATTATCACCTAGCCTGCCTAGCCTGCTACGTTGCTGTGGGTCTTCCTGTTACGTTCATTTTTTCCACTCCTGGTGCCACATCATGTAGCCAAAGCCTCGCCCATCACTGCGCTGTTCAATGTTTGAACTGTAAGTCTCGTTCTTTATGTCGTTTATTGTTACACTGTGGGTCACCAGTTCCGAACTGTCTGGAGTTCAACTGGTAGTAATCGATTTGATTACGAGGTCTGACCGGAGACTTAATTCTGATACCACGAAAATCAGGAAAACCTAGAATCTCGGTTCTAGCCTAGCTGTTGGTGATTTTTGTGGTTTGGATACAAATCGCGGGAAGAATCTAGTTAGGCTTGGTGTGGAGTTGAATTCTCTACCGGATGTCGTGACTTAAAGATCGGAAGGAGTTTTAGATAGGCTCCGATCTTAACCAAGTAGGAAGTCATGGCCAATTATGTGGCTTCTAATTGGCACTCATGTGTAGTAGTCTGTTACATCTGGGGTCGTTGGTAGACGAATTGTATTTTACCCTGTATGAAGAGCATCATGGGATTAGTTCAACGCGAACATCAAACCCATAAAACCCATCATTGTTGTCAAATTTTAAGAATATTGTTTGAAAATTCCAAACGAAATCGTTCAATTGGGCATTACAAAGCTTCAGACAGGATTACTACATAGTTTCTAAGAGGACTTATGTTAGGAACTTATTGAGGAAGCAACAGTTTAAAGTCGTTTCAGAACGACTGATTTTTTTGAGAAACCATTTCATGGCATTTTTATTTGCTCTGCTAGTTTTTGCCAGAAATCTGCTAAGAGGAAGTGACCGAAGAAATATTTTTTTGCCTATTGAAAATGTCTGACCTGGGGGTTTGAATCGTACCGATACGTCGCGTAAGTCTACTAGACTGAAGCGACTTTCCTTGAAGTTGTAATGTCACCAACTGGGTGTTCTTGTGGCACCTCTTTGGCTTTAGTGTTGTTGTTTTTTCTAATTTCATGCTTTTTTCCGCATGCTTTCCTTCTGTTGTTGATGTTGCATAGAAAAGATAGTAAAAACTTAAATCCTTTTGCTAAGTACATAGTATTTCTTGTGAGAATTATTTTGTTTCTTGTTGTTTTTATTGTAGTTATTGCTTTATATTGCATGTAATCGTAAAAAAAATGTCTTCAACAAACCATACAATTATTTCTAACAGTGGGACAGATTTAGAAACATTTTACGTATACTTTAGGATACTAAAAATGCAAATCAAACCCTTGGATTTGAAAAGCAAACGATAATGGAAACCTTTTCAAGGCAATTCTTTATTTACTCTTAGAGTTTTTGCTAGAATGTTAGTGAGAGTTAGTTTTCGAAAAAATGGTTTTGGTTGGAGCTCTCTGACCTGATGTTACCGGAACGAATTTATGGTAACATTAGAGTTCTTGCTTTTGAGGTGAACTGTGTAATGCGAAGTACTTTTCCTATGTCATTACAACCCTTTAGTCAAGAAATACTTTTTGCATTTTGTTTTGAGGTCGCCGTGATCTAGTAGGTAGTGTGTTGAGTTCGAATCCCAGGTCAGACATCAAAAACGAAAATTTGAAAATAATTTTTCGGTGACTTCCTTTCAGCAGATTTCTGGCAAAAACTCTGAGAATGCTTCTCAAAAAAAATGTGTCGTTCGGAGTCGACCTTAAACTGTAGGTTCCGCCACGCATGTATAAAAATTAACGCACTCAACATAAGTGGTGTGAGAAGCTAGGACTTAGTACAATGGGTCAATTCGATGACCGAGTACTGTACTTGTCAGAATTGACAAGTACACGTTCTCTAACCTAACCTAACCTTTGATGTCTAGCCTAGACCCAATAGACTACGACGACTTAACATTTCCTATGTCAGTGTTGTTTTTAATCGATTTCAAACGATGTAGATTTATTTGGATCTTGAAATATGCTACTCATAGACCTAGTGCACAGCCTAAAATTAATTCTTAAACAAGTGATCTTTGATGATCTTGTGCAGATGGATACGGTTATATAGCTAACAGTGATCTCTGTGCTCTGTTAACGTCAAATGTGGCGCTGCTAAAGTTTATGGTTTGTGTCATGGATTTTCAAATTCGAATTTATCTTTACACACATAAATAAAATTGGTCATGAAAAGTTCTTCAAAAATCTGTCGTTCGGAGTCGACTTTTAACTGTAGGTCCCGTCACTTATGGAAAAAATAAAGATATGCAATATGGATGGTGTGAGAAGCTTGGTTGCAATCCTGACTAAAGGGATTACAGAAAAGCTGAAAAGCAAGAGTTTAAATTTCTAACTAAACAGGCAATTTACTTCAGAAAAGAATAGTGGGGAGTAAGTTATCTTATTAACTGTAATCACTGTAGTCTAATAATTAGCTCGGACATCTCATATAAAAGGAAATTTGAAGGAAAAGATATTTCTTCGGTAACTTTCTCTGCGTAGATTTCTGACAAAAGCTCCTAGAGTAAATAAATTTCCTATGAAATATTTTTCAAAATATTTGTTGTTCGGAATCGACTTTAAACTGTAGCTTCCGCCTCTCATGTATAAAAATTAACACCCACATTATAAATTGTTTAAGAAACTAGGTTGTAATCCTAACTAAAGAGTTGTAATGATCAATTATGTATGGTATGTAAGCATGTACAGTGACGAGCAGAAGTAAGTGCATGTTCACAATACTGAATTTCGTCGTCCACAAAAACAAAATCATACAATAATTAATGAAATGCATTCTTAAGTTTGAATGAAAAAACGAAAATAACCCACATAAACTCAATTTTGCACGTTTCAAGAAAATTCAAGAAACTAGAACAATTTCACTATTTGGTCCATAGATGTTTATTAGAAATAGCTTGATTTACGCAGTTTGAGATGCTTTCTACCAAATTATCAATAAGATCTTTCGGAATTCGATTCCATTTCGCAATTATACGATCCCAAAGTTTGTCCAAGTTCGTTGGGGCTGTTTTGTACTGTCCGAGCCGGATTTTCACGAATAGCCAAAAATTTTCAATCGGATTGGGATCGGAACTTTGTGCCGGCCATTCTATCAATTGAAAATTTTGTTTCCCTTTCCGTATTTTTACAATTTTTGCTGTGTGCTTCGGATTACCATTCTGTTGGAAAATAATTTCTTATTCGGGACATTTGTCCCTAAAATTCGGAAGATGGGTTTGCAGAATCTGTAGATAGTCTTTTTTCGCATGATACCATCCAATAAATATAGAGGGCCAACATGCCATCATATTAAGCATCCACAAACCATTATATTTGGCCGCCATTTGTTTGCTTCACATGGTATCATTGAACACGTTACCTGGGTCTTCAACAGCGGTACTGCTTTCCATCTGATTGGAAACGTGTTATCTAGTCGGATGAGCCCAAATGTAACCACTTACAGTGGTCATTACGAGCTAAGCAAAATAGCAATTATGACCGTTGTAATGGTGGGAATTGAATCGTCAATCCTCTGGCTAATAGTCAAGCACTCTATCTAGACTAGACTATACGAGGGCACATAAAATAAAATTAATTATTGAACAAGAAATAAAGAAATTATTTTTAATGGAAATATTCTTCTTTGTTGTTACTGTCCATAAATACTTTGTGGTTATTTTATTTCTTCTTTTTTTTTATTTTTCCCAACTACAGTTTTTTCCTTCCATTTTTTTTCCAGAAGTTTAATGGTTTACAAATTATTTGAATTTTATTCGTTACTAAATACATAAAGATGCTGTTTATCTTGTATCTACTGCATACATACAGTAGCGAGCACAAAAAATGCAACGCTGTGCCATATGATCTTTAATAAGATCTGTTTCAAAATAACGGTAACTAATTTATCTATTTTCTGTTGCTGTTAATTCTTTCAATTATAAGTTTTCAAAGTAACCACAGTTTATTCCAAATTCTGCTTTAAAAATTTAAATATTTTTGAATTAGTGAAAAAAGTGCAAATTTTTAGCGAGCAAAAAAAAAATGCAACATAATAAAAAAAATAGTTACAGTAAGTTATTTATTTAATTATAATTGAAAATTTCTTAAATAAGTTATACAACATGTGTTTTGTAATAGAAGCAGCTCTCAGCTGACAGTAAAATTGCAATCATTAAAGCCTTAGAAGAAGGAAAATCCATGCGTGAGGTTGGACACCTCTTTGGTGTAAATCAATCACCCGTATGTCGGATTAAATCTCGATTTTCTTTGAGAATTAGTGTGAAAAGGAAACCAGGTAGTGGTAATCCTCGAAAAACTACCTCTCGCCAAGACCGCCAGATGATTGCACTGGTTAAAAAAGATCCACGAAAGACCGCAGTGGACGTTGCTAATTTCGCAAATGAGCAAATGGGAGTCTCTATAGGCGTTCACACTGTTCGCCGTAGGTTGAAAGAGGCTAATTTGCATGTGAGACGACCCGCAAAGAGACCTCTCATCAGTGCAATCAATAAAAAGAAGCGCCTGGAATTTGCAAAACGTTACAAGGATTGGTCAAATGAACAATGGGCTAAAGTCTTGTGGAGCGATGAAAGCAAATTTAATTTGTTTGGCTCCGATGGGATAAATTTTGTTCGAAGACCGCCTGGACAAAGATATTCTCCAAGATATCAACTTCCAACCGTAAAACATGGCGGCGGATCAATAATGGTGTGGCGTAAGGAACGATATATTTAAAAAAAATTATTGATTTTACGTGACGTATTTACAGGTGCGTTTTCCCGTGATGATGTAGGTCCCTTAACTCAAATCGAAGGAAAAATGGACGCCAAGAACTACTGTGAAATCCTTGGAGAACACATGCTGCCTCATCTGCGAGAAAAAATACCTCCTGGTAACATATTCCAACAGGATAACGATCCAAGGCACTCAAGTCGCTTAGCTCGAAACTTTTTAAGCGACAATGATGTCAATGTTTTGGATTGGCCATCACAGTCTCCCGATCTAAACCCCATAGAAAATCTATGGGAGCTATTAGATCGGGAAGTTAAGAGGAAACATCCGTCAAATAAGAGGCAATTGGAAGAAATTTTGAAAAGTGAATGGAAGAAAATATCCATTAACACATTAATAGCTTTAGTCGACTCTATGCCTTCTAGGTTGCAAGAAGTCATAAAAAATAAGGGCTACGCCACTAAATATTAATTCTAAGATTTTTTTTGTAAGAATTACTATTTAATTTAAATAAACACATTAAAATTTAAATGCTGTTGCATTTTTATTGCTCCCATGAAATTCGCACTCTTTTTAATAAATGACAAAATAATATAACATTAATTAAAAATATTTACATAATGTTATATGATAATAAGTATTTATCTATAACTGTAGGGATTAATAACCTAAAGAAATATTTTGAACTGGTCACCATTTTTTTAAAATTATCGCACTTAAAGATAATTTTACCCAACGTTGCATTTTTTGTGCTCGCTACTGTACATATATGTATGTATGTAATGTATGTAATGTATAGTAGAGTTTAGATATTTAATAAAATGATTGATAGATTCGCAATTTTCATATAAAAATATTTGCTTTTCTTTCCGGGTTTTGTATCGTTCATTTTCATATACACAAAAACATAGCCGAAGGGAGACATAAAAATCTTTTAAATTCTTTAGTTGTTCAATAAAAACAAAAAAAGAAAGAAATTCTTGACACAGAAAAATTCTATAAAATCAAATTAAAATAGAGCAAAAATATTTTGTATTAATTTAAATGAAATGAAAAAAATGCAAATCATTGTTTCATCATACAATTAAATTCAATTTTAAGCGATTTCTAGGAATTATTTTATTTCAATTCAAATATTTTAGCATGTCAATTACTTTAATTTGTCATTCCACCATAACATTTAATTGATTTCAAAAGGTTGGAGAAGTAAGGGAGCCTATCTCTAATTTTATGGGCTCATTTGCATTGTAGATATTTATTAAAATTTTAATTACGATTTATTATCTCTCTCTTTAATTTTTTTCCTTTTTTTTAATTGTAAAATGCATATTAGCACTGCAAGGCAAATTAATTGCAAATTAAATCAACAAAAATTATTAATTTTCGTTAATCATTAGCAAATACACTAATACCCCGGTTTGTGTCGCCTCGTTCTGTGTCTGCTTCGAAGTTGCGTCTTTTTAAAATTTCTGTGACTTCGAAGTTGCGTCTTTTTTGTTTCAGTTTGCATCGCATGTTTCGAAGTTGCATCGTTACTGCTTCGATTTGCGTCGTTAATATGAAAATGCTTGTACAAAGCTAAAACAGAAAAAGGGGATTTCCCGTTTAAATCTAGTGCAAACTCGAAGTTGTATCTTTTTAAAATTTCTATAACTTCGAAGTTGCGTCGTTTTTGTTTCAGGTTGCGTCGTTAATATGAAAATGTTTGTACAAAGCTAAAACAGCAAAAGGGGATTACCCGTTTAAGTCTAATGTAAATACATACAGACATATGTATTGATGTTGTCTGATGGTTGCATGTTGTAGGTCGTTAGTAAATAATGATTCTCGTAACCATTTAAATGAAAATCAACACAAATGTATAGAAAATCGTGCTAAGTTTTGCGTCTTTTCGGTTTTCATTGCATTTTTTCAGGCCCTATTAGCGACGCAAACCGGGTTATTAGTGTATATTGGAATTTCCTTTCAAAACTAAAATTATTTCACTTTTTTTCATATCTTAAAGCCTTTTTCCCTTTGTAAGTAAAGTTAGAAACATTGGATTTTTGTATTTCAACCATAGTAAGGCAATGCTTCTCATGTAAAGTAATTACAAAAATTTTTATATTGTTATCTATGTATATATAATTGTGTTTTTTCTATGGCCCTACGAGCTAAAGGTTGGAAAATCTTCTTAAGACCTTGATAGCCCGGCCGTCCTAGTTCGTCACACTTTCAACATTTGCCCCCCCCCCTCTCGGGACCACAATCAAGTATTACTTCGGGGTGTAGATTCAGCGAATGCTGTCATTAAATTCCACAGATCATGCTCACCCAGCCAATCTTTGCTGTGTCAATATGTTCCTTGCAAAAACACATACTGCGTTCCACTTGTCACATGAGGTTAACATCAGGTTAACTATATTATCGGGCGTTATCTGAAATCCAATTGTTCTCTCCAGGCAATTTCGTTGAACAGCATTTTGCGTTCAAGAACATACTCCGCCGTCTCCCTTTCATTATCTCATTCTGTTCAAGCCTCGTCTACGTCAAGACCATACTTATAGAAATATGCCCTATAACATCAATGGCCGGCTAGCAACTGTGTCAGTTAGAAGTTCTCATCGCCGTGTCTCCTTTTTGTCCATTCGCCTATGCTCGGTATGGGTCTGTGGGTCCATCTTCCCTTGGTTGTCTATGCACATATAAAAATGAATGTGAGTTTGTTTGTTTGTATGTTTGAGCGTTATATACGACTAGACAGCTGAACCGATTTTCATGAAATATTCACATTATCTTCCTGTATGGTCGGAAGGAGTTATCGGTTACTTTTTATTTTAAAATTTCAATTAGGCGAGGTATCACTCCCACATATACTACATTACCTACTATTGCAAGCTAATAACAAGATGGGTAGTATATTGGAAAAATTACAAGATACCTTAAATTTTGTTCAAGTGACTACAGTTTCAAAATAAATATTTTGTACAAATATGGGCTAACTAGCAATAGTGGGTGTGGCCAGCGTTACCGTTGAGCGACTAAAGTCGCAATTTGACATTTTTTCAACGACCTCGCCACTTTTTGTGCCCCTTTACTAAAATGAACTAAATCTGACACTTTTCAAAATTGTTGACCCTTTTTTCCCCTTTTTTCTTTAAAAGTATTTTTTCTAGACTAGTATACTAGACTATAGACTACACTATAGACTAGATTATAGACTAGATTATATACTAGATTATATACTAAATTATATACTAGACTGTAGACTAGATAAAATAGATTAAACTATAGACTAGACTATAGGCTATACCATATACTAGACTATATACTAGGCTATAGATTAGACTATATACTAGACTATAGACTAGAGTATAGGCTAGACTATATATTAGACTGTAGACTAGATAAAATAAATTAGACTATAGACTAGACTATAGATTAGACTATATACTACACTGTATACAGGACTATAGACTGGATTATATACTAGACTGTAGGCTAGATAAAATAGATTAGACTATAGGCTAGACTATATACTAGACTATAGACTTGAGTATAGACTAGACTATATACTAGACTATAGACTAGAGTATAGACTAGACTACATACTGGACTGTAGACTAGAGTATAGACTAGACTATATATTGGACTGTAGACTACAGTATAGACTAGACTATATACTAGACTGTAGACTATAGACTAGATTATATACTAGATTATATAATAGACTATATACTAGACTATATACTAGGCTATACTCTAGACTACATACTAGGCTATACTCTAGACTACATACTAGACTATACACTAGACTGGAGACTAGACTAGACTGGAGACTAGACTATAGGCATTTTCTTTTCTTTTAATAATGTTGCCCCTTTTTACTGCCAAAATACACTTTTTGTGCGACTTTTTCATCAAAAATCCCTTTTTTGCGCGACTTCTTAAAAATTTCCAGCGGTAACGCTGGGTGTGACACCTTCCATATAAAGTAAATACGAAAATCTGTATATCTGAAAAACTGCAATAGCTAGAGTCCCCTTTTATTAGAGTCAAAGCCAGCTGATAAGATAAATGCATGTCTAAAATCATAATACCTTTGGCGACATGTTCACAATCTAAAATTGACTACAAATATGTGTGTTCAGTTGCAACGTGATGTTTCAGCTTCAACTTTTTCCAAACAATTACTTGATTTGTGTTCTGGAAGAATTCCAATGGATCCTATAACAAAGTATATAAAATTTCTGTCAGACTTTTGCAGAATGATACAATCAAAAGCAGAATTAATAAATTGTGTATTTCCCAATATCGTGGAAAATTTTAAAAATATCCAATGGTTTTCTGTACGTGCGTTACTAGCATCGAAAAATATTAATGTTAATTCCATCAACAGCAATATTCTCAACAAGATCGATGGTTGTAAAAAATCCACTGTAGTTGGTGTTGACTAACATCATATTTGGTAGTATACTTTATATTGAATTCTGTTTAAAATTTATTACTCATACGCACCCCATAATATCTTTACTGTACTAGAGGAATTACTCTGAAAAGTATGCAATAAAATAATATTTAATTTTGTATGTATGGATACGATATTAAAAGAATTTAATATTACTCATACGTTAAGTATTTCTTAAGCTTTTCTGTCAGATAAATAAAGTTTCATATCGTCAAAGGGGTTCATGGAAATCGAAAAAAAAAAATCGTCACAAAAATAAATAAATTGAAAGTTAAAAAAATTATTCTGAAACATGTAAAGGCAATGAATGTATGTACATTAGAGCGACTTAAGTTATATGGAAGCGAAATTCGTGCAAAGTGTACCGCCCTTAAAATGAACATTTGAACATTGGCATTTTTTGTGATGACATTTAAAATATTTCGGCTCCAGCTTCGACCTCTTGTGAGCTGGACCATTATGAAAAAGGGTATATTTTTTAATGTTAACAACTGTTTTCTCAAACGCAACTTGTCTGCACACAAGTCTGACCGAATTAAAGCTCGATAGATTTTAATTCTCAACCAACGTGGCGTCGTCTTACACGATTAAATTCAAACTCAGCCTTCCTCGCTTTAACTTGCCTTACTGGATCGTCAGTGTGATGAATGCCCTTGAAGTGTGATGAATGCCTTGAAGAATGTAAACAACTTATCTTCATTTTTGTTGTTTCTTGTTTACATTCGTCCAGGTAGATTAGTTGTTGCTGGTTTATTTGTCTCTCCGCTATTTTATACTGCACATTGTTGTTTCTTGTTTACTTCTTTGTTCCCTTCATTTTGTTGTTGGTTATTTACGTCTTTTATCCTTTATTCTTGCTTATTCATCGATCTTGTAAACAAGCGCTTTATTTTTGTTGCTATATTTTTTTACTCATTCATTGATCACGTGAACAGTGCGCTGTTTTATTTTTGGAGCTTTTGTTTATCATTTTATGCATGATCCAGTATATTGTGTTGTTTTTGGAGCTTTTGTTTATTATTTTAAAAACACCATTTCCACTTTCATAACAATATCCTTTAAAAATGAAATGAATGATTGTTGGACGTGCCTTTAAAAAACCTTTCTATGATATAGATATTGTATATGTTGGTAAGGAAACAGTTTCCTAAATTAATAAAACATTAAAAAATAGACCCTTTTTCATAATGGTCCAGCTCACGAGAGGTCGAATCTGGAGCCGAAATATTTTAAATGTCATCATAAAAAATACCAATATTCAAATGTTCATTTTAAGGGGGGTACACTTTGCACGAATTTCGCTTCCATATAACTTGAGTCGCTCTAATGTACATATATTCATTGCCTTTACATGTTTCAGAATAATTTTTTTTTAACTTTCAATTTATTTATTTATTTTTGTGACGGTTTTTTTTCGATTTCCATGAACCCCTTTGACGATATGAAACTTTATTTATCTGACAGAAAAGCTTGAATTCCTTTAATATCGTATCCATACATACAAAATTAAATATTATTTTATTGCATACTTTTCAGAGTAATTACTCCAGTACAGTAGATATAATATGGGGTGCGTATGAGTAATACATTTCAAAGAGAATTCAATATAAAGTATACTGCCACATATGATGTTAGTCAACACCAACTACAGTGGATTTTTTACAACCATCGATCTTGTTGAGAATATTGCTGTTGATGGAATTAATGTTAACATTTTTGAATGCTAGTAACTCAATTTGTCGCATAGTGTTATGGGTTCTTTGGTAAATGTTGTGTAAATAAGGTTTCGAGTTCTTTTTTTTTCAGTTTTAAATCCTTCTATGAAAGAATATCCACTTACCCTGTAAATTGCAGCTTTGAATGTATATTAATGGGTGATTTTTTTGCTATTATCTTCTTGACAACACTGGTTTAAACAGCTCACGCACGTATCGTGTTTGGTTTCACTATCAAACATCTTCAGTTTCGTCTATAATTTAATCATGAATCGTCTTACAAACAAACAACGCTTGCAAATCATTAAATTTTATTATGAAAATGCGTGCTCCGTTAAGAAAGTTCATCGCGCGCTTCTTCCATTTTATGGTCAGTTTTATCGACCCACTGAGATGGCTATTCGGGCTATGGTGACTAAATTTCGCAGCAAATTTACATTGTTGGACATTAAACCACCAACACGCTTACGTAGAGTGCGAACTGAAGAAAATATCGCAGCTCTATCGGTGTATCAGTGTTAATGATGACCATCAATTATCGATTCATCGCCGTTCGCAGCAATTGGCCCTCTGTTACTCAACAACGTGGAAAATTTTGTGGAAGTATTTAGGTGTGAAGCTTTTCAAAATACAGCTGGTGCAAGAATTATAGCCAAACGACTTGCCGCAACGCAGAATTTTTGGTAAATGGGCTCTTGGAAAGTTGGCCGAAGATCCACTTCTTTATCGAAAAATTGTGTTGAGCGAGGAAGCTCATTTTTGGCTCAATGGATACGTAAATAAGCAGAATTGTCTATTTTGGAGTGACGATCAGCCAGAAGCATTGCAAAAGCCAACAATGCATCCAGAAAAAGTTACAGTTTGATGTGACTTCAAAGATGCTGCGAATCGTAACGCAACTGTGAATGGTGAGCGCTACCGTGGGATGAAATTCAACATTTTTTTTGCCCAAAATACAAGAGCCTGACGTGCATGACATGTAGTTTCAACAAGACAGTGCCACATGCCACACAGCGCATAACAATAAACTTATTGAGAGGCGATTTTGTTGAATATTTTATTTCACGTTCGGGACTAGTCAATTGGCCGCCTAGATTATGCGATTTAACGCCTTTAGACAATATTTTGTGGTGCTATGTTAAAGGTCATTTCTATACAGACAAGCCGGCTTCAATTGACGCATTGGAAGACAACATTGAAGCTTTTACTCGTGAGATACCGGCTGAAATATTGGACAGAGTATGCCAAAATTGGACTAAGCGGACTAATTTCATACATTAAATTATACAGGGTGGCTGATATGTACTGCAACCAACTTCAGGTTGTTATAATTTTTAAACCGCTCGTTCTGACAGCTGAAAGATATATTCCAGTGACAGTTCATTTTATTATTTACAAGCTTACAAAAGCATTCTGATCTATTGCATTCAGAAAAAAAGTTATTCATGATGGAGTTCAAGCGTGATAGGGTGATTGCTTTATATTTGGCTGGAAAACCTCAGATGGCTACCGCTAGAGCCCTCTAACATTCAAATATGAATACATATTTTGTTTCTTGTAACATTGCTCGTTACCACGATGCTGTCAGCGTTGCATCGCGTCCAAAAAGTGGGCGAAAAAAAACGGTA
This sequence comes from Sarcophaga peregrina, assembly GCA_014635995.1. Lineage (NCBI taxonomy): Eukaryota > Metazoa > Arthropoda > Insecta > Diptera > Sarcophagidae > Sarcophaga > Sarcophaga peregrina. The sequence continues at coordinate 125,675,347 of CM025789.1, forward strand.
AACACCAGAAATGATCGGAAAAGTGGAAACCAGATTTGATCGAAATCCTCGTTGCAGTGGCAGAAAAATTGTTCGTGAGCTGAACACAACGCGAGAACGGATGCAACACATATTGAAAAATGACCTTGAACTAAAGCCATTGAAGGTCCAGATGGACAAAGAGAAAGTTAGACTGGAAAAAGTCGAGGAGTTACTTCGCTTACACGAAAATGGCCAATTACCGAATTTTGTTTTCTACGATGAGAAGCAAATTGAGCAGTTTGTGAACGAACAAATTGATCGGGTTTACTTGCCAAAGAGGTCAGCTGAAAATTTACGCCGATTGGCCACCAGAATTCAAGAGCCGCCTATGATAATGGTGTAGGCCGCCGTAACGGCTGATGGTCTTTCCAAGCACGTGTTCATTGAACGTCAAAATAAATGCCGAATATTATCGGGAAAATGTCTTAAAGACAGTATTGAAGCTTTGGGCAGACAAACATTTAGGCAGCAGAAAATGAATATTTCAATAGGATTCAGCACCACCGTACTCAGCACGTGTCAACCAAGAATAACTTAAAAAGAAGGTTCCTTGCTTCATTTCTTTTGCACAATGACCACCAAAATCTCGGGATCTCAATTCGTTGGACTTTTGCGCCTGGGGCATTTCGGAGAGTAAGGTTCTCACTAAAAAATACCCAAATGTCGATCATCTCAAGATGGCACTTCGCCGGGAATGGTTCAAAATACCGCAGAGCCAATTTCGTGCAGCCTGTGATGGCTTTGTCCGCCGTTTGAAGGCTATAATACGTACCAAAGGTGGCCAATTCGAACAAATCTAAACTGATTCTGAAATTTGATGTTATTTGCAAAACATTTTTTGCTTTTGAACAATGTTAAACATGTGTCGATCATCTCAAGACGGCACTTCGCCGGGAATACCGCAGAGCCACTTCGTGTAGCCTGTGATGGCTTTGCCTGCCATTTAAAGGCCATAATTCGTACCAAATGTGGTCAATTCGAACAAATCTAAACAGATGCTAAAATTTTATGTCATTTTTTGCTTTTCAACAATACAATTAATGAAAAAAATTAAAAAAATTTAGCGCTTTAGTTTGTTGCATTACATGTCATACAGGGTGTATGGACCGTATTACTCATTATTTATGCACAAAGACCTACATGCATATGGCATGCATGCATGCCTGAGTGAGTAGTGTTGTATAACGAAATGCGTATATTTGCTGGCTAACATATTGAATTTATTTTCTTTAGAAATCATTGAACAAAATACTGTTGAACACCTACACACAAAACGTAAAAGCAGATTCGTACACAACAACACAGACATGCTAAGACATTCGGTATTAATTAAGCCAGGGATCAATGAATGGTTGGATGGATGTATGGATGGATGTGTTAAATTTTGATCTTCAATCGAACATTTGTGTATGATGCTTACAATACATGCATACGTACTTACAATACACAATACTCTGATCTAATTAAAGTTGACATCATACGACAGTTGCCAACTAGAAATGAGAAAACAATAACAAAAAAACATTTTAGAGGAAGGGAGAATAAGAATGCAAAAGCATGTGTGTGCTTAGAATACATGCAATACATGCATACATGCATACATGCATGCATGCATACATGCATGCATGCATCCATACGCATTCATATTCTACAATGAAAGACAAAAAGACAAAGTAAACTTATTGAAGTAAATGTATTGAAAGGGATTGTGTAGTGCAGTGTGGTGTGGTGTTGTATTGTGTTGTATTGGCCGTAAAAATACGGACTACATGACTGTAAAAGAGGATTTTGGTAATAATCAAAATTTATGGCCATACTTTCAATACATTCCTGCAAAAATCTATTTCAATACAAAATGTTCAATACATTGTTGCTGTTGTTGCTGTATGCGTTCACATACAGTAGCGAGCACAAAAAATGCAACACTGTGCCATATGATCTTTAATAAGATCTGTTTCAAAATAACGGTAACTAATTTATCTATTTTCTTTTGCTGTTAATTCTTTCAATTATAAGTTTTCAAAGTAACCACAGTTTATTCCAAATTCTGCTTTAAAAATTTAAATATTTTTGAATTAGTGAAAAAAGTGCAAATTTTTAGCGAGCAAAAAAAAATGCAACATAATTAAAAAAATAGTTACAGTAAGTTATTTATTTAATTATAATTGAAAATTTCTTAAATAAGTTATACAACATGTGTTTTGTAATAGAAGCAGCTCTCAGCTGACAGTAAAATTGCAATCATTAAAGCCTTAGAAGAAGGAAAATCCATGCGTGAGGTTGGACACCTCTTTGGTGTAAATCAATCAACCGTATGTCGGATTAAATCTCGATTTTCCTTGAGAAATAGTGTGGAAAGGAAACCAGGTAGTGGTAATCCTCGAAAAACTACCTCTCGCCAAGACCGCCAGATATTGCACTGGTTAAAAAAGATCCACGAAAGACCGCAGTGGACGTTGCCAATTTCGCAAATGAGCAAATGGGAGGCTAATGAAAGAGGCTAATTTTCATGCGAGACGACCCGCAAAGAAACCTCTCATCAGTGCAATCAATAAAAAGAAGCGCCTGGAATTTGCAAAACGTTACAAGGATTGGTCAAATGAACAATGGGCTAAAGTCTTGTGGAGCGATGAAAGCAAATTTAATTTATTTGGCTCCGATGGGATAAATTTTGTGCGAAGACCGCCTGGAAGACCGCTTGGATTCTCCAAGATATCAACTTCCAACCGTAAAACATGGCGTTGGATCAATAATGATGTGGGGTAAGGAACGATATGTTTAAAAAAAATTATTGATTTTACGTCACATATTTACAGGTGCGTTTTCCCGTGATGATGTAGGTCACTTAACTCAAATCGAAGGAAAAATGGACGCCAAGAAGTACTGTGAAATCCTTGGAGAACACATGCTTCCTCATCTGCGGGAAAAAATGCCTCCTGGTAGCATATTCCAACAGGATAATGATCCAAAGCACTCAAGTCGCTTAGCTCGAAACTTTTTAAGCGACAATGATGTCAATGTTTTGGATTGGCCATCACAGTCTCCCGATCTAAACCCCATAGAAAATCTATGGGAGCTATTAGATCGGGAAGTTAAGAGGAAACATCCGTCAAATACGAGGCAATTAGAAGAAATTTTGAAAAGTGAATGGGAGAAAATATCCATTAACACATTAATAGCTTTAGTCGACTCTATGCCTTCTAGGTTGCAAAAAGTCATAAAAAATAAGGACTACGCCACTAAATATTAATTTTAAGATTTCTTTTTGTAAGAATTACTATTTAATTTAAATAAACACATTAAAATTTATGCTGTTGCATTTTTATTGCTCCCATGAAATTCGCACTCTTTTTAATAAATGACAAAATAATATATCATTAATTAAAAATATTTACAAAATGTTATTGATAATAGGTATCTTCTATAACTGTAGGTATTAATAACCCAAAGAAATATTTTGAACTGGTCACCATTTTTTTAAAATTATCGCACTTAAAGAAAATTTTACCCAACGTTGCATTTTTTGTGCTCGCTACTGTATATTCATACATATTCGTATATGTTTGTATGCCTGTATTTATGTTGTCATCGAAACAAACTCTTTTTTTTTTTGTTATCCTTTTTCTCATTCTGTTTCCCTTAAAGCCTTTCTATGTAAAATTTTCTTTTTCTTTTTAAATATGCACGCAGACATACTCATATTAATGTGCCTATGTATGTGTATGTATATGTGATTACTTCTCTTATTTGTTTATTTTGTTAGAATGGGTGTGTGCGTGTGTGTATTTGTATTGATTATTACTTTTAGTTATGACAACTGTTAAGTGGTCAAATGTTGCAACTTCTTGCAATTTTTTGTTGTATTGTTTGCATCATTCTATTGCCAGTTACTGTTACTGCTGGTATCATAGTTGTTGCTATGATTTGTACAGTAGTACGCATTTAATATTGTTATGAGAGAAGAGTGTTTTGTTCTGTTGTTGTACAATGTCAAATACAGGCATTTCTATCAATGCTAACATTTGATAAGCAAAATGACAACAACAATAACAACAACAGCAGCAGCAACAACATTTTCAACAACTGCTGGCCGGTTTTAGTAAATCGACAATGGCCAAGATGGAAAATCCAATTCATTTGTCATATAATAACTGACATATTTGGACTATTGTTTGTCGCCGATACAAATCATGTTTTGAAAAAGCCAACCTTTGTACCTCCCTCCCCTCCCTCTACTCTGCTCTGCTTTACTGTCATGACCCTATGGTTTGATTTCATTTGTCATAGCAGATATTGCGTTTATGCAAATGCACAAAATGTCTGCCTCACTGAGTGGCTAAATTTAAAAGAAAATTTAAAATGAATTGAAAGAGTTGAAGGAATTTTGCAAACAGACAATACCACCCCCTTTCATAAAATCTTCTTAAACTTGTACACTTTATTCAGTTTTCATGCATACATACATAATTGACCATTACAATAGGATTACAACCTAGCTTCTCACACCACTTATGTTGTGTGCGTTAATTTTATCCATAAAGTCGACTCCGAACGACAGAATTTTGAGAAAATTTTCATAACAATTTTATTTATTCTCAGAGTTTTTGCCAGAAATCTGGAAAAAGGAAATCACCGAAGAAATATTTTCGTTTTAATGCCTAACCTGGGATTTGAACTCGTTTCTTAAGTCTAATAAGCCAACACACTACCAATTAGACTACAGCAACTTCAATTTAATTTATTTTTTAATTTATTTTCATTGAAATTATGTTTTAAATAAATTTTCAATCTTCCACGTAGTAGTCGATTTAATCACAATATTATACGCCCTCGTAAATGCATTGATACTGGTATAGGCTTACAACGATTGTAGGGTTTCAAATCATTTGCAATTCGCTTATGAACTTAAATTTGGGAATTTGAAAATTCAAGACACAATCCATAAATTTTAGCAGCGCCACATGTAACATTAACAGAGCATAATTTCCTCTTAACAGAATAAAATTTGTCCTTAACAGAGCACTGTTAGCTATTTAACAGTATTCATCTTAACAAGCCCAGTTGTTTAGGAGCTAATTTTAAGAAATACTCTAGGTCTATGAGTGCAATATTTTACGCAAAGGAAGGTTCCAAGACCTCTTAACGTAATTAGCAACATACATATATACATAATTGGCCATTACAACCCTTCAGTCGGGATTACGACCTAGCTTATGTTGCGTGCGTTAATTTTATACATAAGGGGCGGGACCTACAGTTTAAAGTCGACTCCGAACGACAGATTTTTGAGAAGCTTTTCATGGCAAATTTTTACTCTTAGAGTCTTTGCCAGAAATCTGCTGAGAGGAAGTCGCCGAAGAAATATTTTTTCGTTTTGATGTCTGACCTGGTATTCGAACCCGGGACTCTTGTCTAATAAACTAACACACTACCCACTATACCACGGCGACTTCTTAGCAACATAGTCACACAAATAAAGTGATATGGTATTGAGAATATTGGCTTTGAAAATATCAATTTTAAGCTCGCAAATCCTCTAGAAGATCAGTGGCCATTTTGGAACACATAAGAAATACTACACCATACAGGCGATATGAAAATTGTAGGCCAGAGGGTCTTTCATTTGCACCAACCTTTCTTTATATTTCAAAATTTTTTTCACAAAGTAGAAGGCTAATCTCTGTGTTAAACAGTTAACAGCAGTCTGTTAATAGCAAAGTTTAATCTGTTAGAGGCAAGATGTGGTGCTGCTAAAAGTGTGGGTTTGTGTCTTTGGTTTTTAAATTTGAATTTATCGCCTGTTTCTTTACAAGCCCATCAATGCCGGTACACATATTTCTTTAAGGTCTAATAAAAAGAAATCTTTTATTTTTATATGAAATTATAGTCATAGATTGATCGTATTTGAATCACAAACCATCGGTTGGTTTGATGATTTGTTAAATTTATTAAAGCTAAGCCATTATGTCCCATAAATCTCTCCCTGGATGCAAGGACAAGTTATTATTCAAAGGACACTGAAATACTTGAATATTATCCTGGAAAATAACTAAAAATTGAGATAATCTGCGGAATATAGAGCGGCAGAAGCTAATCGATGATGGCTTGTTTATAGGAGAAGCATGAGTTCTAATTGCGGCTTTACTCCAAGAATAATCAATTTACTCTACAGAAGCCGTATGGTGAATATCGATATCGAGAAAATGCTACATTGAAACACTCGAACAGGTTTAAAGAATGTGTGATTTAAGAATAAATGGTGCGATGAGAATATCAGCAACAAGATCCTTTTCGCTAGGCATTGGAGAGATAGAGAGAGGCAAGTTCAATCAGACGGCACCTGAAATGTATTGTCCATTATCAGGCTATGAGGCGATAGATCGAGGAGTCATCGAGCATATCATAAAATTGAATAGAATACTGTATGGATACTTGCCTAACGTAGACTTATCGGACGGGATGTCTAACGTATTACTCGTTTTTAGTTAGACTACCCTGATACCAGACTGTCTTTCTTATTCAAATGAATCCATTACACAGATATGGCTTAGGAACTTATTGGTATACGGATGGGGCAAATTATAAAAATATAGAAGAACCAGAAACCAAACTCGCTATCACGCTACCGGATCTGAATTTAAGCAGAGATACGTGCGATTAGAGAATGCATGATTTGGGTGTTAGAGGTAATTGGATAAACTTGCCTATACATAACGAAACTCAGCAATGAGTATTCAAAAACATGTGTAGAATCGAATCATACTCATAATTTCTAATACTTATTCGCTTTCATACTTATTTTAATATCATGGAATCTTCTCTACTCCTATTCAAAGTTTAAATATATTCACTCATATTCATACTTAACAACACGTATGATGTTGTTGATTTCGAATCTCCATAACTCAACATATGCATAGAGGAATCACAAAATAAGTTTGAGTCGCGAAGGAACACTGAAATTCACACTAGAAGCTCGTGTGTTTGCTATGGTTGCAACTCTGTCTTTTTTGTTTATGTGTCCCAGTGGCAATATCTGTCAGAAAAGCCTCAAGTTGCTTTCGTAAGCTGAAGACACTGATAGTATAGGGCGTATCAAGCGATATGTTCCTGGTGCCTTTAGTGCTATTGAACGGGAGTGTAAGAAGATGGGTCTGGCAGTAAATGAGGACAAACCAAAGTATATGTTATCGATAAGTAGAGACGTGCGGCGTATTGATTCTCAGATTTATTTATATTGGGTCCGCCGTTACCACTGAAAATGATATCAATTCGGTGATCAAAGGCAGCATAACTCTTGCCAACACCTGCTACTATGGTCTCAATAGGCAATTAAGTAGCAGAGTCGTCTTTCGTAAGGCAAAACTAATACTTTACAAAATGCTCATCCTAAACGTTGCTTCTTTATGGCGAAGAGACCTGGACCCTATTAAAAACTGATGCAGCAACCTTTAGAATACTCGAGAGAAAAATCCTACGTAAGATTTTCGGTTCCGTGAGAGTTAGCGATGATTTCCTCATCTGATCCAACAGTGAGCTGTATGAGCTATTTAACGACATAGGCGTTGTGCAGCGTATTAATATAAAGAGGCTGTGCTGGCTCGGCCATGTCATCCGAAAGGATACTCCGGAGAGAAGAGTATTTGATGCGGAAATATGTGGAAGTCGGCGAAGAGGACGACTCTGTATCTGTTGAAAGGATTAAGTCGAGGAAGCTCTGTCATCGATTGGTGTGGCCAACTGGTGTAGGCGCGCTAGAAGCAGAGGCGCCTGGAAGGGTGTGTTGCGGCAAACCGAAATCCGATAATCGCGTTGTTAATGGCCAATTAAACTAATAAGCAATGTAAGATAGTGATTCGAGTATAGGCGCCGTAGTCTAGTAGGTAGAAGGCTGGCTGAAGCCGAGGTTCAAACTTCAGGTCAGATTGGTGTGACCAACTAGTAGTAGGCGCGCGAGAAGAAGAGGCGCATGGATGTTTTGCGGCAGGCCGAAATCCGCTAATCGGGTTGTTAATGGTCAATTAAATAAGTAAGTAAGCCTTTTTTTTTTTTTTTTTGTTAATGCAACAATAACTAAGACTAAGACTGCAAGTATTGAAGATTAATTTGAGTCACTCGAATCTTTTATATGTATTTTTTTTTTAAAGTTATGAATCTAAATAAGTAGGCTTTTGGATCAAACATATTTCGAATGGTATGAGTTTGATGTCAACGTTGTACGCATACTTATTGCAACATGTACTTATAAATCAACGTTGTATGGTGAGTACGAATGAATCATAGAACTCAATATTGTTGACTCATTAATATATTTAAAATTTTATGAGTAGAGAAAAAACAATTCATTGCTGATCTCTAATACCTACATGCAAGTCAACCTTACGCCACTTAAGTTGTGTGTGTTAATTTTATACATGAGTACCGGGGCCTACCTTTTTCATGATAATTTTTTATTTTCTCTTAGAGTTTTTAGCAGAAATCTACTGAGAGATGATCGACAAAGAAGTATTTTTTTTTATATTTTCGTTTTGTTTCTATTGTAGACACGCTGAGCTGGTATTTGAATCATGGCCTCATATCTAATAAGCAAACACACTAACTATTAGAAGACGTTGAAAAATATCGTAGAATTCCTTTCTGAGTTGACATAAACAAACCTGTGCTTTGAAACTCTATTTTTGAAGGGCAGAGAGAGAGAGAGAGAGAGGCCAGCATTAGCCCACATTGAATATGTTGTACAGTGTGTATGTAGTACATATTGAAGTCAAAATATCGTTTTAATAATTATTATTTAGTGACATAGACTAACAAAAGCAAATACAAATACAAATTCACCAAATTCTGTCTATACACTTACATCAAAAGCACTTATGACTACTCTGTAGTAATTGCTGTGGAGTATAATATTTGTTTTTTTTTTTGTCTTGAGCCGGAGGTGGTAAATCTTCTAAAGATACTTTTGTTCCAACAAAAGCATGCACGATTCACCATCCTTGGTGCCTACGTACTAAAACCCACCCCCTACACACACATCAACCACTCTCCCCCCGCGGGACTGCCGTAAGGTATTACTTCGCGGGGGGCTGGTTAGCTCGAAAGCTTTATCACTTTATATCAAATTTCGTCTTCGTTCCTCCAACCTTCGGAGTACTATCATTACTTCGGCCATTTTCTGGCTGTATTGGCTCCATAGCGTCCTAGAATTCAACAGCTCCTCCATGAGCCGGTTTGGTCCTAATCTAGTTTCTCCGGGCCATCTAAACCTGGGGCAGCATGTTAGAATATGCTCCGCATCTTCCTCTTCGTCTACACAGTTTGGGCATATAGGGGAAGTATCATGTCCAAATCTGTGCAGGTACTTCCTAAAACATCCATGACCAGTTAGGAACTGGGTCGCGTAATAATTCAGCTCGCAATGTTTATTCTCCATCCAAGGGGTTATAGAAGGGACAAGCTGAAATGTCCATCTTCCCTTTAAACTGCTCTCCCATCGTGACTGCCATTTGAGCATGGAAGTCATTCTTTCCTCCGCTTTTATAGCCGCTGTCCGTTCTGGACTCTCAAGACGACGGAAGTATATCCGCATCATCTCATCCGCCAATATGTCTATTGGTATTGTCTTTGCCAATACAAATGCCGCTTCATCAGACACTGTCCTGAAGCCACTTATCCGTCTAATCGCGCTTAGACGATACACCGAGGACAGTATTCTCCTTGTCGACCCCACGGAGAGTGCCTCCGACCATATGGGGCAAGCATATAGCATTATCGACGTTACTACCGCTGAAATTATCCTCCTCTTGAATGGACCTGGTCCTCCAATATTTGGCATCATCCTCGCCAGTGCTCCCTGCGTTACAGATGCCTTTTCGCCGATGTATTTTACGTGCTCCTTGAAGTTCAACCTGTCGTCAATAATCACTCCCAGGTATTTTATTGCCCTCTTTGATTCGATTTCTGTGCCTCCAACGGTCACTTTCATCTTCTCCACTATCTTCCGGCCGCTTATCAAAACGGCTTCCGTTTTATGTGCAGCAAGTCTCAAACCTGCCTCATCCAGCCATGCACCAACATTTCGAATCGCTGTGTTAGTTTTCTCCTCTATATCCTGTACCGTCTTAGCTACCGAGACTATGGCAATGTCATCTGCAAAGCCTACAATTGTAGTCCCGTTTGGCAATCGCAGTCGAAGTACTCCATCATACATTATGTTCCATAGTAGTGGGCCAAGTACAGAGCCCTGCGGGACACCCGCTGTCACTACGTATTCCTGCTCTCCTTCATCCGTTAGATATATTACCTTCCTGTCCTGAAAGTAATTGTTCAAAATCTCCATTAAGTATGGCGGCGTACCCATGTTAAAGAGGGCTCTCATAATCCGCCCCCAATTCGCTAAGTTGAACGCGTTTTTAATGTCAAGTGTGACAACCGCGCAGTATTCCTTGGTGCCAAATCTCCATCTTTCGCCCTCTATTGCTTCTCTTGCAATGTCGACTACTCTCCTGATCGCGTCAACAGTGGACCGTCCTTTTCTAAATCCGTATTGCAGGTCCGAGAGAGCTCCTCCTGCCTCGGCACGCGTCAGTAGTCGGTCGTATATTATCCTCTCCAGTATTTTTCCCATTGTGTCAAGTAGACAGATGGGCCGATATGACGATGGTTCCCCTGGTGGTTTACCAGGTTTTGGAATGAGAACCAATTTCTGCTTCTTCCATCTACGTGGAAAAACACCCTCGACGAAGCACTTATGGAACACCTTGGCGAACATATCAGGTCTGAACCGGATAGCCGCCTTAAGTGCCCTATTCGGGATTCCATCTGGCCCCGGTGTTTTCCTATCTCCTATTCCATTGCATGCTGCGAGTACCTCCTCTCTTGTTACCTCAGGAATGGTATGATTGGCTTCCGTATCCCTACTTATGAAAGTGTAGGGCTGGCCTCGTGGGAATAATGTACTAATAATTCCCCGTAGCAAAACTGGGCAGCCCAGTTTAGGCTGTTGCTGAGCGCCGATTCTCTTGCAGACGACTCTGTAAGCCGTCCCAAAAGGATTTATGTCAGCTTCTTGGCATATCCGCTGAAAGGATAGTTTCTTGCTCCTTTTAATGGCTCTTCTAAGTTGATGCCTAAGATCCTCATATGAAGCACGTTCGGCTTCCCATGTCTCTCTTCCTCTTGTACGCTGGGCCCTTCTTCTCGCCCTAAAGCATGCCGACCGCAGATTTCGAATTTCGTCATTCCACCAGTAGCAGGGGGAGCGTCCCCTACACACAGTCCTCCTAGGCATAGCAGCATCACATGCAGTGTTGAGCATTTCGCATATATCGCTCACTAATTCCTCGGCCGTGCTGCCAGTCGTTTGAAAAGACGACAAAGTATAATATTTGTATGCGTGTGTGTGTGTGTGTGTATGTGTGTGTGGTCATCTGTAATTAATATTTATTAACTAATGTTGACAATTTTACTTAGATTTGTCACTTGTGTGACAGTATCACAAAATATGTGAGAAATATAGACTAACAATCGAGTTCCTGCAAGAAAACGACTGCCAGCCAGGCAGTAAATATTTACTTCTTCCTGCCTTTGCTTGTACTTGTATGTACGAAAGATTTCAATTTCAATTATTAATGAATCTTAAGTAATAAGCATTCTGATATAGAGAGAAAATCATAAAAGAAATGAAACTAAAATTGAAATTGAAGTTACGAAAGAAAATGTTTTGAAAACGTTCTTAAGATCTTTATGTCTTACAATTCATTTTATGGCCACTTTCATTATAATTTTCATAACGTTTAATTGGTTTTGGTTTTTTGGCCAAAAATTTTGTATACGAAATTATTTATTCACTGATTATTTATCACACTCTCACCAATCTCACTGAGTGTTTACACAGATAACACAGATATTCTATTAAATATTCACACTTTATGACTGTATGGGGAGTCATAAATTATAGAAATTTTCATGAATTTTAGAATGTTTTTCATTAAAAGTTTTGTGTTTATTTCTTCATTCTCTCTCTCTCTCTCTCTTTCTCTCTCTGATCATATTTCTCTTTCCTTTTCAATGGGCAATTTAACCAATACCATTATCGTCTCGTTGAATTCTTCATTTAATTTGTATTGATGCGTTGAGAGACCAAATGATGATGATGCTGATGATGATGATGAGTTCACCAAATCAAATTATTTATGCAAAGTAAAGTCATATGAGAAATGAATTTAAATGATATGAATTCTACTTATTAAAGTCAACAAAATTATAATACATACACTAATGGTCGAAGAAATAAGTACAGAAAGTAAACATGGCCTTTTAGTACAGTAAGACCCCGCTTAATGCTGCTGCACTTAACGCTGTTTCAGTATTACGCGGTTGCAAACGATAAAGCCATACATCAACCAAAAACGCTGCACAGTATACATACATAATTGGCCATTACAACCCTTCAGTCAGGATTACGACCTAGCTTCTCACACCACTAAAGTTGTGTGCATTAATTTTATTCATGAGTAGCGGGACCTACAGCTTAAAGTCGACTCCGAACGACAGATTTTTTAGAAGCTTCTCATGGCAATTTTTACTCTCAGAGTCTTTGCTAGAAATCTGCTGAGAGGAAGTCGCCGAAGAAATATTTTTCGTTTTGATGTCTGACCTGGGATTCGAACCCGGGCCTTTTGTCTAATAAGCCAACACACTACCCTCTAGACCACGGGGACTTCACCGGACTGCATGGTACACTATATAGCGACGGTGTATACTTTGAATCTAACCCAAGGGTCTTTTCTTAGTCTGTCCAGAATAAAGATTCAAAATGTATTTTCCGAAGTCGCAATCAGAATACGCATGCGTCTTTCCTGCGTCAGAACGTTATTAGTACGTGCTAAGTTGCTTCGTTTAACGCTGTTTTTTATTCCTCGCCTTGAAACTGGTATTTCCCTGTTGTTTTGTTTATGAGTTAATTCTGTTCAGGGTATCATTTATAACTCTTGGTTAAAATAAGAATTACAGTCAAACTCCTATAAATTAAATCACCACTAACCAGAAAAACCTTCAATTTATAGAAACTTCAAGTTAAACAAGTAATAACAGATAGAATTTTTCTCCAAGATGCTGTTGCAGTGCTTCAACTTAAAGAAAATTCAAGTAATAGAAGTTCTAATTATAGAAGTTCCACTGTATATTGCCCAATTCTTTAATATTTTTGCTCTAGTCTGCTCTATATTATCTAAATTATCCGCTTTATTTATCTTTATTCATAACAAAATATAAAAAAAAAATAGTGAAAAATATCAGTCATGGGTTGGAAAAGTAATTGTTCTTCGGATAAGAGAAAAATTATTTCAAAGCTAAGGGCCATTATTACAATTTCCCATTAAAGTTAAGTTTAGTTAAAGGTACCTTTAGCTAAAGGCAACAGTAAAGTTATCATTAACTGATTTTCATTGTTACAACTTACATAAAACTAGCTGACCCGATGAAATTCATTCAGCCCAAAATTGATATTTTTTATAGACCAAAACAGGTAAACATTATTGTAATAAGCTGTATAAAGCGCTGGTGAAACTGTTGTAATTGGTCCGAAAGAAAAATTAACAGACATACATGTTATATATGTACATACATGTGTATGTAGTTATAAACCATCGAATTAGTCTACTTATAGGTATCTCTGAAAGGGGAAGGATTACCACGCCCAGTTTTGGTGAACTTGTCGATATCGAATCCACAAACTTGCTCACCAAATTGCATTCATCTACGATCACTCGATCTCTAAATATTCAATTTAAAAGATTTGCCACGCCAACTTTCTGCTATATCGAATTATTTTTAAACCATCTGATAAGTTTTTAAACAAAAAAAGAATGGTTAAAATTGGTATAGTAGTTTAAGAGTTATAGATATCAGTTGAGAGGGAGGGTTGTCACACCAATTTTTGATGGGATTTTCAATATTGACTCTATGAACTTACCCACTAAATTTCATTCGTCTATGATCAATATGTACTTTAATGTTAGATTTTAAATATTTGCCACGCCCTCTTAACATTTAGGGATATGAAAATTAGATCTTGTCATATTTTCGGACCTTCCCGATATGCATACAAAATATCATTAAAATCGGTCGCTACATTTCGAAGGAATTTAACCATTAACACCGTGATACGAGAATTTTATATATTACAGGGTGGCTGCTATATAATGCAACAAAGTAAAGCCCTGTATTATTTTAATATTTTTTTTTTAATTTTATTGTTCAAAAGCAAAAAATGTTTTGGAAATAACATCAAATTTTAGAATCACTTTAGATTTGTTCGAATTTCCCACCTTTGGTATGAATTATGGCTTTCAAACGGCCGACAAAGCTATCACAGGCTGCACGAAAGTGGCTTTGCGGTATTTTGGCCTATTCCCGGCGAAGCACCGTCTTAAGATGATCAACACTGTGGTATTTTTTAGTGAGAACCTAACTCTCCAAAATGCCACAGGCGCAAAAGTCCAACGAATTCATATTCGAAGATTTTAGTGGCCACTGTGCTGTAAAAATGAAGCGAAGAATTTCTTTTTTAAAACATTCTTGGCTGACGCGTGCTAAGTCCTGTTGGAATGTCCATGGTTTGCGGCCGATATATTTGTCTGCCCAGGGCCTCAGTACTGTCTTTAAGACATTTTCTTGATAATATTCGGCATTTACGAATACGAGCGGTAAGCGACCATCAGCCTTTACGGCGGTGCTTGAGTTCTGGTGGCCAATCGCAAATGGAAATTTTCAGTTGACCTCTTTGGCAAGTGAACACGATCATTTTGTTTGTTCACAAACTGCTCAATTTGGAATGGCTTCTAATCGGAGAAAATCAAATTCGGTAAGTGGTCAAGCGAAATAACTTCTTGGCTCTTTCCAGTCTAACTTTTTTTTGTCTATCAGTGAGCTTTTTTTTTTTTTTGTTTTTAAACCAGCACTCAGGGGATGACCCCTACTCATGCAGTGCATTGTGCAGGTTTATGAAAGGTAGAAAGAGGGAAGATGCGAACGGTAAAGAAACAAGTTGCCGCTGGTGACTATAAAATGGCCAGTGCTATACCTTCACCATTAGACAGTCTACAGTCCCCAAGAAGCCTGCAGTTTCTCACACTACACTTATGTTGTGTGTGTTAATTTTATACAGAAGTGGCGGGACCTACAGTTTAAAGTCGACTCCGAACGACAGATTTTTGAGAAACAAGAAGAGAAAGAGAAGAAATCGCCAAAAAAATATTTTTTGTATTTTTATATTTTTGATGTCTGGCCTGGGACTCGAACCCTGGCCTTACGTCCGTGCTTTTTTTGGAACTTCGAACTTCAGCTCATGAGCAATTTTTCTACCACTGCGGCATGGATTTTGATTAAATCTGGCCTTCACTTTTCGGATTATTTCTGGTGTTGTTACCGTTTTTTTTTCGTCCACTTTTTGGACGCGATGCAACACTGCCAGTATCACGATAACGAGCAATAGATTTTTCCACATTTAAATGCTGGAGGGCTTTAACGATTGCCACCTGTGCTTTTCCAAGCCAACTAGAACTCAATCACACTATCACGCTTGAATTCCATTACGAATAACTTTCTTTTTGAATGCTTTAGATCGAAATGCTTTAGTAGGCTTGTAAATAATTTAATGAACTGTCACTGGAATAAATCTGCCTGCTGTCAGACGAGTGGTTTACAAATGATAACAACCTGAAGTTGGTTGCAATACATATCAGCCACATTGGAGATAAATTTTTTATTTGTTTTTTCTCTGAATTTCAATAAATTTTCACCTAAAAGCATTTAAAAAAAATATTTATATAAGGTGTACTTATTATTTTGACCATATGTGTACATACATATGCAAGTATATGGGCCAATTGATTATTTATTAAAGTTATCATAATCATCATCATCGTTCTGTTCTCATCAGCCTTAAACATTATGGTCATCATTATAATTTGTTGTAAATACTTGACTTGACTTGATTTGCCATATTATTTCTGTTGTTATCACACACATACACAAACATAAATTCAAAGGTCATTTTATATGGCCAAGTCTCAAAGGTTCCCAATAAATATTTACCTTTTTGTCTTCTGCTCATTATTATTGTTGTTGTTGTTGCTGTTGTTGTTGTTGTTCATTTTAAGGTTTCTTAGAAATGCCCATTAATATTTGGAGAATAGAATTAGAAAATTTTATTTAGAAATTCTAGTTTCATATGATAATTTAATAATGATACGTAGTAAATAGCATACTCATGGATATGTCAATGTATGTATGTATGTGTATGTGTGTGTTAATATATTACAAGTCAGCAGAAATAAATTAACTTGTAAATATTAAATTCATTTCTATTCATATTCATCATAATAAAATTAAATTTCCTTTTTTTTACTTTAAGTTTTGAATTATCACAGATGCATAGTAGATTAGATTGCCTAGTCATTGAAATTTCTATTCGATTTTCCTATGGAAATATTATTTATTAAATACATACATACATACATACACACATACATACACAGAATAATTAATTTATTAATTGAGTTTAATAAATATTATTTAATGTAGTCAGTTAGGTTAGTCGGTTGTTTGTAGTTATTAAACATGATAAGAGGTACACAAATATGTAGTTTCATTAACCTGCTAGTTGGTTAATTACAAACTCCACATAAGGAGTTTATAGTTCATTTAGATTTATAATCTAAACCCAATTACTACTAGAGTATCATGTATGGTTAATAGAAATTTTCATTAAATTTTACAATAAATTGAATTGCATATACAGTAAACCCTTCTATAGCGCGGTGAGTGTACCACGTTATATGGAAAACGCATTATAAGAAACTCGGATTTCATATACAAATCAGGCTAATTCGTAGCGCGTTCTATGGAAACTGCACTATAAGTAGCACAGAATTAGTACAAATCACATCACTCGTACCGCGTTATATGGAGACAAATTTTAAATTATTTCCATTGAATTCAAGAATTCATATAAGGATTGATAAAAAAAAAATTAAATAAACGAAACTCAAAGTCTCGTTTCCAACAAAATTAACCCTTCATCACAGTCATGGGTCTGGCCAGACCTTTGCCAATTTATTTTGCATTTTAAGCGTGTTTGCAATATGGCTAGAGATTTGAATTTGCAGGTACCCTTCTGAAATTTTCTTCGCTTTCTGGAGGTGAAAAAATTAGGCGAATAAAGTAATTTACAAAGGAGTTAGAAGGATATTTTGAAACCTATGTCATATTAGCACTACAGTGGGTCTGGCCAGACCCACCTTTTTTGACGCGAGCTTTCAAAGTGTTTATGAGAAATTTTTTCTAAAAAAGTCTTAAAATTGGAAATTTTTAAAAAATGAATGATGAATTAGAATTTATTTTCAATACGCAATGTTCTAGTAACTTCGATACGGATTTTTACACCAGAATTGCCGAGGCTTTAGCAAATGATTTAGAGCGTAAAAGAGCTAATGGGGATGCCGGACAGCATGAAGAAAATGATCAATTTTTGGATGAAAATGACGAAGATTACTTGCTATACGAAGATAACGCATCGGATATTGAAAATGATTTGGTAATTGAACTAAATGTAGAAAACGACAGTGATGAAGAGAAGGAAGACTGCGGTTCTGAAATAGGTGAACAGAATAATAATGGTTTCATTGGAAAATATGATACCATATGGAATAAAAACCAGCCGACCAGTGGTGTCCGTACTCGTCAACATAATGTGATGCGTTTTCGAGCTGGACCTAAAGAACAAACCTCTACTCCACTTGAAGTTTTCAAAAAATTTTTTACACCAAATATTACGGACATCATAGTATTACAAAGAAATCGGTATGGAAGGGACGGAGTCAATAAATGGAATACTGCAAATGTAAAAAACCAAGTATTTGGAAGGATCTAAAAGTAGATGTATTATACGCTTTCATCGGCATTCTTTTAGCAACGGGAGTTTCACATAATAACATTCAAAATCCACGGGCATAATAACATTCAAAATCAGGCCCGCAATGTCTCTTCATCGATTTATGTCCCTGACCAGGTACATAAGGTTTGACGACGGAAGAACACGATCATTTCGATTACTCAAAGACAAAGCTGCGCCTATTCGAGATATATCGAATTTCCTTGCGAAGAATTATAGTTCGCATGAGAGTATAACCACTGACGAGCAATTGTTTCCATACCGGAGGAAAACTAAATTTACACAATATATACGCAATTTTTTGAATACGTTGTCTAATTCTTTAGCTTTCCCAAATTTCGAAAACCGAATGAGTAACACTTATATTATTGGTCAATTTAGTACTGGTTCGGCTATAGAATCTGTTCTTGGAAAGCCCATAAAAGTAAGTTGTACAATATAAACGAATTTATTCCATTTTGGTTCTACTACATCCACTCTGTGAATTTCTGTTTTCATTTCATATAAACAAAATAATAACTGCCAAAAGAGGTGCTTATACCCTAGAGGTAAAGAAATCTTGTACAGAATTCGCAACCGGAAGTGAAAAAATTCGCTAAAAGACTCGATTCTTCTGTTCAAAATGTTCAAATGCTGTATGTCAGCAACATTATAAAGTACAATATATGTGTTTTAGTTGTTTAGATTGACAACAAGACAAATTTTGACTCAATGTACTCTAATTATATTTCTTTATGAATTAAAAACTTTATAATATTAAAATAAGAAATTAAATTAATGAACCACCTGAAGTTTGAGTTATAATTTGAGGCAATTTAAACCGTGAAAAACTAAAAGTGTGTGTCACGAAGGGTTAAGAAAGACTTGGTTCATCTTCGTTCATTGCTTTTTGGAAACGGTGCAGAAAATACTTCACTCCATCCGACCTTCTTACTATTTACAGGACCTTTATCCGACCCCGAATGGAGTACAACTCTAATGTAGAAGCCGTTGCTTCAAAGTCTATTTTAAAGCTTTTCGACCGCATACAGGAGAGGGCTAAAATGCTTATTAATGACAGTAGGGTATACAACTCTATTGATTCGTTGGAGAATCGTCGCAATGTGGCATGTGTTTCATTGTTCTCTCGGCACTATAATCAAAGGTGCATATAATATACTGGCCTAATTTCTTAAGCTTTAAGAACTAAATCATAAAGTCATTTTGATTTTACATGTACAACACTGCACAATATATTTAATGTGAGCTAATGCTGCGAACTCTCTCTCTCTCTCTCTGCCTAGCTAGAAATGCTATGATTTTTGCAACGTCCTTAATTCCAAATCAATTTGCATCTGCTTTAATATTTTATGAAACAAGCATTTATTCCGACAATTAGCCTTTAACCATAGGATAATGGTGGCCAGAGATTAGCAATCAGTACTTAAAAAGATGAGTAAAATCATATGATACTCATCAAAGATCAGCAACGAGTATTCAAAACGATGAGTAGATTCGAGTCATACTTATAAATACGATACTCATACTACTCATACTCAAAGTTGGAAGTACTCGCCGTATTCATACTTAACAATAGCCATGATGTTATTAACTTCGATTCGTCTCTACTTAACATTTACGCGAAGCTCAAAATAAGTATGATTCGCGTACGAGCACTGTAATACTCACAAGAAGATTGTGTGTATGCTTTGCTTGTTGTCTTTGTTTTTCTTTTCTTCTTTGTTTGTATATGCAACAACAACAATGGCTGTAAATTTTAATGAATGATTCGAATCACTTATAAGTACTATAAGTATTTTTATGTAAATTTATGAATCAGAATGAGTAGGCATATGAATCAATTACATTTCGAATGTTGTGAGTTTGATGTCGATGTTGTACTCACACTCATTGCTACTTATACTTATAAATCAATGTTGTAGCGAGTACGAATGAATCAGAGTAGTTGAATTTCAATTCTGTTGATTCACTCGTACTCAAAATTGCATGAATGCTTATGAGTAGCGGAAAAACGATTCATTACTGCTCTCTGATACTCACACGCACTCATACTTATTTTAACACAATGGAACCAGCGTTACCGCTGGAAATTTTTAAGAAGTCGCACAAAAAGGGGATTTTTGAAAAAAAAGTCGCACAAAAAGGGTATTTTGGCAATAAAAAGGGGCAACAAGAAAAGAAAATGAACTAATATAGATAAAAAAATAAATTTTTATTGGATTTTGCAATATACATTAACAAACATGCATGTAATAAGTTCATTTTTTATTAATTTTTCCAATTTTTTATATTAGAAACAAATTTTTAGCCAAAAATTGATGAGTCTAAACGAAAGTTTTAATTTTTTTAAAATTATTGGTCTGTTTTATTTCTAGCTTTAAAATGTAATCTCATTCAAATGTATGAACGTTATTAAAACTTTTTTTTTGCTAACCCACTATATAATAATACAAAACAAAACTATTATTATAACAAAAAAAAAAAAGGAAAAAAAACAGTTCATTAAAAATAAGTACAAAATTGTACGAAATTGAGTATTTTGTCTTTTAACTAATTTATATTTTAGATTAATCGAAAAAACAATGATGATATGAATCAAAGGTCCTTTTAGAGTATTTCATGATGTTTTCATATTACTTACAAAGAAAGCATACGAAAATTTGATATCGCATGAAAGGTCTTTGAAAGACGCTTTAAAGTTTTTAAAAAACTTATTGGTTTTTGAGTTCTTTATTAATTTACACAGACCAGAAAATTGTTAACACAGATATACACACAAAGTATACCTAGAGTATAGTCTAGTCTATAGTCTATATACAGTCTAGCCTATAGTCCTATAGTATACAGGCTAGTGAATAGTCCTAGTCTAAGTCTAGTCCCTGTAGCCTATCTAGAGTCTAGTCTGTGGTCTAGTCCTATAGTTTAGTCTATAGTCTAAGTCTGTGGTCTAGTCTATAGTTTAGTCTATATCTAGTCTATAGCTAGTCTGTATCTAGAGTCAAATAGTCTAGGTCTATAAATAGTCGTATTCAATAGTCTGTCTATAGTCTAGTCCTATAGTCTAAGTCTAATAAGTCTAGTCTATAGAGTCTAGTTCTTTCAGTCTAGTCTGTAGTCTAGTCTGTAGTCTAGTCTGTTAGTTTGAGGTCCTGTCATCTAGGTCTATAGTCTAGTCTGTGTTTAGAGGTCTATAGTCTAGTCTATAGTCCTAGTCTTATTCCCTAGTCTATAAGTCAGTCTATAGTCTAGTCTGTAGTCTAGTCTGTAGTCCTAGAGTCTGTAAGTCCTATTCTGTAGTCTAGTCTATTTCTAGTTACTAAAGTCTAGTCCTGTAGTCTAGTCTATAGTCTAGTCTATAGTCTAGTCTGTGGGTAGTCTATAGTCTAGTCTTAGTCTAGTCTATAGTCTAGTCTATAGTTAGTCTATAGTCTAGTCTGTAGTCTAGTCTGTAGTCTAGTCTGTAGTCAGTCTGTAGTCTAGTCTATAGTCTAGTCTAAAGCTAGTCTGTAGTCTAGTCTATAGTCTAGTCTATAGTCTAGTCTATAGTCTAGTCTATAGTCGAGTCTATAGTCTAGTCTATAGTCTAGTCTATAGTCTAGTCTATAGTCTAGTCTATAGTCTAGTATCAGTCTAGTCAATAGTCTAGTCTATAGTATAGTCTGTAGTATAGTCCTATAGTCTAGTCTATAGTCTAGTCTATAGTCTAGTCTATAGTCTAGTCTATAGTTCTAGTCTATAGTCTAGTCTGTTGTTCTAGTCTGTAGTCTAGTCTGTAGTCTAGTCTGTAGTATAGTCTATAGTCTATAGTCTAGTCTGTGGTCTAGTCTATAGTTAGTCTATAGTATAGTCTGTAGTCTAGTCTATAGTTAGTCTATAGTCTAGTCTATAGTCTAGTCTGTTAGTCTAGTCAAATAGTTAGTCTATAGTCTAGTCAATAGTCTAGTCTATAGGTCTAGTCTATAGTATAGTCTATATAGTCTAGTCTATAGTCTTATAGTCTTAGTCTAGTCGTAGTATAGTCTGTAGTCTAGTCTAGTCTAGTCTGTAGTCTAGTCTATAGTCTAGTCTGTGGTCTAGTCTATAGTCTAGTCCTATAGTCTAGTCTATAGTCTAGTCTATAGTCTAGTCTATAGTCTAGTCTATAGTTCTAGTCTATAGTCTAGTCTGTTGTTCTAGTCTGTAGTCTAGTCTGTAGTCTAGTCTGTAGTCTAGTCTATAGTCTAGTCTATAGGTCTAGTCTATAGTCTAGTCTATAGTCTAGTATACAGTCTAGTCAATAGTCTAGTCTATAGTCTAGTCTAGTCTAGTCTAGTCTATAGTATAGTCTATAGTCTAGTCTATAGTATAGTCTATAGTCTAGTCTATAGTCTAGTCTATAGTCTAGTCTAGTCTAGTCTGTAGTCTAGTCTGTAGTCTAGTATGTAGTCTAGTAGTCTATAGTCTAGTCTATAGTCTAGTATATAGTCTAGTCTGTAGTATAGTCTATAGTCTAGTCTATCGTCTAGTCA